>OU015742.1:49666132-49692510 GCA_907169655.1 Acomys percivali
TGTTAAGAATGTGCTCTATTTCGATTCCACTACAAATCTTTCAGCCTCGGTTCTTTTTGGAATGGATGATTTAATAGACAATGTATGAGCCAGGGAAAAGACAGAAAAGCACCTGTGTAATAGTTCACTGGAGAAAAGAAAGAAAGTAAGTGGCTATATAGAAAAACAGAACACTTAATTTCAAATTCTATAACACTTACTCTGAACCTCCGGAGTAGAAACCAAGACTCAAAGAGTAACATCATAAGCGGAGTGTAAATAGGATTTCAAAGCTGATTAAAATGACAGGGAGCAATGACCATTTAATGAAATCTACACTTACCTGTCACAAACCATTGGAATTAAATCTGATCAGGACTGTGCATTCTGTCTCCCAAATGCAACTGTCTTTAAAGAAGGGCTTTATCAGGATTTGATTGTGTGTTCTTCGAGTGACTTAGGGGATCTAAAAGAAATTGTGCTTCTGTACAGACACACAGGAGTATGAATGGGATTCACAGATGGCTTTAAGAAAGACTGAGTCAGAAAACCAATCTGTTTTTTTTTTCCTCCCTTAAAATGTTCAGCAGTAGGTAAGGCAAGAGTTAGAAGATAAAAAAGGGACAGCAAATTGACAGTAGATAAACATGAAAATGATAAAGCATGGGTTGGAAATCAATAAGGGGAAGGCTGGGAATCCCAGTGTAAAAAATGCCTGAAGAGCAGTGATGTAATTCTAGGCATCATTAATATAGGATTCTGGGAGTTTTGAAAATAGGATGGCTATGAGGGAAAAAGTAAACAGAAAACTGCCTGTGTGGTCACACTCCAGTTGGCTATATGGTGAGCACCTCTCTGTCTTTGTCTTTCTGTCTCTGTCTCTGTCTTTCTTTTTCTATCTCGGTCTCTGTCTCTCTCTGCCTCTGTCTCTGTCTCTGTCTCTGTCTCTGTCTCTCTGTCTCTGTCTCTGTCTCTTTCTCTCCCCTCCCTCTCTCCCCTTCTGCCCCCCATCTCTCTCCGTGTTTCTTTTGTTTTGTTTTTTCAGATAATGAATCTTCCTAGAAAAATAACCTTTTTTTCTCCTAGGGGAACAGGGTAAGCTACTGACCTTCACTGAAGAATTATCTGCAAGGAGCCAGGACAAATGAGATGGCTTTTAGTTGAAGATCTGGTGAATTAAGAAATAAATCCTCCTTTCAAGAGTTACTTGTTCATTTTTCTCTGTCACAGGGGCTTTCTTAAGCAGTCCTTCCATAGCCGACTTCAGAACCGAACAAAGTCATTCTTTGATCGTTTCAGATAAAATAACCAACTGTACTAACTCCCACAGTGACCTCTTGCTATATCCCTAATCCAACAGGCCAAAAGATGCTCTATAGCTCATAAACAGTCCCCTTGATTTGTGGCTGAGCAACCTACAGCAACAGTAAAAGCATGAAAGAGAAGAATTATGCCAAAGAATATGTGGGAGAAGTGGAGGGAAGGAATGTCATATTACACTCTGAGCATATTTCACCTTCTCAAAGGTGATTTGCTATTAACTGAGAAGTAAAACCAGCATATTCACATGAAACTGTGATTTAGGGACATGTAATGCTGATTTTTTTCAATATATCTCCCATTAACCTTGATAGCCTTGATGATAGCCTTGAGGCTTTGCCAATTATTTAATTCTTATGGGAAAGAGACCGATTGTTGTCTTTTTTTTCTTCCAATTATTATAAAGTGCTATGAGATAAATGAATGAGTTACACATGAATTCAAAGAGTTTCAACCAAGCAAGCTTTTTATCACTGATGAATGCTAACTTGTAAAATGTGTTTACTTGGGGCATCTTTCTGTATATAATTCAAACAACCTACCCTATACATTGTCCTCCATGTACACCATACTTGTAGATACACCTTTGATGGTGTTGTTTATAATTAGTTTTATCCCTATGAGATCCCATGCTACAGAGATTGGCCTAGGCACTTGGTTCCTACGAGTATCTTCACAGTGTCTTCTTGGTACCAAATACTGTACCAGATGATTTCTTTCATATACATTACATTTTATAAAAAGAGGAATTAGAAAAGCTAGAGATATATGTATATATATATATATATATATATATATATATATATATATATATTCCAACAAATCATGACTACGTAATTTGTAGAATTATTCAAAGTTCGATTGAGGCTTGGGAGGCAGAAACAGGGCAATCAGAAATCAATTTGTCCTACAAAAAATTATGCCTCAAAGAATGGTGGAGAAGGAAGATTAAAAATATTAAGCAAATCAATATCTATCATAGCCCTTTAACATTAATAACTGTAGTGTTCAAGGGGTACGTGTTAGCAGCTTCCCGAATAAGAAATGACAGTTTGCTACCTGCACAATCACCCAAAACTCTCTATAACAGTGGAGCATCAGCTTCAGCCTTCTGGCCCAATATACCTGACAGACATATTCATAATTTTAAATACACGAAGATAGGATGGTGTTCTATTTTTTAAGGCTGCCAAATATAAATAGCCAAAACACTATGAATGTAACATTTATATAATTCCTGATTGTTTCATGTTCTTCTTGTTGTAGTAGTTTATTATATATATATATATGTGTGTGTGTGTGTGTGTGTGTGTGTGTGTGTAATAATATAAATGTATATGTAAAAAATTTAACAAAAAAGAAAGTATCTACCTAAAACTTCCCTCCTATTTATCTTTCTCCAACTATCATGTTTTTTTTTAAATTTTATTAATTTATTCTTGTTACATCTCAATGGTTATCCCATCCCTTGTATCCTCCCATTCTTCCCTCCCTCCCATTTTCTCCTTATTCCCCTCCCCTATGACTGTTCCTGACAGGAATTACCTCCCCCTGTATATGCTCATAGGGTATCAAGTCTCTTCTCGGTGACCTGCTGTCATTCCTCTGAGTGCCACCAGGTCTCCCCCTCCAGGGGACATAGTCAAATGTGAGGCACCAGCATACAAGAGAAAGTCATATCCCACTCTCCACTCAAGTGTGGAGACTGTTCTGACCATTGACTAGATCTGGGTAGGGGTTTAAAGTTTACCGCCTGTATTGTCCTTGGCTGTTGCCTTAACCAACTATCATGTTTTAAGACTAATAGCAATTCTATACTTCGTCATACATTTTTCTAGGATTACTTAGGATTTCTTTCAAGTAAGAAGTATCTGCAACAAGAACAACAACAACAAAAAGATTAAGTAGAAGTAGGAGAAAAAAGCATAAGAAGAAATGTTAAAAATAAAACATGAAAGAGAACAAATCATCAGTTGAATGGATATCAAAGATATGCAGTGGGGTTTTAACAGCTCATGAGGGTTACATGCTTTGAAACCTTACTTAACTATTTTGAGGTTAGGTGGTCTGGAAATTGTAGTCTGTAGTTTTATTTGTGATTTTTCAAATGATTAACAGTTGATTAAATGTTGATTAAAATGTGGATCCCTTGGACTTGCACTGAGATATTTTGTCTTCTTGCTCTTAGCACACAGAGAGAAGTGTGCTACATAAAGTTATACTAGAAGCAGTTTTTAGTCATACAGTGCTTAAAGAGTCTCCCACTCTCAACACCCAGTGACATTCAGGAGTTGGTTTTATTATATGAATAAATGCATATGTTGCCATTATCCCTCAATCAATTAAAACACTGACTTTCAAGAATATCTAGTCTTGAAATTGCTGAATAATTTGTTTAATCCCAATTTTATTTTTTCTAAAGTTCTTTCACATGTTACCATTAAAAGGTTTCATATCATTGCTCATCTGATATGTACTGTTTCTTTTAGTTCTGTATTTAAGTGTGGACTTATATATATCATTACAACTATTACTCTGCTTCCTAGGTGTTCCTGGAGTTATGCAGATAGAATCAGTGGATAAGATAGGCAATGGACAGTATTCTGTGACATGAAAAACAGAGAAATACGTCATAGACTAAAATGTCAAAGAAAGTGTAGAGTATTAAAGGAAAACAAATTAATAAAATCAAATATCATTTTGCAAGTCACATCCTAAGCATTAACAGTGTTTATTCTTTCTATACATTTAAAAGATGAAAGAAAGAAGAGTAAAACTGAAAGGGGAAAATGTGGCAGGATTCTTATTATCAAATCTTTCAATTACCATCTATAATGTAATTTTAAAGATATGTACACAAACACACGCCTGTGACCTGAAGACCATTTATAATTTGTGAAAGGTAGGAAAATAAAAAAGAATTATGAGGTTCCCTAGAGGGCATCCTGTATGAATTATGATGCATCTTAATGTTCTATATAATACAGATATTAATGTGTAGCAGATGTTATTCTTGTATTGACACATGAACCATGCATATAAGGAAGAACAATTTATTAGAGAATATGTCTTGAGTTTTACCATATTGATTACCATATTGAAAATATACCTTAAATTGAAAAAACATATAAACCTTGCTGGGGCATTTTGGGAGCTTGTCTCTTTACTTAATTCAGTTCTTTGTACTAGATTCTCTATATATACATTTCAGTTTTATGTATAAGATTCTTATATATTTTGATTTGAAACATGGATTTAAATGATCAGAGATTTAGATCATTCTCTTCTAAAGCTCTGGAAAGATTTCAAATAGATATATTTTTTAAAAATGTTTTATCTTCTAATCTCAGCGTGACAAAGTGTGTTCATAATGTTTTGATGATGAGGTGAAGAAAAAATTTAACTTTAAAAATTGAATTCAGGAAATAGTGTAATTAAGCAAAACATATGGGATGACATAATATCATTGGCAAGCATCCTAGATATCAATTTGGAAGTTAACTAAATGAAAGAAACTGAAAGTATTCTGCTGTTTCTAAAAGTTCATTTTTGCATTATTAAAAAAAAGCAGAATACCAAGACTACCAAGAAGAGACTTGATACCCTATGAGCATATACAGGGGGAGGAGGACCCCCTCAGTCACAGTCATATGGGAGGGGAGTAAGGGGAAAATGGAAGGGAGGGAGAAATGGGAGGATACAAGGGATGGGATAACAACTGAGATGTAATATGAATAAATTAATAAAATATATTAAAAACACTTAGAGACTGAAATTTATATACTCGGGTTAAGGAGGTTTATACACTCCAATCATCTCCCTATGGTGACTAAACAACATCATAAATGAGATGTGAAGTTTTTGCCTGTGAATTAATGGGAGAAATTGAAAAGATGGTAGTTAAGGTGACAGTGTAGTCAGAGATACCCAGCATGCCTTGCACATCGAACTCCATTCTCAGAGACAGAAAATTGGGAGCAAGCCTAAGCCCATTTGAATGAATGCAGTTGTGTCTGGCTATGTCAACATTCAAATGATGTCTGACAGAAGCCTCTGGCAACAAATATGAGCCAGACAGAGAAAGGTGCAGCAAGAGGAAATGTCAAGTTACTCGTACAAATGTTTTAGAATTACATTTACCAGTAAATTATAGGGTGGTGAGATGGTTCAGCCAGTTATGTGTCCTGCCACCAAGTCTGTGGACATGTGTTCCGTCATCAGGATGGAACACATCTTTTACTTGGTGGAAAAAGAGGGCTGACTGTGGTTAGTGATCACCTGATTTCCATGTTTTGTGGCATGTGCACAAATATACACATCAGTTCAATAAAGTAAGTATTTCCATATAGTTCCAACACAAAAATCATTTTCTAGGATTTATTTTTCATTATGTACCAGGATATATTAATAATACTGTGTTTTTTCTTTTAGAAAATAAACTCTGAAGCATAAGTTATGTACATATATTTTGGTACAGGTATATTTGCCATGAGGATACTTATAATATGGAGAGATGTCTTGGGTAGGAGTACTAACCAGGTGATGAAGCACCTTGATCAAAAGAAAGTTGAGGAGGAAAGGGTTTATGTGACTTACACTTTTACATCATAGTCCCACGCTGTAGCAAGTCAGAACAGGAATTCAAATAGGGTAGGAACTGGGAGGCAGGAGCTGATGAGAAGGCCATGCAGGAGCACGGCTTGCTGGCTTGTTCCTTGTGGCTTGCTTAGTATTCTTTCTTATAGACCTGGGACCACCAGCATGGGAATGTCACCACCCACAATGGGATAAGCTTTCTCCCAACTGTCACTAACTAATAAAAAGGCCTATAGGCTTACGTACAGGTCAATCATTTTGATTGAGACTCCATACTCTCTGATAACTGTATCTTGTATCAAGTTGGCATAAAATTCTCCAGAAAAATAGATGTCATATACATTTTAAAAGATGACTTTTAGCAGCAATGATAAAATTATAAAGCATGGATTGATGATAACAGGTTTGTAAAGGCATCTTCTCAGAAAATATGTCTGTATTGGAAAAGGGAGATGAAATGATGGTTTATTGATATGAAGATTATGCTAAACATTTTATTTTATTGAAATACACAGATATTTAGATGAGGATTATTTAAGCAAGTATAAGATATCCTGTGGATAATTATTTTGTTATATTTTTGGTATAAATCATCAGCTGACAAAATATTATTTGTTCAATTATCAATTTCAGTTACCCACATGAAAGCCCCATAAGTTTTGTGCCCTGCTTGTCTAGATTACAACTGTATTCCAGTGTGGCATATGCCAAGGGTTTGACAAAAGTTATTATTATTATTATTATTATTATTATTATTATTATTATTATTATTGTTGTTGTTGTTACTTTGATGTAAATTCTTAAAAGATTGCTGTTGGGCAAATAAATAACCATAAATGATGCATTTAAAATTGGGAATGTATTGGCTGGCATTCTGACAAGTATTTTTTCTTATTTCAACCTTCTTTTGTATTCTGCTTTCTTCAAAACTGATATAAATGAACATTTTATGACTGTGCAAACCATTGGCTTCTCATTTGATTATTTTGCAGCTCAAAGTTATGTCCTAACTTTCAATATTATAATAACAGTGAAATGAGCTATTGTCCTCACTGAAATCATTTCATATTTTTTGAGACATGAGGAGTTACATACACTTCCTGGCAGACAAAAAGACAGGGCCATGGGTGATAGCTATGTAATAAAGGTGTCAATTTTCCAATATATCTGGATTTTCCTTACCCTCTTGACTGGAAAGGAAAGCATGACAGCATAAAACAGAGGTTTTGTAAGCTTGTGCCTCCAACCAGTAGTGCCTCCTTGCTGCTGGACAAACTCAACAATTCAAGGTTTGCTCAGGACATGCCACGCAGCAGCTGAGGACAATCAAGCATTCCAAATTTCTTCACACTGACAAACTCTCAATTAGGTAAGGAAATCTTAGTTCTCTAGAAAATGTTGGGAATTTTTGTTCTCTGAATCTCCTTTTTGCTTTGAAGAGGATCATTTTTTTCTAGGTGCCTGATGCATATATGTGTTTCCTCACCCTCAATAACCTCCGTTCCTCAACTGCTGATTCTTACTGCTCCTCTTTGAGGTGCTTGAGATTTCTCCCATGCCACCTGGCAGATAGAGAAAATTAACCTGATCAAGACCCTTAAGTTGTATAAGAAGCAGGAAAATATGTCAAGCATAGAATTGCTAACTTGTAAACCCACTTTAACCAACTAGCGCATGCGCTGGGACTTCCCCATTACAAGCATGCAGCTGTGGCTTATGCTACACTAGCACTCAGTGCCCAACCCAGAGGGTAGCTCTCTCTAGAAGATGCAGATTGAAATTAAATTTGCATTTTCTATAAATATTTCATCAAGAACTTTAACTAGCTGTTTACTTCTATCTTTACATTCCTCTTAATTATCTTAAGATCTAAATATATTCAGTGTATATGAATGTTTATCTACATCATCCTTATATCTTTGTTTGCTCAGAGTAACTTTTACTGCACCCATCCATTAGAGTTTACTGTACCTCATCTAATGAGGTCGTGCCATAATTACTCTGTCAGTACTCACTGGGCAAAACTGCATTGCTGTACCATTTGAAACTTGTCTCCGTTTTACATCTTCAGCACAAAATTTTGCTGTAGTCCTCCCACTACATAATACTGACAGACCTACAGAAACTCTTAATGTCTGACATGTATGAAGTCATCCACGGTTTTCTATCATCTTCTTATCTAGGTATAAGGAGGATGCACTGCTGTCCATTTTCTCCAGCTAATGAAGACTTGTGACTTGAGACACATTTAACAGTCACTGCATCCTAATACTGTCACTCCTCTCAAAATCTAGACCAGAGCTATGACATCCTGCACTCTATCTGCCTCATACCAAAGCAGTTCAAATTCCTCAATTCGCTTCCTGTTTTACACAACTATGTCTTCTATGAAGACAAGTGGCATGTATATCTTGTTTAATATTACGTACCATTACTTAGGAAAGAGCGCCTACCTACAGCAATAAATAATTGTTAAAAGAGTGACTGAGTGTATGCTATTTTCAAAGAGTAGATCAATGGCCTCCTAGGAGTCTGAGTCAGGTTTGTCTTTTTAACACTCATTCTCTAACACAGTATGCAATCCATATGGTGGGAAAGAGTAGATTAAAGTTGTTTTGGAAAAAGAAACATTTTCCTGATGTGTTTTTTATAGGCTAGAATCATATAAAATCAGTCAGTCTCTTTCTCTCTGGAATTCTCAAGGTCTTAATATCTCGCTGTGTCTAACTTTCTTTCACACACACATACACCACCACCACCACCAAAACAACAACAACAACCCCACTACTACTACCATCACAAACAACAGCAATAACAACAATAAGCTTTTAGCTTAACACAAACATTTATGTCTTCTTTGAGAACACAATTCAGACAGGGATTCACCTGGAATATGACACTGACAGTCTGTCACTCTGTGTCAACTATGATTTACTAATGGGTATGCAGGATGTCGTCCATGGAACCATGTGATTTATCCAGGCTATCTCTCACCTTCTGAGTGAGTACCTTTGGTAATTGGTTATGTTAACAGAACCAGCCACCATTATGGATTAGAGCTTTCAGTGGGTGCATCACGTGTTGATTGCTTTCTCTGTCAATTCATTCTGCTTGCCAAGTAATGAAACTAAAATGAAACTCTCACAAATTGGTAACAAATCAAATCTAAAGCAAGATGGACAGTGCCTTTCTTCTCAGGAAAGTTACACATGTGCTTTGCCCTCTATAGCATACTGTCTGAAAAATATGTTGGAGCATAGGTGGAAAAATAATGAAATTCTTTTTTATGATATTCCTTAGTATTATAAAGGTGACTTGTACTTGTTCAAGGTATGATAACTTAATAAAACAACAAACACACACTTTATTTTTTGCTACATGTTGTGTTCATACATATATTTTTCTTTGGGTTTTGTTTTTTTTGTTATCTTGGCAGCTTGTGTGTCGAGAAATAAGTAACAATATCTTTGTGGCCTTCAGACAAAAAAGAGGTGAGCTTAAGAATTGTGGAAATATAGGTTGGCAAATGAAGCAGAAGGAAATGGTGTCATTTAAACAATAGTTGGTAGAGTTTTGATACTTTTTTGAAATTTTATCCAAATATTAGTCCAAAGAACACCGAACAGAAAAAAGATTAAACTATACATTCAAAGATAAAAGCATATTACCTTGTTGCTTCATCATGTATTTTCCTTTATTCGATAATATAAGCAAAAGGTGGGACCATATAACACCCTGACTGGTGGGAAAATATTTTTGAGGATAATTTTCAGAATAATGCTTTGTATCATTTATAGCATAATGGTAGTTAAGAAGTTTTAATTTTCATGTTAATTTTTAAAAATATTTTAAAGCTTAATTCATTTTTGACAATTGTCCAAGTGTAACTACTGAAAAGTTCCACAAATCTATGGGGAAATTTAATGGTTGGAGTTAATATATGCATTTTACTCACAGAGTTGAGTTTTTGTTCATAAAATGAGAGTTGTTGGAGCATTGAATGAGTTGTTTTTTGTCTGCTGTGCTCCTGAATATTGGAGAGGAGTGACTGGTTGTCTAGTTTATGGGATGGTAGGGAAACAGACTATGGGCTTTGATATGCGGCCTATGGATATGGCAG
Source organism: Acomys percivali (assembly GCA_907169655.1). NCBI lineage: Eukaryota > Metazoa > Chordata > Mammalia > Rodentia > Muridae > Acomys > Acomys percivali. The sequence continues at coordinate 49,676,148 of OU015742.1, forward strand.
ATCCTAGCACTCATGAACAAATATCACATGCAGTTTCCCAAACAGGGCTTTAAAAAGACTGAGGAAACCTCTAAACTTTCAGCATTTGGTTGGAAGGGACTTCTAGAGTGTAGCCAGGATTAGAGAAGCTGTTGGGAGTTGAAACCTACTGAGGGAGAGGAAGTCATTGCCTTCAGTTAAGTAGCCACTGTTTAGTGATTCAAATACCAATGGTCATTTCCAACTATGTCCATGAAGGTTGCTCTCATTAAACCCAGTGGATCACAAAGCCAATAAAAAAACAACAGTATGTTCTACAATCATATTCTATAATTCTGTTATATTATTTTAAAATGTTACCATGGTATTTCACTCTCCTTAATAAATCTCATACTGTATATCACAGTGAAATAAAAATTTTCTTATTTTCCTTTTAGTGCATAATCTCTTGCACATTTCATAAAGGCATTTGATCTTAGCCCCTGAGTTATTATCCAAAGTGATCATATGGTTTTATCATGTAATTTTAAATGCCACAGTTTCCTGCTATCCACCACACCTTGGATAATGGTCCCCTAACATGTAGCTATTCCGGTCTGTCTTATTCTACCAAGGCATAAAAATGTTATTTTACAGTATTTTGTCTCTTAAAGTAAATGATAAATTTTATAAATTAAAAAAAGCAACACTGACAGTCAATTTTCCATGCCCCAGAGATAGTTTGATGTAAGAATTCAGTAAATGGATACATAATTACATTCTTTTCTTTTGTTTGTTTCAATGTTTTTTGTAATTGGTCTCTGCATTGAACTTTAATTTTATAGTCTCAAAACATAAAATAAGTGTCTTATTTTATCTTAAATATGCATTAAGCACAACATTTATTTATAATGTTTACTGATATACAAGTAGAAAAATTAACAGACATAAATAAAAACATACTGGTTATGACAATTATTTGCCTAGGCTATTAGCAAGGAAATATTAAAGACTATAAGGTCAATCCTGTAGTTCTATTCCCAGAGAGATAAAAATCAAATGTTCTCCTCCTCCTTCTCTAGAAAAAAAATTATACTTGGTAATGGTGTGTCATGGGTATTAGCTGCATCTACCCTTGGAACTTCTTTACAAATGCTATTATATCCCGTCTCCCACCTAAGTTTTCATAAAAGCTTTTAGGACTATCGTCGGTTTGCAACTAAAGTTTTACTTTAAAGAGGAAATTTTAGAGAAAACTTATTGTTCAGCCCCAAATCACATTTACATCGTATTTGTTTAGTACTCTAAAAATAAAAAAGTATTTTAGTTTACACAACCAAGTACAGCCTGTGGATTTGAGAGAATACAGAATCTATTGTAGAATCATGCTCTTCAGGTATAGTATCCTAGACATAGTATTATCTGTAAAAGCAAAAAGATACTTTCCAGTTGTATCCTTTTGTCCTTGAAATAGTTAGGTTGTTAGATTGATGGAGGTTATGTATTTAGTTATGGATTTCTCATCGCTCTACTCATTCTTTATGATTATAATGTTCCAGTGCATGGGTATAAAGGAAGTCTCCCTGAGAGTGATCAGTTTAATGAGGACCAGTCAGTCACTCATTCTGATGAGTTTTCCTCATCTTCTCCTGGAACAAGGACAAATGCCACAAATACATTAAATACAGAGAAATCTGGGCTATGAAACAGCAGACATTAATTTAATCTCCTGATGTATCTTCAACTACCTACATCATTCAAACAACAACAATACAAAATTAATAGCTTGGCATAACTTGGCATTTAACCTTGAAATATGGTTGGGCAATTTTAACCAACCAAACATACAAATTCAAATTCAGTCTATGTAAAGAATCCATTAGAGATTGAGAGAATTAATTGAATAATATAAATTTAAATAATGGCAGCATATATTTTGTAGCTATAAGTCAGCTGAAGAGGACAAAGGTCCATAAGCGAAAAGGGATGAAAAACTTTGGAGAAGTACTAATGAAAATTACTGCCTAAATATTGATATACACTGACCATGTTATCATATAGATTGTAGACTATTCATTATTAGTGCATTGATAGCCATAGGAAAGAACTATGACAACCTATTTTCCATGACAATTATTTTTTAAGTCCAACCTTGATTATAGCACCATTGCATGAAAATATATGTCAATAAGATCTTAGGTTTCTACTAAGAGCTTCAGTGAACTGACACTATTTAGTATAATAATCTACTTTTAATGATATAAATCTGATGCTGTTATCAGAAACATTGTGATAGTTTACTCCAACAATGCAGCCAAAACAGAGTTTAAATATTACAATACGAAACAAAGCAGATATTTGGAATATTAAAGCAATTTGCCATTCATTTAGTTAATACCTAATCTTTCACTAAAAAAGTCTTATTCAGAATATTTTCTACATTTATATAACTTCAGAATTTGGAAGCTTAAATGACAGCCTATTCATGCCTCATCCAGTGTTAGTTCTTAGGTATTTTACTCAAGCTATAAAGTCGACAACATACTACCTCACTTAAAACTTAAAAAGCAGGACATACTTCTAACATGCCATGTTTTTAAAGGTGGTTATAAAGTAATTTTACTAATAGCTAATGTTCATAATTGCAGAATGAAGCCGATAATATATGTTAGAAAGTAGTTACATGAGCAGTTTGTTTTAAATGAAAAGACAAATAAGATCCAAAGATAGCTTATACTTCAGTGTTGGAAGAGGCAACATTTAACATGTTCTTACAATTATGGAGTATTATAGATTCAATGTAATATTTTTCTACAGAAATATACCAAAATAATTCTAAAGTTTTTTGAACTATTCAGGACTTGAATAGTCAGAAGAAGGTTACACAGGAAGAACAAAGCCAGAAACAATCCATTACTTGATTTAAATTATACTACCTATCTACACCAAATAAAATAATGTAATACTGGGATAAAAACTGACATCTTGAAGAGTAAAAAAGAAAACAATGGTCTAGAGGTAAATCTATCAACTGTGGCGTGACAACGGTGCCAGAACATAGTATATGAGAATAATAAATATTGTCTTTAGCAAACAGTATTAGGATAGTTACATACTTATATGTAGAAGAATTAAAAAGACCATTATCTGACACCACGCACACATATCAACATGATAGAGGCAATATATTGAAAAAGGCAAGGGGGAGGGGAGATAACTTCAGAACATTATTAGGGACAGGGAAAAATTATTGGAAAAGACTTCTCAGATGCTGAGGTACCAAAGACGAGAAGTAAAACAGAATTTCACTAAACTAATAAAAAATGATAAGGGCGTGGTGTTTGTTGTGAAGAGACCACATGAACAAACGGGAATTTTTACTAACCACATACCTGAAAACGCTAATTCATTTCTGCTTGGCATATGAATGATTAAAGAACAGGAATAAAGCCACTGAATAAGTTAATGTGGACGTTGTTCATAGAAGTGGTAACAGAATCCTGAAAGTGGGAACCTGCAGTTCCTAATTCTGAGTTAAACTCAGCAATATAGGTCTTACCTTCCCACTTTTGATCCAGGAGAAATGTCATCCCTTTGGCTTTAGAGATAATTTTACTGTTAATTTAGTCTATGTATAATTAGATTTCTTGGCAGCTACATTTCACAGTTGATTCTTTTTACACCCATGAGGAAAATATCACCTCTATGTCTCTTTGAAAGTGGTGCAATTAAAGAATATGAATGCACCTGATTCATGCAAGGCTTTTGCTTCACTTTCTTATTCGTGGCCCATGATTCAGAAGTTACAATTACAGGCAACGGTTAAGGCTGGCAGGTAGGACTATATTTTCCTGCTATAATAAAATTAACTAAGTATCCTCATTTTGTGTAAATGGAAAAGCAAATTAATCATACTGAGTAGAATTTATATTATTGTACTATATAGTAATTTCAAATTTTATTGTTGATCATCTTGCACATTAGGACATAATAAAATGTGAAGCAAATATTGTTACTGGAGGAACTCACAAAAGTCACTGATGTTTTGTGGAGCTGCATTCACAGGCTGTTATTTTAGAGCTTTTCTAATTGCACAGTAATGTTTTAATGTAGTAAAGTTGTTTCCAGATTTTAAGGTGGAATTAAACATATCAAAAATGTTTACCATTAAAAAAAATTTCCATTTGTGTTTTCAACATCATCCCATTTCCATGGGCTCAGAAATCTTAACCTATTGAAGATATGCTGCTCTATGCATGGCCCTTTCTTGGTACATTTTTAAAGCTTAAATTTATTGTTTAAATGTATTAATTTTACAAGCCAATCATATCTCCATCCCTTTCCCCCTCCTTGTCTCACCTTCATTCCCTCTTTCTCCCTATCTCCTTCCCCAAATCCTCAGAAAGGGGGGAGCTCTTCTCTCCAACAACTAACCCCAGCCTATCAAGTCTCATTAGCACTGCCTGAGTCCTCTTCCTCTGTGGCCTGGCAAGGCAGCTCCACCAGAGATAAATGATAAAAGAGTAGGCCACAGAGTCTATGTCGGCAACAGTCCCTTCTCCACTTACTAGATGACCCACTTGGAGAGTGAGATGCCTATTGGCTACATCTGTGCAAGAGTCTAGGTCCTCTTCAAGCATCATAAGCGGTAGGTTCATCAGGGCCCAGATATATTGGCTTTTTTGTGGGACTCTGAGATTCTATCTTACACCCATCACAATGGTTAAGATCAAAATCTCAAGTGGCAGCTTATGCTGGTGAGGATGTGGAGAAAGGGAAATGCTCCTCCATTGCTAGTGGGAGAGGAAACTTGTACAACCACTTTGGAAATCAATCTGGAGTTATCTCAGAAAATTGGGAATAGCTCTACTCTAAAACTCAGCTATAGCACTCCTAGGCATAATACCAAAAAAAATGCTTCACCATACAACATGTACATCTGCTCAGCTATGTTCATAATGGCTTTTTCATATTAGCCAGAAACTGGAAACAACCCAAATGTCCCTCAGCTGAAGAATGGATTAAGAAACTGTGGTACATTTACACAGTGGAATACTATTCAGCTATTAAAAAACAAGGACATCATGAAATTTGCAGGCAAATAGATGGAACTGGAAGAGATCATCGTGAGTGAGGTAATTTGGAAAGTCACTCATATACTAACTTATAAGTGTATATTAGCAAAACAATAAAGAAAAGCAATAATATAATCCACAGACCTAAAGAAGCTAAGTAACAAGGAAGACTCTAGGGAGGATGCTTAACTCTCATTCAGAAGAGCAAATAGAATAGACACCTGAAGCGTTCGAAGAGAAGAAACAGAAAAGGAACCTACCGTAGATGTTCTCTGAAAGACTCCAGGAAGCAGAGGATGGTAGCAGGTGTTGAGACTCACAACAAAACCTTGGGCAGAGCACAAGGAGTCTCGTAGAAGAGTAAGGGAATAGGAGGACCTGGAGAGGAAAAGAGAGTCAATACATTTTTATTTTATGTTTTTTTAAACATATGTTTAGTGTGTGTGTGTGTGTGTGTGTGTGTGTGCGTGTGCGTGTGTGTGTGTGTTTGAGTGTGTGCACATGTGGGTACACTCATACCACATCTGTATAGGTCAAAGGAACATATGCAGAATTTGTTTATCTCCTTCCACTTGTGGATTTTTGTCCTATTACCCATGTCCTCGGAATTCTTAGAAGCATCCTTAACTTCTGAAACCCTTATCCAGTCCCTTTGTTAATCATGTCTCTTTCATTACCATTTCTGCTTCAAACCGTAGTGCCAAATAGATTGTGTGGACTATAAATACTGAATATTAAAAATGCATACAAATTAGTTCCAATAATTATTCTATATGAAACATCTTCTATAGGATACAGCATTTTTAAACTATTGTAGGCTTTCTAAAAGAATAATTTTAAGTCCCTGTGACTGTCGCTGTAAAACACAGCTAATACATGACTTTACACAGAACACTCACTAATCATATTATGCCTCCAGTGAGGCAAAGATTATTAGCAGAATAAGTACATGTGAAATTGTCAGCAATAATGGAACAATGGTAGCTAGAGTTTGGGGGCATCTTGTGCACTAAAATCATATGAGATGTTTTATATGCTACATTGTAATCTTTTCAACACTACCATGAGTTTAGGCACAATAATTTTCCAATTTTACAGGTGAGAAGACATATTTGCTGAGTTAAATACCTTTTTAAAGTTCACAAATATTTCAAAATTACTGAGTTTTAGTATATTTATTTTGGTAATCCATTGGCAAAGTAAGCCCCCTGGGGGGGAGGAAAGACAAAAGAAAGAAAAGAAAAAAAAACCCACTTCATCTTGCTATAATAGCTTATCCATTTTTGATAATTTAGGAAAATTCATAGATTTCTTTTTGGAAATTATTCACAGTTACTTTTACATATGGGGTTTATTTTTTAAAATGAGTAATTTTAGTTTAGCAATTCCAGCAATACTAGAGTACAAATGATAACAATGATACACATTGTATCATTGTAAATTATTATTTTTCTTTAAAGAGTAGAAAACACAACAATATCTCAGAATCAGACTCCTGACCTTTTTAAATAATTATTGATAAATATTGATAATAGGACTGGACCCTTCCTACTTAATAAGACTCTCCACTCAGTTATATGGGCTCAATGTTTTGTCATTCCCATAGGAATGATAGAACAATTACTTCTGCAGCTACTTCCAAAGTGTGGAGTTTGTCTTAGGCCTCACCTTCTGACTTTCCTTGGGTTTTTCTAACAATGTAACTATTTTGAAATATGGTCTTAGTTGTAAAGAACACCTAGGATACATTCTGACACAAGGATTTTGCGTTTCTTCAAAAGTCTTATCTTGACATGTGGTCAACACAATGGTGTCATCTACTCTGTTGGGATGCTGTAACTGGTAAACTCTTCTTGAGCAACCAAAAGCAGCTAATTTTTATATTCAAGGTAAATTGCTTCATTGGATGTAAATTTCTATGCGTGGCTTTGAATATTCTTGATATATACTTCCCATCAACTTTTGTACTCACATTGTTCTTGACTTCAACTCAGTTCCATCTAATACCTAATTAAACACAACTAGTCTAGATAGTGAACAAGTTTTTAAAAAGAAAAAAAGAAAAATAAAGTGACAGAGGGAGAGGAGGGAAGGAAAGGAGAGAAGGAGGGAAAAAGAGAGGGAGAGAGGGAGGGAAAGAGGGAGGGAGGGAGGGAGGAAGGAAGGAAGGAAGACAAACAGATGTCTTAGAGAAAACTGAAACCTAGTATGGTTAGCAAAATTGTAAATAAAAACACAGAGAATAGTACAGGTCGTGACACACAGGCAAAAGAGAAGGGATTGGTTTCATCATAATAGGCTGTTAGAAAGAAGTACAGAAAACAGCACGGCAATGTGCATACTGTGCTAGGTTGTAAATAAGGGCCTCACCAGTCTCTGTTACTGAAAGAGTAGAGTTGACACTTCTGTATTAAGACAATTTACACTAAGCCATGTGACTGTGTTATGTTACTGCCCTGAGTTTCTTCACCACAGGCACTCTATCTCCTCTCCTGAAAACTCCCATTGTGTCTCCAAGCAAGCTTTGACCACATGTGCGTTGTCAAAGAGAATATAACTGAGTGCTTGATTGAAGGCAAAAAGCAAAAACATCTATGAATGTAAATTTAAATATATCTTGATCTAACTTCTTCTGTGGACTTCCTGAAGAATGTAATGCTAGTGTTCTTTAATTTTTTACTTTTAGTGAATGTAAAAGAAATGCATTTAAATAATTAATAATCCATATAAGTAGTAGAAAATGTGTCTACATTGTAATAGTAACAATCCCAAGGCCATTATTGTCTCATTAAATGACAGATTTGTATTAGTTGAAATAAACATACTTCCCATTATTCTGTGTTGTCATTTCCTATGGTGATATATAGATTTGTCTTTTTTTCTCAGTTTATACAGAAGATAGTTGACCAACATTTACACATGCCACATGTCTTACTTTTATGACCAAAGGGTAGTGGTGGTATGTTTGTTTCTAAATGCTTCCTTTCTCATTTAAAGCTCAAGAAAATTCTGGATCTCCATGAGTGTTTGTTTTCTCCAAAGCATAGTGATTAAAAAAATCATATGTGGTCACTCTGGACTAGGGAATTGATATTTAAATGAGTAGAATTCTTGAAAAAGAATATGAGATTACAAAATGTGTTACATATTGTATTGAAATGTGAGGATCATTGCTGCAGGACACAGGAGTACTGGGAGGGAATCCTTTTCTACTAGCTCAAAAGGATAATGATAAGTTATCTTAAAATCTGGACTCACAACAAATAAATAAGATGCATTATAGGTCAGCAATAACTGTACTGGTTGACTTACCAATAGTAGGATAGAACTAAAGTGAATTGACATTTATAGGAAGGAAAGAAAATAGTAATGATTTGTTAATGTTTTTAACATAGTTACATGAAATTTATTTAATTTAAAAGTTTATTTCATTGAAAGTTATTTCTCTTTGTGTGACTAAGAGAATAAAATTTGTAAAAGTAGAAGCACATTTTCCTTATTAAACATAGTACATGTGAAAAAATCTATTTTAATAAAATGGGAAAAATTATTTTTCATGCATATGACTACTGTGTTGGGAAAATGAGAAAGAGAGGAGAGAGATGTAGGTGTGGAGTTGAGAGAGAAAAATTTCCTTCATATAGAATGTCACACTCATTGTTTCTTTTTGTAACTACGTTTTCATGAAGCCAAACAACTGGTTTTTAGGAGATAAAATGTAAGCTGGATGAGAAATGGGGAAACTTCTTACAAATAGCAATCCTGTGGATAAATATTAACTCTTGTCATTAAATTAAAATAATCCCTTGACTCTCTGGTCATGAACATTTCAGACTTCGAGTACACTACACAATTTTCTACTCTTTTTGATATGACAAAATGCTCAACAAAAGAAACTTATAGAGGTTATTTTGGTTCATAGTTTGTGGTTCCTGTCCACCATGGGAGGAAAGTTGGCGTGAGAGTAACTTTTCCTGCCACTGGTCAAATTGTATTCCCTGTGAAGAAACAACAGGATGAGTAGTGCATTTCTCTGCCTTACTTCTTCTACTTATTCCGCTAGACAGTGCCAGTTACTTAGGAAAACATTTATATCTCCTTTAAACAAGTTAAAACAGTCCCTCACAGATAGGACCAGAGAATAATTCAATCAGTGTGCACTGAGATATGTCATCAAGGTTATTCTAAATCCTGCTAAGTTCAAATTTATTATTAAACACAGAATCCATTCATGTATTGCTTTTGTTCATATGAGCAAAATCATATTTTGAAGGGAAATTAACAACAAGTGCACTTTTCCAAAAGCAAAGTCACAGAAGTTAGACATCCTGGATTTAAAAAGTGCAAAAGTGCAACAGGTAGGGTGAGTTTTCCTCTGCTTATGAAGTCTTAAGACTTGGTTTCATTCCTCACCCTGACCTTTTGATATGCTGGACAACTTTCTCTGTGAAATTTTATTTTCTGTGTGGTATAAAATTAAGCAACAGAACATATGTATTAACAGAAGAAATCACTATCTGTATGCTCCACTATCTGTATGCAGCATAGATATACAGTGTTCACACAGAAGTCTACTATTCAATGAGACTTAAAAATGTACAAGATGTGTTACAACAACTACCATAAAAGTAGATGAACTGACAACCCCTAGAGACAATTCATTCTTCTCTATCCAGACCAGAAAGGCAATAACAGTACTTAAATGCACAGGAACAGTCAAGAAGCCATTGTACTTTTTCTAACTCATGCTACATCTCTATGCCAGCTAGTCTCTCAAACTGTCAAAATGATGACATTGAGACAATGAAGGAAGATGGGAAATCTACTGTTTTTCATCCTTTCATTACTTCCTTATATTCAACAAGTCAAAGTAGAGATTGCTGACAATACAGGCACATCAAGGAGTAAAATTTAAACATCTGCCAGATTTAGGTAGTGTTTTCATTGTTCTAGTAGAAATGAAATGCATTTGCATGTATTAGTAGAAAAGGAGAGTTGTAACATCTACTCTTTGTGAAACTGTATCTTAATTTCTATGTAGTTTTAAACAAGCATTCCATAGGAAGGAATAGAGAGAGTGAAACTGTAATCAGGAGATAGTAAATGAAAACAATATGTTCCATTAAAGAAAAAACATAAAAATTTGAATATGTGTTAATACTAAGTGTGCTAATAACTAAGATTTTATTTTTTATTTACTTGAACAATAAAAAGTAAAAAGAAAAGGTACTGTGAAATGTTAAATGTTAGTGGATAAAACATTTGCAACTCAATACTCTAACAAACTTTAAATAAAAAGTCAAGCATTTTGTTTTCAATTAGTTCATAAAGTGAACCTGAATCTAAGTGTCTAAGAAACATCTAATATAGCCTAGAAATTTAAAGAGAAGAAGGTAATAAAGGTGGAGGTGGGGTGGGAATAATCCAGAGAGAGGTTAAGACCTAATGGTGTTGGAAGAAGAAGAGGTAGGAATGTTTGAGAAACACAAAGATATCAGCACTGATATACTGTAAGCAAGAGCAGATTGGAAAGATGCCAGAGAACATTTGCCTTACACTCTATCACTTGGAAGTAGGAGAACCACAGTGTTTGAATGAAGGTAGATGCAATAGCTGGGAACAATGACAGTAAAGGCCACTAAGTGTCTTTATGATGTCACTGGCCGTCTTCAAATGACTTACTGATGTAAACTTTTTGGTTATTTCTGAGACTAGTAAAATGAGATTAGATGGCTTTCTCTCTCTTTTTTTAAAATTTTTATTAATTTATTCTTGTTACATCTCTATGGTTATCCCATCCCTTGTATCCACCCATTCTCCCCTTCCTCCCATTTTCCCCTTATTCCCCTCCCCTACGACTGTTCCTGAGAGGGATTACCTCCCCCTGTATATGCTCATAGGGTATCAAGTCTCTTCTCGGTGCTTAAATATATAAGATTAAGAGATTTGCCTAGGGCTATAAATCAGCCTGCATCAGTTTTAACTAGAGCCCTCCTTGTGTGTAGAACAGGAGTGAAATCCCAAGAGCAAGGGGTGGGGATGGGCGCTTCGATTTGGCTAGTGATGTTTTATTCTCATGTAGACCAAATGGCAGGCTCTCAGTACTACCTGAATGCATGACTCCAGTGAGTCTTAGCTTGCAAATATATTATGTCCACCTGACTTTAAATGAGCTGCACAGTATTCTGATGAGGCTCCTGTACATGTTGAGAACTAGTGGATATTAATTTTCAAATGAAGTATAAAAGGTGTAAAAGGGTTGTGTTCTCACCTGTAGCTCCTGCACTCCAGAGATTGGGAGGCAAAAAGATATCAAGTTGAAATTGAACTAAGGCTATACAGGGAGTTCAATGTGGGTTTGGATACTTAGTGAGAGCCTGCATCCCTCCAAGAGGTGGGGAAACAAATCACATGCAGCAACAAACAAAAATAAACAAGCGAAACTCCAAACAAAGCAGTAAGCTAATATAAGTTTAATTAAAAAGTACAAGCAAAGGAGATGGTGCAAACTTTGCTTTCTCTAACCAATATAATTGTGATCAAAATTTTCCCTTTGCAGCTAAATCTAAAATATACAGAGAACTCAAGAAATTAAATACCACCAAATCAAACAGTCCAATTAAAAAATGGGGTATAGAGCTAAACACAGAATTCTCAACAAGGGAATATTGAATGGCAGGAGAAACAAAGAAATACTCAGTGTCCCTAGTCATCAGGGAAATGCAAATAAAAATGACTCTGAGATTCCATCTTATACCTATCTGAATGGCAAAGATTAAAAACTCAAGTGGCAACACATGCTAGGAAGGATGGGGAAACCCTCCTGCAGTGCTGGAGGGAGTGAAAACTTGTACAACCACTTTGGAAATCAGTCTGGCTCTTTCTCAGGAAATTGAGAATAATTCTACCTCAAGACCCTGCCATATTACTCCTGGGCATATACCCAAAATATGCTCCACCATACAACAAGGACATTTTCTCAAATGTGTTCACAGCAGCTTTATTTGTAATAGCCAGAATCTGGAAACAATATATATGTCCCTCAACCAAAGAATGGATATAGAAACTGTAGTTAATTTACACAGTGGAATACTATTCAGCTATTTAAAAAAGGGAAACCTTGATATTTTCAGGCCAATGGATGGAACTAGAAATGATTGTCCTAAGTGAGGCAACCCAGACCCAGAAAGATACACATGGTATGTACTCACTTATAAATGGATATTAGCACAACATGGATGTCCTTTGAAAGACACCACGCAGTGGGAGATCGAACGAGACAAGATTGCCAAATGGGCACATGGAGGAAGGGGATGCAGACTATCCTGATGAGATGTAACAGGCTGTTTCCAGAGGCCTAGGGGAAGAGGTAAGCAGAAGACAGAGGGAAGGTAGCAATGGGAAAATCAGAGGGAGGGGATAACAATCAGGAGGTGATGTGGATAAATTTTAATAAATAAAATATACATTTTAAATGTCTGGGAGGAGGAGGGAGGTGCTGCAGAGATTGATGCACCAACCAAGGACTGTGTATGGCGAGGACCTAGATGCTCTTCTCAGTGGCAGTACATGGGCAGCACAGTCTCCTTGTAGGTCCCACAATATGGGGATTAGGGAGTACTTCTAACATGGCCTCTGATCCCTCATTGTGGACCATTTACCCCTGACTGGGTGGCCTGGCCAAGCCACAGAGGAAGAGGATCCAGGTAGTACAGATGAGACTTGATGAGCTGAGATCAGGTATTAGGGGAAGATGGTTTGGGAATGGAGAGAGGGAGGATGAGGAAGGGATGGTGGGATTAGGAGGTGATGAGGGAGGAGACTACAATTGGGATGGAAAGAATTAAAACTGCAGCACACGTTTGTAACTTATATTCCAAATCCCACTGCCTGGGAATGGCTCTGACACTGGCTGAGACATCAATGTCTATGCATAGAAAATGCTTCTTATTGGTTACAGAATCCATGTGACTGAGGATTAGATGCCATTCTTCCTACGGCATGAATGAAGACTTCCTATGGCATAAAGAAGTCTTTCTTCTGCTCATGCAAAGAGCAGAGAACTAGCCTTAATTGTTCTGTGCACCCTGCACACCTCATACCCTTGTATTTTTGGGACTGTATAGTGCGTGGACAAAATTGTATGGTTTCAGAAAAAAAAGAACTGGACTTTGAAACTGTATCAGGCCTGACAGGATTCTTTCCTCTAAGCATGCTGGACGCTGACATTCTGCATCCTTTATGTTCTAGCTCCAAGTACTTCAGTTGCTGTTCTCCATCAGAACAGGACAGCTCCCAAGACAGCTTCAAAGAAAGCTTCCATTCCCAATTGGTCCAGCATTTCAGACTGTCCCGCACATGACTTCTATTAAGCCGGTAATTTCTCAACATTTAGAAACTGGATGACAAATGTTGTTCCTACCTTGTTTAACCACTTGCCCAATTTTATTTATGCCCCTACAAGGTATTATTCATTCATCCCAAATAAGCCAGAAAAAAAAAAAACCCTAAGAGAACAATGCCACATTTCGCTTAATGAAGGTTGGGTAGGTTTTTGCTTGCTTTCTTGGACTATAGCTATTTATTTTCATTGGGAGTTGGTCTTATCAAGAGAAAGAATGAGGTTGGAGTCAGGGATGTCTCTCATCATTTCTTCTATCTTTCTTTCTTAGGTTTGGAGATAGGGGCTGAAAAGAAAGAAGGGAAATATAGAAATATACAGGGATGATATGGCAAAAATTAGATTATTAAGTCGACTCCTCAACTTAAGGTCTTAATTTTTACTCACAAGGTTATTTTTAATTCATTGGTATAGAAATTTTTATATTGATGCAAAATAAGTTTAATTTTGATACATTGGTATAAAATTCAAATTTAAGATGATTTCACACACACACACACACACACACACACACACACACACATATTTCTATTCTAATATGCGGTATTGTCCCCATACCATAAAGTAGAATATAAGGTTTACCTCCAATACCTTGAAAGTGCTATTGCAGGATGTTGGGGATAAGTAAGTTAGACAAATTAATTGTCAATTAATCAAATTAAGGTCATGTCAATTACTACTCTATTTATACCACAATAATATACATTCTAAGTATAACAGATAGGTATGACCCCATTGACAGATAAGGTAAAATAGATAAGATCTTTAAAAACCTCAGAGTCCTACAGAATATGGCACTTAAAAATGTTTTTATTGTTTTAAGGATTATCTGACAATAACACAGGTTAACACCTGGTAATACCCAGCCTACTCCAAAGATGATGAACATTAAAGAACCTCCTTATGGAGATGGCTTCAAATGTGGCAAACCTCATTTCAAATTGACAGTATTCTGCTTAAAAATAGGCAAGCTTGGATGCAGGTAGAGTTGATTGCCAAACTATGCCAAGACAGGGCAAACAAGTCCTCAATAATATTTCCCTCACAAATATGTATGGCAGATATATTGTTTCAGAAGGCTGAAGATGATGCTCCAACGTTATAGAGAGTTATGGGTGACTGTTCAGGCAGCAAACTGTCTCTGTAATTTTCTCATTTTGGAAGCTGCTAACCTGTACTTTCTGTTTACTCAGGTAATTAATTTTATTTTTTTCTCAAGTCTCTGATGGGGTTGAAGACCAAATAGGTTATTTCCACAATTAAACTTAGCTGTTTATGGGTCAAGATGATATTAGGTCTAGATAGATGTTTTAGGTTGATAGAGATGAGATCTGATAGATATTGCCTTATATTCAGAAATTCAGACTCGCTAAGATAGGAAAATGTTTTCTTCAAGGTTTCCAAATACAAATAGCCAAAACACTGAGAATGTAACATTTTTATATAATTGCTGATTGTTTCCTGGTTCTTCTTTCTGTAGGTAGTTTATTGTATATATGTATAATAATATAAATATGTATGTAAAAATTTAAAAAAATAAGAAAAAATAACTGCACCTAACAGAGTACTAAACACACACTCTCTCTCCAACTTGCTTCTACTAGATACCAAAACAGAGGGCAAATGTTCATTGACCCCTTAATTTGCTACAATTAGACCATAATTAGACATTCATTGATGAAATCTCCAAGTTGTGTGTTAATTTTGAAAATATCATACATTGGTGCTTTGGAATCATCACTACTTGTTAACCTAGAAATAAATGTTTGGGGGGATTGAATCTATGAAAATGACATGCTACAAAGCCACCTATGCCAAGGTTTGCAATAAGCTTATTAGAAAGCAATATACATATTCCTCTATAGCATGTTGATTGGATAATCAACAATGTCATTGATGAAGTTACATTTTTTTCCTTAAGATTTTACTCTTTGCTTTACTGTTTCTTCCCATTTTATACATTTTAATTAAAATATAATTAACCACTTTCTTCTTCATTTTTCTCCCTCCAGCTTTCCCCAGGTACCTTTCCTCCAGTTACTACCACTTAAATTTTCATTATTCTAGGACTCACTCAGCAATAAATGAGCTCATCTCACAAAAATGCCTCCTTTGTAGCAAAGAAGAAACCTGAAGCAACAGGAATACTTTCTGAAGCCTCACCACCTTCAGATGAAATTTGTTTAGTCATTCTCCTGACAATCCTTTTCTGAGAGGGGTGCCATTGGGTGCAAAAGATCTCTTGCTAAAATGAAAAAATGATCTTTATTTTGAGGAAAAGGAAGACTTTGAGGGCAAAAAAGGCCTACATTTTCTTCATTCATCAAAAATAATAGAAGGCTACTCTATTGCATTCTGAAATATGACTGAGGGATATAGATGTGCTCTGTCCTCTGTCATGTGGAGCAATAAGGCCACTGACTTGATGACTTACCGTACCTTTTTTAATTTTCATTTTTCAAGACAGGGTTTCTCTGTGTAGCCTTGCCTGACAGGACCTGGACTCACTTTATAGATCAGGCTAGTCTTGAACTCACAGAGATCAACATAACTCTGCCCCCCTAAGTGCTGTGATTACAAGCATGCACCACTGAGCCTAGCTGATTTTTTTTTCTTGATTAATGAATAAAGGTAGTTCTGGAAAGCTTCCTACATAATGTAAGATCTACCTCAAGTACTGTTAAATGAGAACATGTGTGGTCAAAAAGAATAAGAAAAGAATAGTGATGGCCTCTGCTGAGTGGGTGGAACTTTGCATTGGGAGAAAAAGGCAGTGTCTACACAAACTAGACAGACACAGTGTCTCTAGAGTCATGTTTGCTTTATCAATGTTGTAGCTAACATTCCTTATAGAAAGTAAGTGTCTTGAAGGGTTGAAGAGTAAGGGGATAGATTTTCATGTCTATGGAAGATAAGTAAATCAGTTAAG
>OU015742.1:49692520-49725076 GCA_907169655.1 Acomys percivali
AGAGAGAGAGAGAGAGAGAGAGAGAGAGAGAGAAGAAATAAGAGCCTGGAAAAGAAGAAGGCTTTTATTTTTCCTTAGAACATTCTACACTCATAGGAACTTTCTCTACTACCATACATAGCAATTCTAAGAGCCCAGCATTAGATTTTTCCAGGATGGTCTGAATAGACTATTTTCTATCTTAAAGGTTCCTGTGTTGGGATTTAATCTCTAATGTCTGAACTTCTGAAAGACAAACCTTATCAAAAGTTTTGGAGTTATTGATTTGAAAACACCATGGACATGTTGAAATATATTGAGTGCTGTATTACATGATTTTCATGCCTCATTTTAATAATATCCAATGTATTATGTTGCAGGTATTTCTCTTTTAATTGAGTATATTTATTACATGTTGAATATTATATGTGTATATTTTTATAGGATTCAAGAAGTACTAGGATCTAAACTCAGGCCTCCATGCTGGTGCCATCAGTGTGCTTACCCTTGAGTGACTTCCCCAGCCCAAGTTGTGAAAATTGTTAATATAATGTAAATCAATGAAGCTAATCAACACACCTAGAATCTCAAGTACTTAATAGTTTTATGATGAGCATATCAGCAATTTACTTAGTAATAGTGGGATGAATAATACATATTTATTAGTTAAATGCTTCATCCTTGGAAATATGTTTTCCTGTCAGGATTGAACACTCCACTCATTGTACATCACCTCCTTATTCCCACAAATGCCAGCTGTGGTTCACTCCACTCTACTCCTGGAATCTGAGGTCCATTGCTCAGGGTACAACATAACATGTTGCATTTTTCCCCTCTGTGATTGGTTTGTTTCATTAGGAAAATATTCTATAAACCATGTACTTTGTAAATGATAAGTATCTTCTTTGGAGACAGTGATTAGCATTCCATTATATATAAATATAACATTTATTTTGAAATTTTAGTAGGATAACTTGACTTGTTCAGGAGTGTCAGAACCAAATTTCTAAGTCATGACCTTGTTTTTACTGTATTTGTCTAAAAGTTAATGTCAGTGCCTCTCACCACAATGTCCTTAGCAACTTCTCATACACTAATCATACATTAATAATATTGTGTAAAATACAAGATTTAATTTGCCATTATTACCCTATTATCATTGTTTTCATCATCTGTCTAATAATCATGAGGTCATCCAAGCATTTAAACACATGTTTGCCATTTCCTTCTCAGGATACCCAGTTAATTAGGCAAATTTTGCAAATGACTCTCACAGTTAACTTGTAAACCTAATTGTAGCATTGATCAGCTTATCATTCCATCCTCTTGTTATAGTATGTCATTGTCACAAGCAAACTACATTAAAGTTTTAAAGCTATAAATAGTACATTTGAATTGTACTTGGATTAATAATTGGCTTCAGATCTGCAAACCTAATGTTTTTATTTTAGAAAGAGATTTCTTTATAGAATTATGAAGATGTGGCTAACTTGGGGGGGTGCTATAAGCAACCTTTTGCCTCTGGGTCAGTGTCACTGGGCTCTGGACCATGGCAGTAATGATGAAATGCCAGTCTGTCTGACAGCTGTCTGGTGGCCTTTGTGATAATGCCTCCAGCCACTCACTTGTCTGAAGCATCCCATGCTGCATTCTGTTCCTGCTGCCATTTGTAATGACAGCCACAGCAGAAAGGGTGGCAGTTCAAATAGGCACAGGGACCCTTGGTATCCATCATTCAGAGCCAGCACTTAAGCCCTAATTTAATAACAGTCCTACAACCAGTAGTAATTTCCTTCCAAATGAAGAGGCTTTCTCTGGTCCATCTGCCCCACTTATCGCCCCACAATGTTCTCATTTCTGATAGTGAGATTAAAATTTACCTTTGAATTAAACACAAGGTCAGATAAAATAAGTCACTGTGAGCAGTCATTATATTTTCTGTCACTGGACCAATTAAGATTTCCAGCTGTCAGATTCTGATGCTGCTGCTCCATTAAAAAAAATGACACTGAGATGCATTGATCTGTGTCAAAGCAGCTTCCAAGGGAAAATTGGACCCAAAATAATGATAATTGTCATAGGATGTCACACCATTAAATGAAAACATAAAAAGCAAAATGCTGTGGAGAAACTGCAAAGTCATCCTCCTGTGGAGGTGAACAGAGCCACACCAAAGCAAGCACGCTGCTTTAGTAAGGCTCTGGCTGCGTAGTGGAAACCCTCCCTAGTCACTAGCAAGGTGACTCCTGCCAGATCATCTAATTTGATCTCAATTGGATATTCAACCTAGGCACATAGTTTAGTTTATGAAGTGAGGGTTGAAGATAAGAATGACATTCACTGGGAAAGAAATGAGAAGTAAAGAAAGTTATTAGAAGTACATACTAATAAACATCATGTACAAAAATGGAGGGCTCCAAGGACACTGAAGCCAATAGCTGCACCCTGTCCCTACCTGATGGAATGGACAGGAGGCAGAAGTTAATGAGCAAAGGTGCATAACCAAGATGTGATTGACATTCCAAAATGACCTTTAATGATTTATTATTTCAGTTGTTTTTATAGCAAAGGGAAATTTATTACTTTTCATTTCTCTAAGCTTTGGAATAAAACAGAAAAAAAATACATTTATTTCCTGTAGACCTCTGGTTAAGGGTTAATGTCTTGTTAAAAGTTGTGGCATGGCTTTTCATTGGAGTATTATCCAGTCATCATTTCAGAATAATTTTCTTTAAAGTAAGAAGTTGAATAGTAGAATTTTGCTTGTTCCCAAGGTTTACTAGAAGTAAGTCATCCTTTTCTGTTATTCAAAAATGATGACTAAATAAAACTTCAACATATCAGAGCTCTCCTAACAAACTATAAAGCTGTCCCATAGTAATGTATGTGGATAGATCTTCATGCAGCTTCAGCCACCAAACTCAAGAACCAGTGAGTGATGGTTCTTAGTGTAGTGGATATTTTACAAGTGATGAAATAACTATCAATAGTGAGAAGTTACTGCTTTTGAAAGAGCAAAGATTCCACTTAAATTTCCAAACATTATATGAACCAGTTTTACACACAATCATGTTTAAAGGCAAGCTTATAAAATTTAAAGTAGTTATATAAATTAAAATAATGGATACTAAGACTTATATCTCGGAGATCCAAGATGGTGGCCAGAAGTGTGGACCATGTTTGGAAGCTCCAGTGAACAATTCAGGGAATTGCACAGATTTCCTAGCCAGGAACACTAAGGTCCCCACACCACGGTAGCAGGAGTGCTCCACGGTTCGGAGGGACCAGGGTGCAGAGGACCTGCATGCCCCTCCACATGAGAGGGTGGAGGATTTTCTCGGATCGCAGCAACCGTGGCAGCAGCGCCAGCAACAGCACAAGCATCGGTGGCTGAGGTTTGCAGCTCAGAGCATTCCTGTGGAGGCGATTGGTGTGGTGGCCAGTGGCAGTTGCTGTGGGAGAGGGGACTCTGGACAGGATTTGGGTCAAGTGGTGCCTTGAGGTTCAAACTGGACTCAGCGGACAGTTCAGCCCCAGAGTCCCAGGTTTAGCTCAGTGTGCAGTGCCATGGAGACACTGGCTCAGCGCAGCAAGCAATTCTGCCCGAGGCACCAGCTCAGTGCAGACACAGCTCCCCTGCTGTGAGGCAGGCTGGGTGGAGCGCTCAGTTCCACCCTAGACACCAGCTCAGCTCAGCGGCAGCTCCCCTGCTGTGACACAGGCTAGGCAGAGCACTCAGTTCCACCAGAGGCACTAGCTCAGCACAGCCGCAATTCTCCTCCTGTGATGCAGGCTGGGCAGAACGCTCAGTTCCCCCGGAGGCGCTAGTTCAGCAAAGCCACAGTTCTCCGGCTGTGATGCAGGCTGCATGGAGTGCTCAGTTCCACTGGAGACGCTAGCTCAGCGCAGCCGCAGGTCTCCGGCTGTGACGCAGGCTGCGTGGAGTGCTCAGTTCCACCGGAGATGCAAGCTCAGCGCAGCCGCATTTCTCATCCTGTGACACAGGCTGGGCGGAGCGCTCAGTTCCACCCTAAGCACCAGCTCAGCTCAGCGGCAGCTCCCCTGCTGTGACGAAGGCTGGGCGGAGAGCTCAGTTCCACCAGAGGTGCTAGCTCACCTCAACAACCAGTTCTGCCAGAGACACTAGCTCAGCTCAGCGGGCAGTTCTGGGGTGCTGACTCAGGCTCAGGTCAGCACGCAGATTCAGCCCAGAGGCTAGCTGGACTTGTCGGGAAGATTGGGCCCAGAGACTCTAGCTGAGCTGTGCGCACAGGCTCGGAGGCCCCAAGACTCTGGCTGGACTATCCACGCAGTGTAGGCCCGGAGTCCTGGGCTGAATTCAGCGTGTAGTGTGAGTCCAGAGTCCATGGCTGAGCTTGGAGACTCAGGTGGAGCTCGGCGTGCAGTTTGGGGTCAGAGTCCCTAACTGTGCTTGGCAGACAGATTGGGCCCAGAGACTCTAATGAAACTTTTAGCACAGTCCCGGCTCTAAGACTCTGGTTGGACACTGTGCAGTTTGAATCCAGAATTCCTGGTTGAGCTTGGCGGATGGTTCGGGCCCTGAGTCAATAACTGACCACAGAATGCACTTTGGGCCAAAAGCCCCTAGCTGAGCTGGGTGAGCAGTCCTAGCCCAAAATTTCTGGCTGGACCCTGTGTGCATTTTGGGCCCAGAATCCCAAGCTGAGCTCGGCAGATGCCTCAGGCCCTGAGAATCTAGTTGAGCTCGGCACGTGTTTCAGGCCCAGTGTCCCTGGCTGGACTTGGCAGGGAACCCAGAAGGCTGTAGACACCTTGGCCTGACCCAACTCTCATTTGGAGATTCAGAAAGATTGCAGGACCCACAGCACAGGGGAGCTGAGGGTCATTGGATGTGAGAGTCCAAAACAACAGGGCTAACCTCGTGCCATCCACACCAGTGAATCATCAGAGCTTCCAGCCTACAGAAGTCGTGAGAAAATAAGTGAATCTATCATCAGACTCCCTCCATCCAATTCTGGAATCTACTCAACAAAAACAAAGCTGGCAAGATGTCTAGAGGACAACGTAAAAACATACGCAAAAAACCCAAAAACAACATGGCGTCTCCAGTTTCCAGCTATCCCAAAGAAAACAACCCAATGGAAATACATGAAAATGACCTCAAATCCTTAGTAATGAGGATGATAATGTGGAACAAAAAAATTCGTAATCAAATTCAGGAAGATGCAGCCAAACAGATGAGAGACATAACAGAAGCACATAGAGTGGAACTGGAAAAATATCAGGAAAATGCAAACAACCAGATGAAATAAATAAAGAAATTGGTTCAAGCTCTGAAGACCAATGAAGAGGCAATGGAAGAAACTCAGGAATATACAAACAATCAGAAAAAAGAAAAAAAAATCAGTTCAAGATCTGAAGACGAAAATGGATTCAATGATAAACACACAGACAGAAGAAAAACCAGAACGTGAGACCTCAGAGAAGAAGGCGAGCAACAGAGAGGTGAGCTTCTCTAACAGAATCCAAGAGACAGAAGAACGAATCTCAGGGCTAGAAAATACAATCACAGATCTTGAAGCAACCATTAAAGAAAATGCCAAATCTGGAAAACTCCTGACACAAAACATCTAAGAAATTAAGGACACCATGAAAAGAAGAAATCTGAGGATAATAGGCATTGAAGAAAGAGAAGATATCAGACTCCAAGGCCCAGAAACTATTCTCAACAAAATCATAGAAGAAAATTTCCCCAACCTAAAGAAAGAGATACCTATAAACATACAAGAGGCCTACAGAACACCAAATAGAATTGACCAGAAAAGGAAAACGGCCCGTCACATAATAATCAAAACACAAAACATTCAGAACAAAGAAAAAATATTAAAAGCTGCAAGGGAAAAGGGCCAAATAACATTTAATGGCAAATCTATCAGAATTACACCCGACTTCTCAGCAGAGACCGTAAAAGCCAGAACGGCCTGGACAGAGATCCTGCAAACCCTATGAGAGCACAGATGCCAGGCCAGACTACTTTAACCAGCAAAACTATCAATAACCATTGATGGAGAAAACAAAATATTCCATAACAAAAACAAATTCAAACAATACCTATCACAATTCCAGCTTTACAGAAGGTACTAGAAGGAAAACTCCATCCCAAAGGATCAAGCTACAGCCAAAACTTCTCAGGAAATAAATAACATATCATGGCAAAAACACAACTACACAAATGCTCGACTGGAAACAACATCAAAATTAAGACCCTTAGCAGTCACTGGTCATTAATATCTCTTAACATCAATGAACATCAATGGTCTCAATTCTCCAATAAAAAGACACAGACTAACTGAATGGGTACATAAACAAGATCGAACATTCATCTGCATTCAAGAAACACATCTCACCCATAACGATAGGCATTACCTCAGGGTAAAATGTTGGAAAAAATATTCCAAGCAAATGGTCACAAGAAGCAAGCAGGCGTAGCCATTTTAATATCGAACAAAATAGACTTTCAACCAAAATTAATCAAAAGAGATGCAGAAGGACACTTCATACTCATCAAAGGTAACGTCAACCAAGATGACATAACAATTCTGAACATCTATGCTACCAATACAAAGACACCCACATTTGTAAAAGATCTGCTAAAAAAGCTTAAACCACACATCGATCCCCGCACAATAATAGTGGGAGACTTCAACACCCGACTCTTACTAAAGGATAAGTCATTGAAACAGAAACTAAGCCGAGAAATAACATCATTAAACAATGCCATGGGTCAAATGGATCTAAAAGATATCTATAGAACCTTTCACCCAAACAAGAAAGAATATACCTTCTTCTCTGCAACCCTTGGAACCTTCTCCAAAATTGATCACATTGTAGGTCACAAAGCAAGCCTCAGTAGATACAAGAGGATTGAAATAATACCTTGTATCCTATCAGATCACCATGCTCTTAGGCTACAATTCAACAACAACAGAAATAACAAAAACCCTACATATATGTGGAAACTAAACAACTCTCTGCTAAATGACACCTGGGTCAGGGAAGAAATAAAGAAAGAAATCAAGGAGTTTCTGAAATTCACTGAAAATGAAGGAACAACATACCCAAATTTGTGGGATACATTGAAAGCAGTGCTAAGAGGAAAATTCATAGCACTAAGTGCCTTTAAAAAGAAATTGGAAACATTGCACATAAGCATCTTAACGACACAACTGGAAGCCCTAGAAAAAAAAGAAGCAGAAACACCCAAAAGGAGTAGACATCTGGAAATAATCAAACTCAGGGCTGAAATTAACAAATTAGAAACTAAGAAAACAGTCCAAAGAATCAACAAAACCAAGAGCTGGTTCTTTGAGAAAATCAACAAGATAGACAGACCGTTAGCCAAACTAACTAAAAGGCAGAAAGACAGTATTGAAATCAACAAAATCAGAAATGAAAAGAGAGACATAATAACAGACACTGAAGAAATACAAAGAATCATAAGATCCTACTTTGAAGGAATCTATGCCACAAAATTTGAAAATCTAAGGGAAATGGACAATTTTCTTGATCAATTTCACCTGCCAAAGTTAAGTGAAGAACAGATAAACAAGCTAAATAGTCCCATTTCCCCTACAGAAATAGAAGCAATCATTGATAGTCTCCCAACCAAAAAAAAAGTCCAGGACCAGATGGTTTCGGTGCAGAATTCTACCAGACCTTCAAGGGCATTGATACCTAAACATCACAAAGACTCAACAAAGAAAGAATATTTCAGACCAATTTCTCTTGTGAACATTAATGCAAAAATACTAATTAAAATACTTGCAAAACGAATACAAGAACACATCAAAGATATCATTCATCATGACCAAGTAGGCTTCATTCCAGACATGCAGGGATGGTTTAATATGAAGAAATCCATCAATGTAATTCACTATATAAACAAACTGAAGATAAAAAACCACATGATCATCTCTTTAGATGCAGAGAAATCCTTTGATAAAATCCAACACTCATTCATGTTTAAAGTTTTAGAGAGATCAGTGATACAAGGCACTTTCCACAGCATAATAAAGGCTATATACAGCAAGCCAATAGCCAAAATCAAAGTAAATAGTGAGATACTCAAGGAAATTCCTCTAAAATCGGGAAAAAAGCAAGGCTGCCCACTCTCTCCATATCTCTTCAATATAGTACTCAATAGTACTCAAAGTTCTAGCCAGAGCAATAAGACAACAAAAGGAGATCAAGGGTATCCAAATAGGAAAAGAAGAAGTCAAATTATCCCTATTTGCAGATGATATGATTGTATACATAAGCGACCCTCCAAATTACACCAGAGAACTCCTACAGTTGATAAACACCTTCAGCAATTTGGCTGGATACAAAATTAACTCAAAAAAGTCTGTAGCCTTCCTATACACAAATGACAAGCTTGCAGAGGAAGAAATTAGGAAAGCCACACCCTTCACATTAGCGACAAGCAATATAAAATATTTAGGAGTTACTCTAATTAAGCAGGTGAAGAACTTATTTGAAAAAATTTCAAAACTCTGAAGAAAGAGATTGAAGATGACATGAGAAGATGGAAAGATCTTCCTTGCTCATGGATCAGGAGAATTAACATAGTAAAAATGGCCATCCTACAGAAGCAAGCTACAGATTCAATGCAATCCCTACCAAAATACCTACACAATTTTTTAAAGACATTGAAAGTTCAATTCTGAACTTCATATGGAAAAACAAAAAACCCAGAATAGCTAAAACAATCTTGTAAAATAAAAGGTGCTCCGTAGGAATCTCCATACCTGATCTCAAACTGTACTATAAAGAAATAGTAATTAAAACAGCATGGTACTGGCACAGCAACAGGCTGGTTGATCAGTGGAATCGAATCGAAGACCCAGATATGAATCCACACACATATGGTCACTTGATTTTTGACAAAGAAGCCAAATCCATTCAATGGAAAAAGGATAGCATCTTCAACAAATGGTGCTGGTCTAACTGGAGGTCTATGTGTAAAAAAATGCAACTGGACCCATATTTTTCACCTTGCACAAAACTCAAATCCAAGCAGATTAAAGACCTCAACTTAAAACCAGAGACACAAAGTCAGTTAGAAGAAAAAGTGGGGAAGAGCCTGGAACATATTGGCACAAGAGACAACTTCCTGAACAGAACACCAACAGCCCAGGCCTTAATGTCAACAATTAATAAATGGCACCTCATGAGGCTGAGAAGCTTTTGTAAGGCTGGAGACACTGTCAAGAGAACAAAGCGAAAGCCTACAGATTTGGAAAAGTTCTTCACCAACCCTACATCTGACAAAGGTCTAATATCTAAAATATATAAAGAACTCAAGAAATTAAATACCACCAAACCAAATAACCCAAATGAGAAATGGGGCTTGGAACTAAACAGAGAATTCTCAACAGAGGAATATCAAATGGCTGAGAAACACTTAAAGAAATGCTCAACCTCCTTAGTCATCAGGGAAATGCAAATCAAAACAACTCTGAGATTCCATCTTGCACCCAGAAGAATGGCTAAGATCAAAAATTCAAGCGACACCACATGCTGGCGAGGATGTGGGGAGAGAGAAACACTCCTTCATTGCTGGTGGGAATGCAAACTAGTACAGCCACTTTGGAAATCTATCTGGTGCTATCTCAGAAAACTGGGAATAGGGCTTCCTCAAGACCCAGGTTTTCCTCTCCTTGGAATATACCCAGAAGATGCACCAGCACACAAGAAAATTTGCTCAACCATGTTCATAGCAGCCTTATTCATAATAGCCAGAATATGGAAACAGCCTAAGTGTCCCTCAGTAGAAGAATGGATAAAGAAACGGTGGTACATATACACTATGGAATACTATTTAGCTATTAAAAACAAGGAATTCCTGAAATTTGTGGATAAATGGATTGAGCTAGAAATGATCATAATGAGTGAGTTAACCCAGAAGCAGAAAGACTCAAATGGTATATACTCACTTATTTCTGCATACTAGCTCAAGGGGCTTGTCCCACGAAAGCTTTCCCTTATGAGGAAACTGAGACAGAGGGGAGGACATCCTATTGGGCCCCAAATGAGAGAAGCATGGGAGAATAGCAAAGTAGAAGGACCCAGAGGGTCCTAGAAACCTACAAGTAAAACATTATGATATGCAGATTTGGGCCCAGGGGTCCCGCTCAAACTAAGGCACCAGCCAAGGACAATATAGGTGGTAAACTTTAAACCCCTACCCAGATCTAGCCAATGGTCAGAGCAGTCTCCACAGTTGAGTGGAGAGTGGGATATGACTTTCTCACGTACTCTGGTGCCTCATATTTGACCATATCCCCTGGAGGGGGAGACTTGGTGGCACTCAGAGGAAGGATAGCAGGTTACCAAGAAGAGACTTGATACCCTATGAGCATATAGAGGAGGAGGAAGTCCCCCTCAGGAACAGTCATAGGAGAGGGGAATAAGGGGAATATGGGAGGGAGGGAAGAATGGGAGTATACAAGGGATGGGATAACCATTGAGATGTAACAAGAATAAATTAATTTAAAAAAAAGAATGATGACAATAAAAAAAGATTTATATCTCCTAATTATTTGAATATTTTTATATTGCTAGTTTCTTCTGCCTATATTTGGAAAAAATATTATGCAGTTGTCTTACTAATTCAATATGTAGGAAGGTCACCTTGGTGACTTATAATCTACTGTGCTACAAATATTGCCAAATACTAAAATCAGGGTCGTCATATTGTTTAATTTGTGTGTGTTTTTAAAACAGTGATGAAAAAATATTGACATAAATTACATTTCAAAGTGAGATACACACTAGGCATCACATTGTAAATGGTACATCAAATCAAGAAAATACTTTCCATTTTTATATATTTTATTAATTTATTCATATTACATCTCAATTGTTATCCCATCCTTTGTATCCTCCCATTCCTCCCTCCCTCCCATTTTCGCCTTACTCCCCTCTCCTGTGACTGTGACTGAGGGGGACCTCCTCCCCCTATAATGCTCATAGGCTACCAAGTAGAGTCTAGATAAACTTTCAATTTTTTTAATCAAATAAGGGAATCAGACATTTATGCCACTGATTAGTATAATGACATAAGTTTTCTGTTTGTAAATGTTTGTCATAAACTAATAAGGATTTAGCAAAAAGTAATAATGCTATTTAGTAATTATTTATTTTTAATGAAATCTACTTGCTATGCCATGGACAATATTTAGTTATTGACTTAGTAAATACATGTACAGATAGGTATATACTTTCATTTGTTTCTAACCATAAAATTTATTGCAAGCATGTACTTGTATATATTTTCTTTTAGGCACTAAAACTAATTTTTAGTCATTTATCAGCATAGCAGTATATAAAACGGACTACTATGGAGTTATACCATACTATGGACTTACAACCCAGGAAAGTAAGTGCATCATAGAAAGAAGAAACCACTTTAACTAATCTTTACATAGATCTCTGAAAATTAAGTGGCCCTCAGAAATTGGAGGTGAGAAACCTAAAACAGCATGTTGTTACCTCTTTAAAGACTAGTGCTTGCGGAGAGCCTGCACTAATGAAGATCCCTTTATAGAAGTAGGCATATGAAAGAGCTTCACGTTGATCGAGAGTTCTATTCCACATTTCTTCATATTAAGTCACTAAAAATAACCTTGACGTACTATAATTTGCCTTTTATACCAGAAAAAAAATGTCATTAATAGCATTCTGCCTTCCAGTTAATTGTTAAATTTTTTTCAAACCACGTGAAATAAAGAGTATTTTGCTTCTTTTCTAACAAATTTCTGTATAGTTAATTTGGAAAGAAGTGTAACTGGTGAATTAAAATGTAAACACAGGGCATTTTTGGCACCATTTGCAATAGTGAAACAAAAAGAACCTTATAAAGAAAGCCGGCCCAATTTAGTTCTTGAGAGCAAAACTACCTATGGTGTTTTCTGTAACAGCATGTCTCTGGGCAGACATAGAATGATGTCAACCACATCTGCATGGCTTGAATGCTACTTTTTGTTTGTTGTTTGTTTTTCAAGACAGCCCTGGCTTTGTAGATTAGGCTGGCCTTGAACTCACAGAGACTTTTCTGCCTCTGCTTCCCAAGTGCTTGGCTTAAAGGTATGTATCACCACACCAAGCTTGAATGCTACATTTTAAACATTGCAAGTGGATCTCACTGACTATCCATGTCATTCTTTTTTGAGAACTCATCTCTAAATGTTGATTGATGATGGGATTTCTCAAGAGGTTCAATTTGAGGCATTTATTATTTGGTTTTTATGTTTTATATTGTGGCTGTTTTTCCCAATACACAGAAGAGAAATAGATCCTAAAAATGCATCTAAGTGAGTATTTCAGGAAGATTTGGGGTTGTACTTCATAAACACAGAAAGCAGGATACCATTATCTCATTCATTTCCTAAAATGTTTTCAAGATGAATACTGAAATTTAAAATCTGAAGGTCTTTGCAAATACTACACTAGAAAAGCCAGAGACTGGAAACAACTTAAATGTCCCTCAACTGAAGAATAGATAAAGTCTACGTGGTACATTTACACGTGGAATATTACTCAAATGTTAAAGCAATGACATCATTAAGTTTGCAGAGAAATGGGTGGAACTAGATAAGATCATTCTGAGTGAGGTAACCCAGAATGAGAAAGACAAGCACGGTATTTACTCATTTATGAGTGGGCATTAGCTGTTTAAGTAAAGGATGCTTAAATCATACTATAATCCACAAACCCAAAACGGGTAAGTAATAAGGAGGCCTCAACTGGGAAGTCAGTGGACTGGGGACAGCTTGGGATAGGAACAGTAGCGATCAGGTTGGGTTTGGGAGGGACTGAGGAAGAAGACTGGCATCTGGGGTAGTTGTGTGTTGGGAGTGTGTGATGTAGAAACATAGTGCAGTAGAATCTATGAGACTCACTCTGATGAAGACTCCTCCTAAGGAAGGATATGGAAATTGAGCTGGCCGTCTTCTATAATGAGGCAAGGATCCTAGCAGTGGGACTGCTACATCATGCCAGCCACAAAACTTCACCTAGACTGTGTCCCGTGTACAAGATTTGCCTGGGTGATTGTAGCACAGAACTTGTTGGAGTGGCTAATGCATGACTGTTCCAACTTGAGCCCATACCAGGAGAGAGAGAGAGCCTGTACCTGGATGACCAGAGACCAGGAGCATGACATCCCAGAGACCCAGGATTGAACCAAAGATGACTGACAAAAAAAAATCAATGAGATGATTCCTAATGATATTTTGTTATGCATATAGAATGGTGCCTAACCTAATTGTTACCAGAAACTAATGGTAGCAGACACAGAAAGCCACAACCAAACATCAGCTGGAGCCAGGGGAACACACCAGAGGGGTAGGAAGGATTGTTGGAACCAGAGAGGTCCAGGAGAACACCAGGAGAACAAGTCCTACAGAAACAACTAAGCGGGATCATAGGTGATCACACAGACTGAAATGACAAACACAAACCGTGCATGGGTCTGACCTAGGTCCTCCTCATAAACTTTGTTGTTTAATTTATGTAGTTTGCTATTCTTGTGGGACTACCAAGCATTGGAGCATCAGGGATATTTCTTGACTGTTTTGCCTGCACTTGGGACACTTACTCTTACTAGACTGCCTCATCCGGCCCTGATATATTGTATCCTCATAGGTTATTTTTGGTGGATATATTTGGGAGATTTGCTTTTATTTTATTATTTTATTTTATTTTTAAGGAAAACACAGAAGGAGTTGTTCAAGGGAGAGGAGAGTTAGGGAAAACTACAGTTGGAATATAATGTATGAGAAAAGAATAAAGGATTAAAAAAAAAAATCATCCAATTAAAGAGAATCTGATATTTTGCAAAGTCTTGTCATTGAGAATGGTCCTTGCTGGGTTACTTTCCCTTTTCTTTAATGTGTATCAGGATAAATACAGAAGTTTATTCACACAAATGTCACATATCCAAATGATAAAGAAAATATGGGTAAAACTGAAATTTTAAAATAGAGCAATAGACTGGGATTATAGTACAGTCTAAAAAGTCTGGGATGGAAAAACAGAGGAAGAAAAGCATCAGTGTGTTAAAGAGAAGTTGAATCATAAAATCTCAGCCAAAATTATTTGTTTCAAATTTATGTGATAAAATCTTACCCACTAAATATTATCCAATTAAAAGGTAATCTAATACATATAAGTAGTCAAATTACCTAAAATATATTACAGAGTTTTACTATCCAGAATCGTCTTACTCCCAAGAATTACACACTATTAAAAGTAAAATTTATTTGGTTATACAGAGGCTTCAGAACTGAAAACAATTGCTACCCTTCTAGAGGACACAAATTCATTCAGTTAGCAGTACCCATGTCAGGTGCTTCATAACTATCTATAATTCTACCTCCAGATGATGAGACACCTCTGGAATCTGCAGATAGTTGCACTCACATTTATAGACACACACACACACACACACACACACACACACACACACACACACACACCTACATGTAGTAAAAAATAATAAAACTGAATCATAGAAAACTTAAAATCAAGTCAATGCAGCTTTGTCTAGTCTAAAAACATAGTTCACAAACTCCCCCTAAAACCAATTCTTTCTGGACCGCCTCTTCCTTTCCAGCCTCTTCCTAAGGTGTCAGTTTGCATGCTTACTGCATGCATACATTTTGAGTTGATACCGACACATTTTGTGGGTATTACAAACTGTGGGGCTTTTGCTCTGGAAAAGGTTTCATTTTCCCCCATAGATCTGTTATATGACTTTGTCTTCAGTGCGCCTGCTTTCTTATGTTAATTTAGAATAACTGATTTTAAATTTGTTTCCAAATTCTGACTTAATACTTTAAAAAGTAACCAGTAGGTGATAGTAGAATTCCTCTCCTACAAAAGGTAACATCCTGTGTGCAATGCAGCTGCTGTTTACATAAATACTTCTTGGGGGAAAATATTCAAAAATTTTTTGTATTTCCTTTTATTTTTGAGACTATGTAATTCTATCATTTTCCCCTTCCCTTTCCTCCTTCCAAACCCTGTCATATACCGCTCCTTTCTCTCTTTCAACTTTATAGTCTCTGTTTTCATTCCTTGATATTATATGCATTTATGCATATACCTTCATGTGCCTAATTGTGATCTTCTCAGTCTGTGTAATGTTTCTGGATGTATGTGACAGGACTGTCCATTTGGTATTGGATAAGTCAGTGGTGTGCTCTTCCCTGGGGAAGATTATTTCTCTCATTCTCAGCATTCTTTAGTTGCATAGAGAGTGTTAACCAGGACTGAGGATGTGAGGGCTTTCCTCCACCCACTGTGACATGTGTTTTGGTGTTGCCCTTGTTCCCCTCATATTTAGGCATCCTTGTTGATGAAACTGGACGGTCTTCTGTATATCTCTTCTTCCTTCCTCCAGTAGATGATGTGCAGTGAGAAGAGATTAAAAAGTTAAGCAAGGATAGAAAATGTGAGAGTGGGGAAAAAAAAAGTAGTTAAATGCAAATCAAGGCTAAGTGTTTCTCTGCCTATATATTATGAAAGGCTTGAAGCAAGTAGATTTCCTGCAGACAAGCCGTTATCCTTAGTTAATAAATCTCTAATGAGTGCAAAGGACTGCTTTAAGTATGAAGGTTTTCAGAAAGGTTCTTCTTAGAACACAAGTACTGCAGGCCAAAGAAGTGCAATTATGAAGGCAGTTGCACACCCCTTGCAGGGGGTTTCCTCTTGGAAATGAAGTTGAAAGTTCTCAGCAGGCAGTGAATGCACCTCCTCTGGCTTCCCAGTTGCTGAGACCGGAGACTTGTAATGCCGAGAACTAAAGCCAGTTCTGTTTTATGTATAGTCTTTTGTCTCAGATAATGAGACCCAGAGAGGAAGTACATGTCATTACAGCCAAGTTGACCTTGGAAAAAACATATTCTTCTACTTCAAACTCTATGAAATAAGAATGGTTATAACAGAGTTTGGATGGAATAACTTTTAAGAGCTGTTTCTTGCTGTCACACCCTATGATTGTAGTAACTTTGAATTAGTTAGTCCCACCTTTCTCCAGTGTGTATATATTGATTTAGTTCTCACAGAAAAATTTCCGAGAAGCCCTGACAACCATCACCAGCCTACGCACCATTTCATCTCAGGTTCTACATCATGAACAGTAAATTTGAAACCACATAGTCACTACCATTCATAGAATACAAAATCACTACTTTGATCAGTAAAAGATGAAGAAACCAGTGAACTAATATGCTCATATTAGAAATACCACATCAAGATAAAATGTCATAGCAAAAAAGACTGAAATAGTTCATTCTAAGAAACTTATGTGTTTCTGCACCAGGAATTATATCAGAAACAGGTTCTAAGCTAAGCTGCAAAAAGGACTCCAGGGACTTTAATTATATTATCGGAAATAAGAGGGTGAAGTGTGCCATTGTTTGACAAAGAGGATATAAGGAAGGCCCTAGTGCATCTCACTCTAAGGCAGCATTAATATGGAAGATACTTTCTCACCCTTTGTCTGTGAATTATGTCCACAATTGCAAGCAGAAATATAGAAAAATCAATAGCAGCCAGAAGAGGCAGGAAACAGTACTGTAATAAGCCATGGCTCCAGGAGTCTATAACTTGACAATCACATTTTTAGGCATTCACTGGGCAATAGTAATGGAGAAGGTTAAGGACTTGATGAAAGATAATATGGACTACTGTCTATGAAATGGATTATAGACCACAATTGTATAATGAGTACATGGGCCCCAGGGGAAATGAAATCTGGAAGATCGCATGCATCATAAAGCATCATCTTATTTAATAGCCTTGTAACCCTTTGTTGCAGAAGATACACTGGACCATGTGTCACAAAGCATAGGATCAAAAGCACAGAATGTCCACCAGTTCAAGGTGTTTCTACTTCTGAGGATAAGTATGTCAAGGATAGTTCACCCTTTTTAAGTGTTAATTTTAATTTAATCTTGTACTCAATGGTAAATCTAAGGCCTTGAACTTGTGAGGTAAGTATTCTCCCTGAGCTGTCTAACTAGACAGAAAGTACTATTCTTTTAATAAGAATCCTATAGCAGATGTGTCCAAACTTTTGACACTGGATGTGACACCACATCTATAAAATCTATCTTCAAGGGCTGGCAAGATAGCTCTGCACGTAAACGCTATGTGAGCCTAAAAACCAGAGTTCAAACCCCAGAAACCTCATAAAGATGAAAGGAGAGAACCAACTTTACAATGTTTACCTCTGGCTTCAACATGGGTGCCATGGCAATATGTACAGACAACACACATGACACACATAGGCACAGATCAATTGATCATATGTTTAGTTGAGTAAATAAACTAATAAAAATAAGATCATGTTTAACAACTAAACAATGGAGTTCAGAGATGCTTTTCAATAACATTTTAAGTTCATGATTTGGGCAATTATG
Source organism: Acomys percivali (assembly GCA_907169655.1). Taxonomy (NCBI): domain Eukaryota; kingdom Metazoa; phylum Chordata; class Mammalia; order Rodentia; family Muridae; genus Acomys; species Acomys percivali. The sequence goes on from OU015742.1 coordinate 49,709,971, forward strand.
GGAATGGAATTTCATCTCAAAAGATGACTTCTCCACTCCTTGATGAATAGTTATAACTATAGTATTAACCTATTGCTTGCATTTTTTTCATATTTTATTTTATTTATTTTATATTTTATTTATTTTATTTTATTTTTATTTTTATTTCTCAGGGTGGCATAATAACTCAGCAGGTAAAAGTGTATGTTACCAGGCCTGACAACCTGAATTGAATACCCAGGGCCCTTATAACTGAAGGAGAAAACTTACCTTTCACCTCCACACACTCACAAAGGAATGTGTTCCCCATAAACAAATAAATAAGATTAATTTTTCTGAAGTAGTGATAAATATGCTATAAACTTCAAATTTTTATTTAAAATAGACTCTCTTCCCATACATTATATTTTGACACCCATTTCCTCTCCCTTAACTCCTAGGAGATCCTCTCTCTTTTACCCACCCATTCAAATCCACAACCTTTCTTTTTCTCTTTCTTTTGAATGCAACAAGCATGTAAATAAGAACAGAATAAGAGAAAAAACAAACAAACAAACACACCCGAAAGAGATAAAACTAAAACACAAACAGAAGATAAAAGAGCCAAAGGCAAAGTTTAAACATTTCCAGACACAAAGATACATGTGTTCATTAAATTTTAATAAACATATTTCTAATCTTGAAAAATCTGTTTGAATTATGGTGAATATGCACTCCTGGCATACTCAGGTAATCAAGTTTATTCCTTCTCAAGTCTCTGATAGAGTTGAAGACCAGGTAACTTAGTTTTACAATGAAGCTTCATTGTTTAGGGTTAGTATGTTTTTAGGTCTAGATAGATGTTTTAAGTTGATAATGACAAGATGTGATAGAGACTGATTTACATTCAGAATTTTAAAGGCACCAAGATAGGAAAGATGTTTTCTTCAAGGCTGTCAAATACAATTAGCCACTAAGAATGTGACATTTATATAATTCCTGATTGTATCATGGTTTTTCTAACTATAGGTAGTTTATTGTATTCATGTGTAATAATATAAATGTATATGTAAAAAATAAAAAGATTTTAAAAAACGCAAAAATCTCTCTAAATCTTAGTGTAAAAATATAAACTATATATTAAATGATGTGACAAATTGTTTTGTTAATTATTAAAATAAAATAATGAACTTGCAAGCACTGTGAATAAAACTCTTGAGTAAGATAACTCAATTTCCTAAAATTGAGAGTTCTTTTGTTATTCAAAGTGCTGTGCTAACAAAAACAACAACAACAGTAACTAATATTTACTGAGTTCCAGGTACTGGGAAAAATTAGTAATTTACTTTTTTTCAAAATTTTACATCTATTTTGAAAAGGTCGGTGTTCTTGATTTTATTCATATTTTAGTCTCTTTGATATCCATTTGTTTTATAGTAGGGGCTCTCATAATATGCTTATTAAGCTAAGGGTTAAATATAGATGTCAGAGCCCCTCTGTGTCAGATACAAAGCAAGTTTAAGGAAAGGGAAATTTCTCTATGTAAGAACATGTAGTATTTTTGATTCTTAAAATGCTCCATGACCAAGAACTATAATCATCCAAAACACAGATGCCTAGACACCAGTGTAAGCACAAAACAACAGCCAGGGCAAAATGTGACCACCGGAGTCCCCTCTTACTACAGCAAGCTCAGAATAGCCTAGCACAGCTGACACACAAAAAAACCCAACCTTCAAACCAACTTCATAAAGATGATAGAGTTCCTCAAAGATGAAATAAATAAATCCCTCTAAAAATCCAAGAAAACCCAAACAATCAAGGGGAAAGAATAAATACCTCCCCAAAATACTAAGAATTTATTTGCATCGAGTAGTTGAAAAAATAGTAATTTGTCCCAAATCTTTAATATGTTGACAAATTTATAGAAGCAGTAGATGCATTATAAAGAGATATTAAATAACATTTCTTGCATTTTTTTGCAAGACGTTTAAAGCATGAACATAGGTTGGTAATATGTGTCAAAATTTGAAGACTGTGCCAACTTCCTGCCTTTGACGTTTTTCTTCCAATGTTAAGCATAATGTATGAAACATGACCTAAACTATTGATCTCAGCACCATCATCACTGCATTCCAAGTGCTCTTATTACTCCGTAGTATTTCACCACATAGCGCTGATTCGTCTCTGCTCTTGTTGCATGTCCAATACCAAACAAAGCTTGCTACTCTACTTTTCAATGTTGAAAGCAAAAGCAAAGTTTGGTGTCTCCATCCCATGGATGCTTCTGTTTTATAACAATCAATGCTTCAATATGATTCTGGAAATATTTTTCTCACATGAGAGAGGTTAGCACACACACAAAAAAAATCACTGAGCACCAGGGGGCCACTGATAAGGAATCTCAAAAGGAGGAGAAGGAAATGAAAGGGGAAACTTTGTTGGCAAAGGTTACCTGTGTCCTTGAAAAAAAAAAAAAACCTTTCTCAGAGGAACACACTACAGTTTGAAGCAGATGGAATGACTTACAAAAATCCAAGCATTTCAAGTAGCTCCAGCTTGTTCAATAAGAATAGTGGGTGATTAGAATTTAACACTGCAGGATTATATTTATTTGAATTGCCCTTGTACAGGTTTACTCTTTTCCTTCTTTGGGACTAAAGAGAATTTTTAGCATCTGGAACAGGCTAAGGAGAACTTGAAAAATAGCTGACATGGCGAGCTCAATAAATCCTACCCTCCTTTAACAGTAGTGTTTGAAAATATAAGTGCCAAGCTGGGAATGGTGGTGCATGCCTGTAATCCCAGCACTTGGGAGCCAGAGGCAGGTAGATAGCTGTGAGTTTGAGGCCAGCCTGGTCTACAAAGCAAGTCCAGGACAGCCAAGGCTACACAGAGAAACTCTGTCTTGAAAAACAAAACAAACAAAAACAAAAACAAAAAGAAAATATGTTTTTATTATTTATTTTGCTACAGAGTCTCAATTAGTCCAGGATGTCCTTGAACTCTTAATCTTATTTCCAAATTCCAGTTATTACAGGCATCATCATGCCCACCATGTCTTATTATTTTCAGTAGAATAACTAGTTTACCTTGGTTTCTCCATCATTATCAGTTAGTAGAGATGCTCAATGAGTTATCAATAAGTAAGGATTTAATATTAAGAATTTTTAAATTGGAGTCAATAGATACTTGGCTTTTTAAAATTGCTGTAATATATTAGACAGGAGAAACTTTGGTGTTTACATCTTAGTCCTCTTTTGAGCCCATTGGGCTTGCATGGACAAGAAAACAAAATGAATAGACATGAATCCCTAAGAAATTTTTAAAGAGTGTAGAGAGATAACAGGGGTTTTAGGAAGGAAGAAAGACGACATTTTCAGTATAAAAAGTATGCATTTGGCAGAGATATTGGCCTAGAAGGCCGAAGATGAGGCTCCAACATTATAGAGAGTGTTGTGTACTGTACAGGCAGTAAACTGTCTCAGACATTGTTTTCATTGTGGAAGCTGCTAACCTGCACTACCAGTTCACTCAGGCATTTAAGTTTTATTCCTTCTCAAGTCTCTGAGGGGGGTTGAAGACGAGATAGTTTAGTTGTACAATCAAGTTTAGTTGGTTAGGGGATAAGATCTTCTTAGACCAAGATTAAGGATTTAAGTTAATAGAGATGAGATATGACAGATAGTGAATTTCTTCAGAAATTTAGACCCAACAAGACAGGAAAGATCTTTACTTCAAGTTTGACAAAAACAAATAGCCAAATCCCTATGAGTGTAACATTTATATATGTCATGATTGTCTCATGGTTCTTCCTGCTGTATGTAGTTTCTTTTATTAATGTGTAATAAAATAAATGTATATGTTAAAAACTGTACATCTGTATAATTGTTACAACAACAACAAAAATAAAATAAAGGAAATGCTGGTCTTATAGGAAAATGACAGGGGCTGTCCAAGTCCTGACACTTAAGACAAAAACAAAAACAAAAACAAAAACAAAAAACCCAAAGGATTACAGGGCATTTGGGATGAATTGGCCTTCCCCAAAATAATGTTAAATTGTACTTTAAGACATAATTAATTACATGCTGTATGAGATTGGAATGAGGAAATTAATTACTTTCAGGGCAATTAAAATGACAGAGAGAGTCTTTCAGGGCCTCTATCTTTTGGAGATGAATTCACAGGGACATACTTCCTGCCTAAAGTTTGTCTCTCAACAATTGATGACCCACAGAAAAGAGAAGTATATGTACGTAATTGAACCCATAGAGGCATGTATGTTCAGTTTTATTGCATGTACATGAATGACATTTGACATCCATTGATATATGTAAAATCTTGGTACAAGTACACATCCTGAGAAAATAAAGATTTTAAGTAACTATTTAGAAAACAATAAGCATCTTGCAAATTAAAAGTCTTCTAAGAGGAAGGAAAAAATATTTGTGAATTTTAGAGTAAATATAAGGCAGGATATATTTTTGAAAGCTTTAATTATTGCATGATTAAATAATTCTAAAAGTTACAGACCCAAATGGAGAGAACAGGGTTATTTAAAGTAAATAAAAACAGAGGCTTAAACAGCTTCTTTTCTCATTTATTCTTCTGGCCACACAGTTGGAAATTCAACATATCTCTTGTCTATGATCTTATTTGTTTGGACTGTGTCTTGCCCAGCACTCTTCTGGTTCCCCACCTACAAAATGTTCATAATCATCCATGCCACTCAGGATTAGTGCCAGGGTTGTTGGCAAAGTGCCTAGGCCTCTTAGGATGAAAAGCTCCACATGGACACAGCACATTACTATTATACTCAGCACTGTTCCTTTTCCTATTAGAAGACTTCTGATTTCTCAGCTACCCTAGAGCTTTGACAGGAGCTACAGTGAGGGCACACTCTATTCTCTTGCTATCTGGTGTAGTGTGATAGCTGTTAACCTTGCAAATGAGGCAAAAAATAGCCAAATCCAGGGCACATTTCCATATCCCAAAGAGCATGAAGAATGGCAAGGCACATGACCATTTAGTACTGGGCAAGGGAGAGGTCCATATAGTATTTCATGAAAGCCAACTATGAACCAAAATATTTCAAGGGAATCTTAGAGTCCAATGAGAGTCCACATTTTTTAATACAGGTCTAAGAATTCAATCCACCACGTAAATAACTCCAGCTTCTGTTTTATTCTCATAGGCTCCATGCTGGTTCTTCAAGTTTGCCACTGCTTGAAGATAATGGAGCTCTCTACTCAACCATGAGCAGCTAAAGAGAAAACCAAATAAGGCATCTGGGCAACTTTGGCTGAAATATTTCATTTAGTTTAACTAAATCCTTTCAAGGAAAATGAAAACATATTTTACTTTGATTGATATTTTAGAATTTCAAGAGGAGACTATCAAGGAGGAAGAATGACAAATTAATAGATACTACTGCTTTATTTTAAATAGGGCAGTGTTTTTAAAGGAAGCATTATGTGTCTTTTTTTTGCATTATGTGTCTTATTAATTGACTGCCACCTATTTTTGCAAGGTATTGAGAAAAATAATTCAACATATTTCTCTCAAAGTCACAAGGGCATTCTTTACTACCTTGCCTGCCAGCTAAAACTGAGTATCAGGAACTCTAAACATCTGGGTAGGAGTAGGATAAAAATATCTAGGACGCCACTACCATATGTTGTAACAAAATGGCCAGCGCCAATCATCCAGGCTTTGTTTATGCTTTATATTAATGGGCCTAGTCAGGGTATCCAGGCAGCCAATGAGCAGCATATGCTGCTCAAACTGTGGCTGCCGAAGTTGCATTTTCAGAGGGAGTCAGTGCAGATATCCCAACTACTGTGCCCAGCTTCTTAAGCAATTACAGCACCAGGTATTTGACCAGACTCACATATCCTGTGGTTCTCAGTTTATGGGCCTCACAAGTATCTGTGTCTCTCCAGTAAACACACACTCTGTTACTTCTGGTTACTTATCTGATTTTTAAAAAATGTATATCTTCTAATATCTATAAATAAACGGGGATAACTACAAATGTTCTGTAACTTTGTCAAATAAATGAATGTTTTGTCTTTCTCTCCAGATTTGGAAACTCTGAAATTTAAGGGCATCATGTTAAGTTTTTTTTTTAAAATAGTATTAAGTATTTGTAAGTAACAAATACAGAAACACCACAAATTCTTGATCATGTAAACTTTAGAATTTTTAATTTTTAATAATTTTGTCTTATTTTATGTGTGTCTGTACACCATGTGCATACCTGCTGCATCCAGAAGAAGTCACAAGATTCCATGTAAATGCTTTTATAGACAGTTGTGAGTGGTTAACTGTGTGTTCACAATTGATCTCTGCTACTCTTGAAGAGCAGCTAGTGCATTAAATAACTTTGCTGTTTCATCAACTCCTATCACCCAACCCTGAAAATGCAGATGTTAGTAGTGTACATTTTAATGGACTTGATTATGACTTTTCTCTTACACAAAAATACTTTGATTATATTTATGCTTCCCTCTTTATCCACACTTATTCACTACCTCTTTCTACAGATCCCTTCTTATTCTTTAAAAGTTCCCCTTTTGCAGTCTATATGACTCTTGTGTGTTGTATTTAATGATGATTTCTAGTTAATTCTATTTTTCCTGAAAATACCATTCCCTTTAATGGGTGCACAATGCTCCATTGTGTATATTTGTAACACAAAGAATTTAAAGGGTCAAATGCCACAGATTAGAGAAATCAATAAAAATTGGAAAAATAAACTGAAGAGATAAATTTCAAATGAAAAAAATACAAATGACCAACAAATACAACAAAAACATGTTTAGTATCTTTGGCCCCAACTGAAATGTGAATCAAAGCTATATTGAGATTTCTTTTTGCCCACTCAGAATAATTATGATCAATCAATGAAAACCCAGGTATGGTGGCTTCTACATGTAATATCATCACTTGGGAAGGATGGGAAGTTGGTTAAAAACAATATGCAGTCTCAAATAAATTAAAGCAACCATTATGGAAACAAGCATAGAGGTTCTTTGGAAGCCTAAGAATAGAACTACTAACTAATGCACCTCTCTCGTTCTTGGGAGGAAGAAGCAACATTCACTACATAAACCCTGTATACCTATGCTTAACATGTGTTAGTACAGTAAAAACGTTTTGGCAACAGATGAGGTTCCAATCAACATATGACAGCAATATGGTATTATTCAACACTTGTTCTACCTACACACAGCTTACTTGACAAAATAATATACTTTTCTTTTTATGTCAAGGTTCCTCTAATAATATAAGTAAACACACACTTCTAGGTACTATCTATAAGAGGGAAACCAATATGGGATCAAAGTGACCTTAACTCTAGAAATCTACCAGGTTGTCTTAAAATTAAATTTGTGTTTACCGAACATAAAAAAAAAACCAGAGACATGGAAACAGAAAAGCAGCTAAGAAGCTGTGATTTCCTGAGTTAACTGGTTTACTTATATAAAATAAAGAAAATAAGGTAAGAAGTAAGTTATATTTCATAAGTTTTCTTCATAGAATTTAGGGTTATTATGTCAACAATTCATTGGTTTTCTTGCAACATTCTTAGAAGTAATAACTATGAAATACATAGAAGCAAATAAGAACGTTCCTCAATTTGACCTGAGTCCTACACAAAGTTCTACATGATATCAAGCAGCAATCTGCTAAGTCTGAATATTATGGCTATTGGACCACATACTACCTGCTCCATTATGTCTTCTTAACATTTTTAACATGTTCTCATTCATGTGCTTATTCATAATTCATTGCTTCCAGTACCACAATGACTAATCTGGATACATGCAGCAAAGATAATGTGAACAGCAAAGTCAAAATTGTTTTCTGTGTGCCTTTTTATAGAAAACTCTCCATTAGTAATATACTAGAATGGAAGTTGTGTGAAGAAAATCACTTGGGTTTTATGTTTTCTACTTTGTACTTGGCAACTAGGGAGTTTGCATAGACTAGAGTAGGCACTGAGAAAACTATGTTTTAATAAATCAATTAATGACTCTCTATCTGGTGTCTTAAAATTACAGATTTTTTTTACTCAAATCTTTAATTTCATATACACATTTTATAATGTGCTACAAATTTGTTTCCTAGTGATCTCCTTAAACAGAAATCCAAGAATGCAATGGAGTGGTGTATCACTCCTAAATAGCTCAAGTTGAACATGCATGTAGATGCTACATCTTCAAAAATCAACCTTGCTAATGCTCACTAGACGCCTGTATCATGTTATGATGCATCAAGTACTCCCCCATGCTTTTAAAACTTATCCTACTGAGGGACATATAGGCTGTTTCCATGATCTGGCTATTATGAATAAGGCTGCTATGAACATGGTTGAGCAAATTTTCTTGCTGTGTGCTGGAGCATCTTCTGGGTATATTCCAAGGAGTGGAATAGCTGGGTCTTGAGGAAGCCCTATTCCCAGTTTTCTGAGATAGCACCAGATAGATTTCCAAAGTGGTTGTACTAGTTTGCATTCCCACCAGCAATGAAGGAGTGTTCCCATTTCCCCACATCCTCTCCAGCATGTGGTGTCGCTTGAGTTTTTGATCTTAGCCATTCTGATGGGTGACCTAGTGGCACTCAGAGGAAGGACAGCAGGTCACTGAGAAGAGACTTGATACCCTATGAGCATATACAGAGGGAGGTAATCCCTCTGAGGAACAGTCATAGGGGAGGGGAATAAGGGGAAAATGGGAGGGAGGGGAGAATGGGAGGATACAAGGGATGGGATAACCATAGAGATGTAACAAGAATAAATTAATTAAAAATAAATAAAAAAATAAAACTTATCCTTGGTAAAAGTGAAATGAAAGACAGTGAGAAGTGTCCATGTTCACAACATATTGATGATGTGTTCATGCACCGATTTCATTCTTCAAGTGATAAACAATTGTTTTATTTAGGAACATTACTTATTCATGCAGGGTGATAAAAATATTAATAAATAAAAGACAATTGTATTACATCTCCTTATGTTCTGAGAGTCCAGCTGTATGTGATCTCTCCACTTATTCCAAAAAGCAATGAATGATCTACATCTCAGTCTGAAGTTCTGCTGAGGATTCACCAAACTGAAAGGAACTGACTCCTCCACTTCATAGCTACAGTCTCTTTTAAAATGTTCTGAGTTTGTTATACTTTATTCAGATTACATCCAAATTGTTACCCCCTCACTTGTATTATCCAGTTCCCATCCTCCTTCCCTCTTCTGCCCAAGTCCCCTTTCCTAGACCTCTGACAGAAGGGGACTTATTTGCCAACCATATGGCCACAGCATATCAAGTCTCATCTGGATAGCCTGCTTCCCCTTCCTCTGTGTGCCATCTGATCTCCCCACCAAGGGGCAGTGATCAGATAGTAGGCACCAGGATTCATGTCAGAGGCATTCTTGCTTCCTCCACACCCTTGGAGAATGAAATATCCATTGACTAGATATCAACACATCCTCTGAGTGACTCCACCCAGCAGAGTATTGGGACAAATGCAAGGAATCTTTGTTGGACTCTCAATATAGTGGTGAGAGTGGTGGGATGGGAGGACACAGAGGGTCTTGGCTGGTGGATCTGGACCCAGGGAGGTCTGAACAAACTGCTGCACCAACCAAGGACAATGTATGAAGTAAACCTAGACATCCCCTATTCATCTGTAGTCTCTCAGCAGTAGATATGCTCTTTTTAATTGATGGAGTTATTAAAACACTTAATTATTGAAGCAAATTGATGGCTGGTCTTCTTCCTTTCTGTCTGTCTGTCTGTCTGTCTATCTATCTATCTATCTATCTATCTATCTATCTATCTATCATCTATCTATCTGTCTGTCTATCTCTTTCTCTTTCTTTTTTTCATGTTTGAATGTGTTAAACTAAAACTCATTATTTCTAAACAGTTATTGGAATAAATTATCCATCAAAAGTAGGTCAAAAATCAGCAATGACATAGTGGACTGGTTGTCCCATCAGATAATCTCTACCCTTAGCTCTCCTTGAAATTACAAATTTTATCTTTGTTTTTTTTTGCAAAACTACCTTTCATATACTATTTTTTCAGACATAATGTGTCAGATACTTTTAGGAATCAATCATTCACTCTGCTCTTATGAATGAAGGATTCTACTCAAAACCACATAGACTGGTCAATGTTGAATACATAATCTATGTTTGCCACAGATTAAAAAGTCTTAAATCTTTGTTCTATTGCATTCTTTGAATCATAAAATGTTGGTAGTTATAGCTATTCATAGACATTTTGCAAGTTGGAGCTGTGGTTACTTCTTGGTATTGAAGCCAAATTAATAAGTGTTAGATGCAAAGAATAGAAAAATGAGGATAACTGGACATCTTTATTTAAACTGCTATGACTAAGTGTTCTAGAAGTTCTATCTCTAGCCTGTTTGTTTGTTTGTTTGTTTGTTTGTTTGCTTCATGTGATTCAATAAAAGTGCATTGCATCAGTGCTTCCAAAAGAAAAGACTTGGGTGATACAGACACACACTTATTTCAGGATTTTCATTTCTGAAGAGTTCAAATATTTAAGTAGATTTTCATCAGAACAGAATACCAACTGAATTTGGAGTTAAACTACATTTCAAATTTTATTCTTTCTGTTACCTTAGTTTGTTAGGGTCCTCTTTCAGACAGATATAGTATCTGTCTCCTCCTAGTTAAAGGATTTATATGAAAATTAAAGTAGATAAAATATTGACATTGCCCAGGAGTTAAAAGTTTTATATAACAGTAACTGTAGATGGATCAGAGTTCCTAAAAACTCAAAGATGGCTATTGTGTTTTATAAAAAGATAATTTGCCTAGGATTCTTTAACTGGGGAAGATCATAGAAGTACAAAATATCATAGAATTACAAGTTCGATTCATGTTAAAAGTCCTAGTGATGTTCTGTTACAAGGGAAAAAAGCTAAGGAGATCCTAAGATAGGACCCAAAGGAGAATATATTTACTCATTCCTTCATAAAACATATATAAAATCACCTGCCATGTCAGACACGTAAATGCATCCATTTATTTAAGGGTTGAAATGTTTAGGTAGAACTGAGGAGTTATTCGAATATAAAAATAATTGATATATGATAAGATAAAAGCTGTGAGAGAGAAGAACCAATTACCACAAAAAGCCAAAAGAATCTACTGTCAGTGTTTCAAAGTATTACAGACACTTTCAATTTTAGAGACATTAAAGCACTGGTTCATGGCATAAAACCAGGTTGCAGGAGAGGTGTGAAATGTAATCCTCAACTTTTAAATCATACTATAACATTGAAGGTCAACCAAGCTTTAACCAATAGTTGAGTGTGGTTTTATTATGATTTTCTTATTTTGGCAATTTCCTACTTTTAGGTCAAAAGGAAGAATATCAGGTGATCATTTCATTATATTCCATAAAAAAAATGTGTACTCTCTATATGTGAAATTCAGTTTTATAGACATTACAGGAACGTAATTCTTAATGTTGTTGTTGTTAAAGTTATTATAACATTCTGCTAAAACATTGGTTTGGAAAAATCAAGGATGGTCCAAGAGACATTAAACAACTATCATTGCCTGAAACTTACTAAGGGGACTAGGTACTTTCACAATATTTTATGTTAGATAGTATTCATGCTATGACATGGACACTAAGATCTACATTTAATAAATGAGACCTCATGAAACTGAAAAACTTCTGCATGACAAAGATTTACCATCAATAGGAAAAAACTACAGCCTACGGAATGGCAAAATATTCTTACTAACACTACATCTGACAGATGGTTCATTTCTCAAATATATACAGAACTCAAGAATCTAGACATCAACCAAAAAAAAAATCCAAAAAAAAAATGGTGTACAGATCTAAATAGAGAACTCTGAACAGAGGAATCTCGAATGATCAAAAGCACTTGAAGAAATGTTGAATATCATTAGCCCTCATAGAAATGCAAATAAAAAATGATGCTGAAATTCCATCTTACACATGTTAGAATCGCTAAGATAAAAACTACAAATGACAGATCATGCTGGTGCAGATATGGAGGAAGAGGAGTGCAAACTTATACAGCCACTTTGGAAATCAATATGGCAGTTTCTCAGAAATTCGGAACTAATCTATCTCATGATCCAGCTATACCATTCCTAAGCATCTTCCCCAAAGACATTACATCCTATGAAAATGATACTAACCAAAGTATGTTTACAGCACTTTTATTCTTAATAGACAGAAACTGAAAACAAAGACATTACATCCTATGAAAATGATACTAACCAAAGTATGTTCAGCACTTTTATTCTTAATAGATAGAAACTGAAAACAACCTAGATGTCCCTCAACCAAAGAGTGGATAAAGAAAATGTGGTACATTTATACACTGGAGTATTCCTCAGCTGTTAAAAACAATGACACCATGAAATTTGCAGGCAAATGGATGGAATTAGAAAAAAAATCACTTATAAGTGGATATTAACTACAAAATAAAAGATAATTATGCTACAATCCACAGAATCTGAGTGGCTAAGTAACAAGGAGGACTCAACTGGGTATGCATGGATCTCCTTGGAGAGGAGAAAGAGACTAGATACTGCAGGTGGATTGGGGGCATGTGAGGATAGTAAAGAAGGGAATCAGGTGGGTGGAGGGTGGAGGGAAATAATACTGTGAGATGCAACTGGAATGAAGGGAGCATCTCTGAGATGATCTAGAAACCAAGAACAACTGGAAATACTCAGAAATCTAGGAGCGTGTCCTTAGTTAAGACTTTTAGCTACTGAGCCCGCTGTCTCTTCTAACTAGGCAATACTAGGATTGGGACACCAACACAGCCACAAAAACGTTCACTTAAAATATGTCCTGCCAGCATGATGTGCTGTGGGAAAGGTGGCACAGAAATCAATGGGAGATGCCAATAAATGACTGGTGCACCTTGTGATTCATGGCATGGGAGGAAGCCCCTCCATAACAGTGTTTACAGAAGCAGAATGAAACCAGAGGCTAGATGTATCATAAACCTAGGATAGAATCAAACATGACAAGAAAACAAAGTCAGAAGCCTAATGATGTTCTGCTATACTCACAGATTGTGCCTAATCCAATTGTCACCAGAGAAGCTTCATCCAGCAGCTGATCAAAACAGATGCAGAGATCCAGGGCATGCTTTCATGTCCGCTGCCATGATAATAATGGGCTAAATATAAAAAACATTAAACAAATCCCTAAAATATATTTTATAAGAGTTGCTTTGGTCATGGTGTATCATCACAGCAATAGAAGATTGACTGAGATTGGTAGATAAGGAATTGGAGAAGTAACTGGCAGAAGATACCATAAAAATATATCAAATTCTCAAAGATTTAATAAAATATTTTGAAAGAAAAAAGAAAAGAAAGAAGTACATCTAAACCCCTTGGCTTACTGGAAGGCAAATATATTTTATAGCAGAATAAAAGAAGTTACTGTTTACCATTATATGTACCTTTTACACTAGTAACTTAAAATAATTCTTTAAAATGTTTTAGCGATTACTTATCCAAATGATTTTATTTAAAAATGTGAAAAATTAATACCTTCACAAATTAAAGAAATTGCCCAAGGTTACTTATATGTTTTCCAGCAGAATCGGATCTTGACACATAAGCTCTGAAAGATAACTAATGACTATAATTATACCACTGGTTCCATGGAATGATGTCCCACACCAAGCATGAATATGGATAACTCATAATATTTTTTCAATTTCATAATGATCACTGAAGAAAAGAAATCAGCAATATCTTGATATTACATACATGGAAATAAATATAGTAGGAGCCTTTTGGATGAGAAAAAATAAACAAAAAGTTAGGTATAAAGTTATTATCTGTAGAAATATATTTCAATCTAAGGGAAATTCTCTGGTACTACCTGACAGAAATGGAGGATAAAATCCTAGTTTAATTTGCACTTTGGTAATTAACTTATGTACGCTAAAATCTAGCTAATTATCTTTTTAAAAATTTTTTTTATTAATTTATTCTTGTTACATCTCAATGGTTATCTCATCCCTTGTATCCTCCCATTCTCCCCTCCCTCCCAGTTTCCCCTTATTCCCCTCCCCTATGACTGTTCCTGAGGGGGATTACCTCCCCCCTGTATATGCTCATAGGGTATCAAGTCTTTTCTCAGTGACCTGCTGTCCTTCTTCTGAGTGCCACTAGGTCTCCTCCTCCAGGGGACATGGTTAAATGTGAGGCACCAGAGTATGTGAGAAAGTCATATCCCACTCTCCACTCAAGTGTGGAGACTGTTCTGACCATTGGTTAGATCTGGGTAGGGGTTTAAAGTTTACCGCCTGTATTGTCCTTGGCTGGTGCCTTAGTTTGAATGGGACCCCTTGGCCCAAATCTGCCTATCATGATGTTCTACTTGTAGGTTTCTAGGACCCTCTGGATAAATTTATCATTTTACTTTGAATTTTCACTTGAGAACCTGATAGTCTTAAGTGAAATTACATATGAATTCCAGCGATTTATTTTGAGCAACTTCATTTAAAGAACATGGCAATATTCCACCATTACCAAGGGAATTAAGTAATAAGCATTAACAGTAGATAAATGTATTCAAAACAAGATTTGGAAAAGCCACACTACCAATTTCATTTTCTTTAGGAAAAGCCCTTAGTGAAAAAATGGGGGAGGGGTTTAGGCAGAAAGAGAAGCTAATTATCTTTTTTTTTTTTTTTTTTAGCTATACAAAATGTCTTTTATTATAAAACTGTATCAGTAATATATAACATGGAAGTTTATACTGATATCCTTGACTGAAATGAAGAGCTACAAAGATCATTCTATTACATCCCATATACAAAGAATACGGCTTTGACCATTCACAATTTATTTTTTAGGCCCAATATAATGATACAACAATTTCATAATTTTAACTATTTTCTAAGAAATCATATTTCAAGTATCTTGAGTTCCTTAAAAGTGAATACTGTCAAGAAAATATTTTCAGATAATTTTATGTTTGGATGTACTGCTTACAGATAAATGATAATTATTTTTTAAAACATATTCTTTTATATAGGGCAACATTTTTAAAGTGTCTACCAGGTTATATTTATCATAAAGAGTAAAACA
>OU015742.1:49725086-49755452 GCA_907169655.1 Acomys percivali
TTTATCATAAAGAGTAAAACAATGACCCACAATATCTGATCATTTTGTAGTCATTCATTGTTATATGTGCAGATGTTTAATAAACAATCACAGGAAAAATAATTGCATTAGCTATGTCCTTCCAGTCCTATTTCTGGTGTTTCTGCACATATGAATATACTTACATTCTTTAGTGTTTTGACTGTCCCCTAATTCCAGACAATTAGGCTTATGAAAAGATTATACATATAATCAGCATTCCTAGGAAATCTAGTTATAAGCCTTTGAGTTGAATCACGTTTCCATCTAGAACTTGACGCCAATGATACAGCACATCTCTAACATGTTCAGGGCTGAGGTTGACATTCCAGCATGATAAACAGAAACATACTCATAAACTAAGTGTATTTAAGAAACTAGCATTATGTGCATCCTGATCCATATGTAGAATGAAAAATGTGAACATACCACCAGAATGAAATTTAATACATTTACTAATATTGTGGGTGGAAGTGAAGTAATAAAAATTTAAACCACAGACAGACTGAAGAAAAATGATGAATAAACTGGAAAAAATCTTAAGTTACAGGAAAATAAAATCTCAGTGTACCAAACTTGATGAAATGCAAAGTAAACAGTTCATCAAATGAAGTTACCATCTATAAATGGCTCTATTTTGCAAATCTCAAATTAATGGCCTGACTTAACCTAACAAAGATAGAAAAGGAAGAGCTATCTAAATTCAAAGTAGCCTTGTGGAAGAGAATGCAGACTGGAGCAGAAGTAAATGAAGTAGAGAATTGAAAACATTAGAAAAATTATCACAGAATCAAAAGGCTGATTCATTGAAAACATCAACAAAATTGAGAAGAATAAAGAAAAAGCCTAGCTAGACAACCAGCACAGGAACAGAGAAAGCTCAGCTGACAAAAATTAAAAAGAAAAGGAAGACATCACTTTTATATTTAGTAAAATAGGAGATTTTGAGGGAGAAAGCAGAAATGTGTGTCAATACTTTAAATATTTACATGATACAAATTTGCAAAAACTCTGAACTAACAGATTCATTAAAAATAAATAGAAATCAGCTACAGAGATGTTTCAGTAGTCCAGAACCAATAGAAAGCTTGCAGAGGATCACAGTCTTACTCAAAGCACCTTTACTCGGCAATGCAAAATCATCTGTAATTATAAATTTACAGTATCTAGCAAATTCTGTCCGCAATAGGTATGAATACACACAAACACACACACAAATTCATACACCCACAATTAAAAGTAAAACACTAATAAATTAAAAATAAATAATATGCAATTAGCAATAAGAACTCACAAATTGAATTAATAACTTAAAACTTCCCTTCATGGTAAAATCCACCAGTTACTGAAAGGAATACTAAAAACAATCCTAATGTATTCATACATTCACATTTAATATAAACGTATAAGAGCAGACATTTCCTACTGCATATTCTATTAAAATTAATCTTAAAATCAGACCTATGGGAAATTTAAAGCTATTCCAGAAATATTAAACAAAAGCTATGTTCTTTATAGACAAAATTGCAGAGTTTTAAAAAAGTCCTGGAAGCCAAGTGTGATGGTGCATGCCTGTAATCCCAGCACTCAGGGATGCAGAAGCAGGTGGATCTCTGTGTATCTGAGGCCAGCCAGGTGTACAAAGCAAGCCCAGTACAGCCAAGGCTACATAGAGAAACCCTGTCTCAAAAAACAAAAACAAAATCAAAACCCCAAAATCAAAACAAACAAAAAATCATTAAGTAAGGTGTGTTCAGTGTAAAGATTCTGGAAATGATATTATAGATGAATAGTTTATCAGACTTGTTGCCCTTGACACAGTGCAAAATAACACACATTGGCTCCTTGACAAGCCCCCAACATGGACTCTAAAAATGCATTGCAACTTTCAGTGTATGAAAAACATAAACTTTGCATGCACTGAGTTTCATTGTTTTTCTGACTGCTTCCTAGTGTCCTTTAGATTCTTGAGGGTGCATTTTTTCTTTCCTGTAGTATTTCTTGGTGTAGGACATTATTCATGAATATATTAAAATTAATAAGTCTGACTGGAAATTATAGAATGTAACATTACTCAAGTGTGTGATTTGTAAATATGGGCCCAAGTCTCTCAAATCTTATTGTCTATCATTATATAATTTACCCTGCAAGGAGTGTTGCATTTTATGTTAATGATAACCTTTGCTCAAATATAAAAACACCTACAAACTTATCATATTTGAAAACATGCTTATCTAAATTAATAAAATCAAAGGAAATGTAAAAAATACCAAAAAAATGAAAAGTCTTTAAAGCCAAATTTAATAGCAAATAAATAAATATTATTTAGCCTACAATACCAATGAAAGGTCAAGGCTAGAAAATGTACAAGGAAAGAGTAATGGTTGCTTAGTGCTGGAGGAACCAATAAAAAATTCATAGATGTAGAATAACTTGAGGTCATCAAAACATACAAAATCTATAGAACTGAACATTTTTAAAGTGAAGATTATCATATGTGAATTTTATCTCCCAAGAAATGTTATGATTATGGTTTCAGATTTTATGTTTTTATGGATTTTGATATTTGTGTGTGTATATCTTGCCTTTTTTCACTTTTTGAAACCTATTATTTGCTCCTGTTTGTTCTTTAGTTTTCTAAGGAGAGAAAGAAAGTGTACTGAGTTGGGGATAGGGTGGTGTGGGGTGGCAGAAACATCAGGAGGAGATGTGGGAGGAGAAATTATGTCCATAATATGCTCTATGAATTTTTTCAGTAAAAAATGAATTGAAACAGTAAAAGCCTCTTACTGCCTAGTTACTCTTAACAGCCAAAATTAATCAAAGAAGTCAATAACAGGTTTTTTTTCTCAGTCTTACTTGGCTAACACTTCTTTTGTCTCTGATTCAATGTTTTGTGGATGTTCATTTTAAAAATTGGAGACTCTCTTCCCTTCATTTTATGGGTATGCTTGTGAAGTGATCTTTCAGTTGGAGCTACTTTTCCTTTCAACAGTCATGGTTTCTTGTCATCATCAGCTAGCTATAGGATAGATGTATGGTCATGAACGATATACGAATGATGGATACTGCTTGAAATAGTATTACAATGACATTCCCATATCCTGGCAACCTTCTTCCCTACCCACTGCCTTACCAAATGTGAGGGTATTGCAGAAAAAGCTGAAGGGTGGGTAGGAGACCTGTGAAAATACTTATTCTTGCTTGAGCACTTCTACTTTTCACTTGTGACATCTTGAAAGACTTGATAAAAGATATCTTTTCACCTTTCTCACAGATTTCTATTATCTTAAGGGACTAAGAGTGATATGTTGGAAAGGTGGCAATGGAGGACATATTTGTAAAATTAACTTCTATACTTTCTCTGAGTTCTCACCTGGAGTTATTTGCTTTTCGCAGTGCATGCATTTTCTTCTGATCCTTGTTCAATGTGGCTATTTCCCTTAGTTAAGGACTCAGTTGCTCTTTATTATACATGTGTAAATATTTATTCTATCTTCCTGGTATATTTTAAATTTGTAGCTACTCTGTAGTTAAACTGACCTAAAGATCTGGATTGGACAGTTAAAGTAGAACAACTTAAAAAATCAGACATTTTTTTCCAATTTGGCTTTTTAAAGATTGAAGTTTGTTCTTCTTTCAGTTTTCAAATGATTCCAAAGTAGAAGTGGTGATGTGGGCATGGTCCAGAGTCCTTTTAATAAGAGCACATGAAAGAGCTTAGGCTTTGGATGTTTGTACTAGCTAAGGTTGACTCCCCATATACAGCATAGAGGAAAAGTCAATATGATTATTTCAACCTCTGTTCCACATTTAAAATAACTAAACAATTGTTTTAAGAGTACATCACAAACTCTTACATAAAATATCACTTACCTAGGTCACTGTAAAGCTATGAGACTCTAACTCCTAATTTCGACAGTGATAGAGTGTCATTTGAGTAGCATAACTACTCACTTTGAAGAAAGTGGAGTAATGACTCTAGAGAGAGGAGGGCTGACCCACTGTTTCTATACCTCTTCTCACTCCTGTCTCCCCACTCTGCAAAGATAGGCACCCATCTTTCTAGAGTTGTGTAACTGAAGCTGTGTGTTGGTGCCAGAAGATGGGCAACATGGCCAGCCCTAATGTAGTATCCTTCAAGTGTATATCTACTGTTTTATTTTCTGTGATATATTAGAGACTCTCCATGCAGGAAGGAAAAGTTAAAATAGAAGCAACCTGTTTCTTATTTCCTATGCATTTAATAGTCCATGCTTTAATGGTGTATGACATCTTCTCATCAAGGAAAAAACTATGAACACTAAAGATCCTTATCCAGATGGACAGAAAGAAATAATGATAAAGAAATAATTTTGTTCATATTACCAATAGGCATATCTAAACCTAACTAAACACAATGGTGTTACCAAGAATAGCATAAACTTCTGTGACTTCTTAAGAATGATACTTCAGTGGGATCTCAAATGTCATTATTAGATTAAAAGTCTTACAAATAAACTGAAGAAATCTAGATTACAAGACAATTAGTCAAGGAAAAAGTGGAGATTTTTGGAAGAGTATAGGTCTATGAACTTTAGGAACTTCTGAAAACATTTAAATTGAGGCTAGAAATAATACATGTTTTCCTATGAACGTACACTCACTATTGTCTACAAGCAAAGCAGATCTATTCCCAGACTTATGTACAGATTTTACTTTTGTGGGAATGCTTTTGAAAGCTTTTAGAGAAAGCATGTTGACATAGGGAGGGACAATAGGAAAAATGGAAAAAGAAACGCTACTATTGTAAAAAGCCACTTAAAAGTAGCTGTATGTGAGAAAATAGAACACTTTCTTGAAAATTGATACTAAGTGCATCAGAATATTTAGATTTCTTTCATATTTGCAAAACATGTTACATGGGCATATATTATACAAATATAAAAAAGCAAGTGCTAGTAAATAATGTCGATCACATATTGGTAAACATTTAAAGATATTCAGTAAGACAATTACAGAACCAAAGATTCTTGAGAAAGCTCATCCACTCCATCAATAGCAAAATTAAAAGCCAGGGATTTACCAATATAAGGGAGATGTATATTTCTCCTAAAAAGAAAAATCTCTATCATTCAAATACCTATTAGTATAAGATCTAAGAAGTCATTTAGGTCAAGACACTTGGAGCCATTATATTTGTCAAAATATTCTGTTTACAGAGTACCCATTAGCACATCTTAGTTTAATTTATCACTGATGAAATTTGGCTTTCATATACCCTATCTTGTTTGACATAAATAATATTTATCACAATGACAAAGTCAAAAATTCACCCTTGTTCACTCTAGGGAACCAATGGTGTGTTTGGCTTACTTATAGACAGTGGGTAAGGGACTATGGCATGATCATGGGAAGCATCAAAGACTCCACACTGAAGACCCATTTATGGCCCCATTGATGGATCCCTCCTCATTAGCCCTGTCAGGCCCCTGTCCTAGTTCTTCCGTGCAGCCAGTTCCAATTTAATCAGATGGGCAATACCTGTGTGGGAGGAGTAGTTGAATTTTCTAGATGGTTTCTCATTAATGACCCTTACAACTTCTATGAGGAAATCTCTTCACACTTAATCTCCAGCTGTAGTGATCTTATACAAGTGGACACAGCCAAATTCATGAAAATCGTAGTGGTTAGGATTGGACAATGGTCTTCTATACCTGTGTATCATCATAACTGTCCTGGGAAGTCGTTTGAAATCTAAACTAGTTTATTCATATACTGCCACCCAAGAATTACCAAATAGAGTTACCCAACCTCTTCAGGTAATGTGTAGTACAGAGAGTTCTCTGTCTCATTGCTTCAGAATAGGCACCAATATTCCCATGGCATCTTTACCAGTGTCCCCCCTTTCTGATGGATCTACAACTAACTACATCCTATATATGTAGATTTGATTACATGAAGTCTAATATTTTTAAGGCACCAGACTGTATAAATCACTTTTTCTTATGGTATTTC
The DNA here is from genome assembly GCA_907169655.1 of Acomys percivali. Classification (NCBI taxonomy): domain Eukaryota; kingdom Metazoa; phylum Chordata; class Mammalia; order Rodentia; family Muridae; genus Acomys; species Acomys percivali. The sequence goes on from OU015742.1 coordinate 49,731,102, forward strand.
AATTTTCCTTTTCTTCTAAAGCAATATAACACACATTACCATTTGACCAATATGCTTGAATTGAACACAAACAACTTCCTTATTGCTTTCTGCAGAAAAATGTAGCCTTGTTCTCTATGAAATACTGTAGGTGGACATATATTTAAAGACCAGAGAAAGGTTTTTGTCTTTCTTACTTTTATGAGGGCCTAAGATGGGAAATGTCACTCTGTAATAGAATTTGCTGCACAAGAAAATTCATGAGTCGTACTTTGAACATGATTGCATTGCATCAGGTCTTGGGGATAATAGAATGCTCATTAATCGTGATAAATTGTATATGCTTGTGTGTAGAAAAATGAACCTGCTATCATATAAGGTAGTTTAATTCTTCACTAAATGTTAATAATACACATTAATATTCAGATGACTCAATAGCCATTGGTAATCTTAGGTTATTGGAACCAGCCCTTCTAGTATTACCGATGTTACATCTAACTTAGAAAATGTATTTTCTCTGTAATCATTCAAAATTTCTTCTCTTTTCTCTAATTATAAATTTTAAAGACTTCTCTGTCAACTTCTTTCAGCCTGTGTTTGCCTTGTCGTTCTTAGAATGGCAGTCAACTTGTAGGTTTCTAGGACCCACTGGATCCTTCTACATTGCTATTCTCCCATTGTTCTCTCATCTAGAGTCCCAATAGGATGTCCTCCCCTCTGTCTCAGTTTCCTGGTAAGAGAAGGCTTTCGTGGGACATGCTCATTGGGCTAGTATGCAGATATAAGTGAGTATGTACCATTTGAGTCTTTCTGCTTCTGGGTTAACTCACTCATTATGATCATCTCTAGCTCAATCCATTTGTCCACAAATTTCGGGAATTCCTTGTTTTTAATAGCTGAGTAGTATTCCACAGTGTATATGTACCACAGTTTCTTTATCCATTCTTCTACTGAGGGACACTTAGGCTGTTTCCATGATCTGGCTATTATGAATAAGGCTGCTATGAACATGGTTGAGCAAATTTTCTTGTTGTGTGCTGGTGCATCTTCTGGGTATATTCCAAGGAGTGGAATAGCTGGGTCTTGAGGAAGCCCTATTCCCAGTTTTCTGTGATAGCACCAGATAGATTTCCAAAGTGGTTGTACTAGTTTGCATTCCCACCAGCAATGAAGGAGTGTTCCTCTCTCCCCACATCCTCTCCAGCATGTGGTGTCGCTTGAGTTTATGATACGCAGATTTGGGTCAAGGGGTCCCGCTCAAACTAAGGCACTAGCCAAGGACAATACAGGCAGTAAAATTTAAACCCCTACCCTGATCTAGCCCACGGACAGAACAGTCTCCACACTTGAGTGGAGAGAGGGATTTGACTTTCTCATGTACTCTGGTGCCTCACATTTGACTATGTCCCCTGGAGGGGGAGACCTAGTGGCACTCAGAGGAAGGACAGCAGGTCACCGAGAAGAGACTTGATACCCTATGAGCATATACAGAGGGAGGTAATCCCTCAGAGGAACAGTCATAGGGGAGGGGAATAAGGGGAAAATGGGAGGGAGGGGAGAATGGGAGGATACAAGGGATGGGATAATCATTGAGATGTAACAAGAATACATTAATAAATAAAAAAAAGAAAAAAAGAAAAAAAAAGAATGGCAGTCAAGGGATAAAATAAACTTTTGTCTAAATTATTTTGTTGTGTAGTTATTAATCTTGATGATCTACCAAAAGAGTAAGAAATTGTATATTTTCACATAACTCTGAAGGTGCTTATTTTGATGAACAAACACTGTATCAAATATGTTCACTTTTATGTATCTTGAAATAATTATTTATGAGAGGGCTTTTTATATACAACTACAGTGTCTTTTGCAGACATTGCATAGAGTCAGGCAGCCATTGTTTGGAAATTTAAAAGTAGGTAATGAAAACAGTGTAGATAAGTGTGTGTGTGTGTGTGTGTGTGTGTGTGTGTGTGTGTGTGTGTTTGTTTGTATGTATGTATGTATGTATTGATGAAAATATTACAAACATGTATGTAGGAACAATATAAATATACTTTGCCCTCCAATATCAATTATCTCTAAATCTGAGAAAATAGCTACTGAATATTTTAGTGACACAATCATACATAATCAATGGTTCATATTTTATAAGTATTCCCTAATTCAAGGTTTCTGTACTAACTTCCTATTCCTATTGAGCCTAAATTCTAAATTTAATGAATATGTTTCAATTACATTCAATTTAGAAGCCTTTCACAGTTTTTTAAAAATATCTGTTTCTTTCATTGACAGTTATTGTGGCATAGTTATAGGGCATCTACTAAATCAGTGATTGTCAAGTACTTGGGAATTTGTCAGTCTGCATAAGAGTGCCCAACTCAATCAGAAGAGATACATGACAAAGGGAAGCATTATGGCTCATTAAGTGATATTATTACAGATGCTGCTGAGCCCCAATCTGTAATTGAAAATAATTTCAGAATTACATAAAAATGGCCCCCTGTGAATTTTCTAACACCTTCAAATTTAGACTAGGTTTTCTGACATTTAATGACTTCATTATACAGATAATCCACCCAGCCAGAAAAGTAGCCTGTCTTCACTCTTGGAACTGGAGCAGAAACATTAGCGAGAAAGCAGAAGTGTTAGGGAAGGAAAAGAAAAGGAAAGACTCCTGAAGCTCTGTTTGGCCATTGGGCATATGAACTAGGGAAGCAGTTTGCTGTTTTGCTGTGTTAAAAGTGTTGTTTGCAGCTACCAAGCCATCACACTCAGGGGGCCTGGTTGTTGTTACTATAGAGTGAGAACAATTACTTTTTGTTCATGTTTTCCTTTCACTTCTGAAGGAGTGTGTGTGTGTGTGTGTGTGTGTGTGTGTGTGTGTGTGTGTGTGTGTGTGTGTGTGTTGTGCAAGGTGAGCTTGAATCACACTGAGGATATGGCAGGAAGTTTGTATTTTCCCCGCGAAGGTGCAGAAAGAGAATCAGACCTCCGAGTTTCTAAGTTTAGTAGAATGATGTGTTAGGTGTATTGATTTGAAACTTAGACTAGCCCAGGACTGAAAGATGCCTCTACCATACAGGAATTTAGCACGGACCTTTGCCAGCATTTGCAGCTCTGCATTTCAACTCTTTTATTTATGGGCTGTGTCATATTGGAAAGGGTATGTTATTTTTCAAAATACTTGTTTAGTAATTTATAAAATGGGAATGATAATTGTAGTTATTAAGCAAAACACTGTTAGGATGAAGTGAGTTAGTGAAACTAGTGTTGAGTGTAGTGTTGAATACAAAGTAAGGGCTCAATAAATAACTAGAATTGATGTGGGATTTCTGACCATTCTCTGATTACTCAATGAAGTAAAGCATTTAACCAGTTGAGTAACTACAACATATATACCCTCCAATTTTTACCCTGTATTTGTGTCATTAAAAACCCTCTTACATTTCTCTGTTTGTCATTTTACAAGCTCCTTTTATGTACATATTTTTTAGAATTTGTAATAAAACACATTAATTTGGAAAGGATCCATAAAAAATACAAGACAGGAAGAAAAGTTAAGGGGGAAATAAACTATAAGAAGTGAGAGAAAGGATAAAGCTGCATAGAAATGAGTGACTTCCTGCTAGAGTATATGTCTTCAGCCCATTATGTCATCTTAATAAGAAGAAAGATGTTTGTTGGTTTTATTTTTTACTTTTTAGTAACATGTTTGTAAATGTCCTTGAATGAATTCTGCTTAGCACTGCATTTTATTGAGAGAGTGAGCACATGAATTATAATGTTAAATATGTCTGATATCAATGCAAAATATGGTTCAGCCTTTACAGCAATAAATTGAGACTATATTAAAAATTTTGTATGGAAATTCTCAAATAAAATAAGGTAACAACAGGAAGTCATGAAATGAAGTATGTTTTTTGGTTATTATTTCTTAGAGAAATTGAAAACACTGATTTGCTTTTAAATTCTGTAGGTATCCCATAATCCATATTATCAGATGTTAATGAGTTTAGTAGAGATTTTAGTCTTAATTTTTGACATTGTACTCATTTTAATTTTTCATTAACACACAGAAATTATTTGTCACACAATATATTCTGATCACATTTCCCTTCCCCTTACTCCTTTCCATCCTCTCCATCTCCACCTACTGATATGTCAAATAGGTAGATAGATGATAGAGAGATAGATAGATAGATAGATAGATAGATAGATAGATAGATAAACGCCTTAGAAATGGAAAAGACACACAAGGTTTCACAACACACACACACACACATACACACACACACACACACCTCACAAAACACAAAAAGAGAAACCAAAATATACCAACAAGAGACTGAGAAGACAAAAAAAAAAAAAAAAAAAAAAAAAAGCTCAAATACCATTGCACTTCTTTTGTGTTGGCCAATAACTCTTGGGTATGGGGACTGTCTTGAAGTGTGATTAATAAACCCAGTGAGACTCCATTAAGAAAATGTTTTTTTCTTTCCTATAGCTATCAACTGCAGATGGATTCTTGGTCAAGAGAAGGAGAGCATTACCACTTCTCCATCGCAGTGCTGGGACTGCATCTGATTTGGACCTGATTTTTAAAACAGGGTCCCAAGACTGGTCTAGAATTATTTACCCAGGCTGAACCTGAGCTCATGTAGGCTTCCAGTTTCTGCCATGATGGATGCTAAGAATACATCCATGAGGCACTGCACACAGTATAAAATACAGAGTTTTGAAAGTAGCCCCTCTGAGGAACAGTCATAGGGGAGGGGAATAAGGGGAAAATGGGAGGGAGGGGAGAATGGGAGGATACAAGGGATGGGATAACCATAGAGATGTAACAAGAATAAATTACTAAAAATAAAAATTTAAAAAAAAGAAATACAAAAAAATAAAATAAAATAAAAATCAGAAATGAAACACACACACACACACACAAAAAAAAAAAAAAAGAAAGAAAGAAAGAAAGAAAGAAAGAAAGAAAGAAAGAAAGAAGCATGGATCTCTAATAACAAGTAACCTAAAGATCATTATTGAATTAAATCCTATAAAAAAATTAAAATCCTAAATTTAATCTAAGTATTGTTTTTTATAAAAATGTGATTTTTGTTTTCTTTTTCTTTTTAACACTTACATTTATCATTTATATTATTATACATATATGGAATAAACTACCTACAGCAACAAGTATCACAAAACAATCAAGAATTATATAAATGTTACATTCATAGTGTATTGGCTCTTTATATTTGGCAACCTTGAAGAAAAAAATCTTTCTTATCTTGGTGCATCTAAAATTCTTAATGTAAATCAACATCTATCATATCTCATCTTGTCAACTTAAAACATCTATCTAGACTTAAATATATCTTAATCCCTAAACAACTGTGCTTAATTGTAAAAATAAATTATCTGAACTTCAACCACATCAGAGATTTGTGAAGAAATAAAATTAATTACCTGAGGAGACAAGAATTGCAGCTTAGCAGTTTCCAAAATGAGAAGATGACAAAGAAAGTTTGCTACCTGAATAGTCACTCAAAACTCTCTATAACATTGGAGCATCATCTTCCCCCTTCTGGCCCAATATATCTGACAGACATATTTGTGAGGCAGGAACTATTGGGAGCTTGTTTATCCTGTCTTGGTAGAGTTGGGCCATCACCTGCCTGAATCCAAGCTTGGCCATTTTTAGGCAGAAATCTGCCTGTGGCTGAAAAGACATTTTGCCCAGTAGCTGGCTTGCCGCATTGAAGCCACCTCCTTAAAGAGGTTCAAAGTAGGTATTGTACTTTATAAACAGTTTGACATAATAACCATAACATGTCAAAAACCAAAAATATACACACAATGTAAATATCTTGTAGTAATAAAATCATTTCAGTTAGGAGACTCTATTTAGCAATAATAATAAGAGTTAAACAGGATATGAGCAAAAGGCATTACAGACTTAAGCTTTTGCAAAACCCGCACTTAGAGATACTCTCATCTAGGAGTCATGTTATGACAACAATTACTTGTACAATTTCCTTTTTTTAATTATCTTACTCTGAGCTCCAAAACCCACCTAAGTTCTACAAGAAAACTTGTTTTTTACATAAAAAAATGACAGGAAAAGATGAAAAAATTCCAGCAAAGATCAAATATTCTTTATCCGAGACTGCTGGCAAAGTAAATTGCTTCATATTGTAGCTACCAATATGATGCACTCTCTTACTATCTTAATTGACTCTTGGGTTCATTGCTAATCAATGAACTCTGATCAAAGACTCTTTGATCAAGCTCTGGAGCTGGCTGTGAGGCTACCCAGAACTCTAGACTATGATAGGGGTACATGAATCCAGAGAGGATTCATGAAGAGTCTTCTCAACTCTGTATTTGCATTATTGATGATGATGATGAGTGTGAATATTGAAGTTAGGTGGTGTGAAGATAATTGGGGAGGGACAGATGCACAACTTTCTTTGTGGTTGTGTGTGTGCTTATGAAGGTAGCAAGTGTGAGAAGATATAGCAATGTCTCATGAGGTCTAGCAAAGAAACTGAAAAAAGATGCATTTCAAATACTAAGCTTAATATTTAAAGTAAACTAAAAACAAGAAAGATGGTCTTCCCAAAATTGATATTTAAGGCAAAAAGTTATGAAAAATTTGCTATATGAGAGAGTATTGTAGGAATTGTTTGATCTTCATGATTATCAGCAAAGTGTTGAAAATAAGTCAGAACCACAGGAATTTATAACACTCTAACATTCATTTCAAGAGTACGTGCAAATCTTTCTAACATATATGTAACAGAACATAGACCTTCAACATATTCACTAGATGGAAGACTACTTGAGAAAATGCACTGGAACCACTGAATTCCCCATATTCTTTTGGAGGTTCACATTGAAAATTAGCCTATTAAAAGCTTTCAAAATTCTTGTGGTAAAGAATTGAGCTTAATCCACCATGCCTAAACTGATTTGACCACATAATCCACTTGGAGAATATCTGTAACATTCTACACAAGGGTCCCAGGCACTCCACTGAGTTCTATAATCCTTGCCTCAGAGTATTAAAATGCAAGAAGTATTTTTTAAAAAGCCATTTTACTAGTAAAGTAAGTGCAGACAGTTAATAATTACTGAATACCTACTATATTACAGATAGTCATGTTGCCAGTGTTTTTACCTCATTTTCATAGTAATTTTGTTCATTTATCTTATCAACTTCATGTTGCATATTACATAGACAGAGATGTGACTTAAACAGAGGAAGGGCATTTAAAATTAAGGAATATGACTATGATCAGAATGCATTGCCTAATGATAAGGTAGTCTCTAATATTCAATTATAGCATACCAGTTGATTATTAAACTAATGCACAAACTCAAATAAAGGACATTGTAATGATGGCCTCATCAAAAGTCTAAGTAATTTTGATTATATATCCCATTCCTTAATTTTTTTCTTCTCTCCTAATCAAGTTTTGCTCATTTTAGTTTAAATCTCAATACTTTGAAGTCATGGGTCTGGATGTGTTGTGTTTAATTTACCAAATGAACATGTGATCATTAATATATTCATAAAATGTCCTTTTACTTGATGAGGCATAGATGTTTAAATTGATTCATATGAGCTTCAATTTTCTTAAAAGAAAAAGATGCAGCCACAGATCCATTGCTGAGGAAAAAAATATCTTCATATTACTGAGACAGTGATTGAGAAATTCTTAAGTCTTTTCAAATTTTCTTTGTTACTGATTTAGAATGCTGATAAAATATTAAGATGGGGTGGGTGGAAGTAGCATCCTCACATAAGAGGTGAAAAGTCCCACAAAAGCACTAAAGTCTTACATAATTTCCCCCCTCTAAAGTCTTAAAATCTTTTCAGCCTGATTTCCATTCCTTAGCATTTACCTGTGTTCCTTTAGAACTTTCTTCCTCTTGCTTGCTGTTACTGTTATTCTAATCTGCAATGCCAACTACTAATGAAGTGCTATGGGTCTGAAAGCTGCCCATCACTGTTTCATTTGTACTAGTAGAATGGCATTGTGAAGTATAAGCTCACATCACATTACTAAAGGTTTCTGATACGAGATAAGAAAGGGAACCAGCTTTCAAACATCAAACACTACAACCAAAGCACAGTATCCTGTTATTCATTGAGTTTCACTCCACTGCAGAGAACACGGTCAGACTAAGGTTTAATCTATATCAAGAATGAAGAAAGCATTATGTTTGATAACAAACCTCGGAGCAGGATATACTAGATTGTTAGGGTATAGTAAGTATAAATGGACAGTGACATAGCAATACATTTGTTTTTCTAAAAATTCTAGAAGGATTCTAAGTATGCCAGGAATATAATCCCTCAAAGAAACAGGACATGTGAAAATCAGAGACAATTAAAAAAAAATAAGTGCCTAACAGATGTAATTCTCTGCAGAGGCCCTACTCCTGAAATTAGTCTTTCTTGCATTTGCATCTCTCTCTCTCTCTCTCTCTCTCTCTCTCTCTCTCTCTCTCTCTCTCTCTCTCCCTCTCTCTCTCCCTCTCTCTCTGTCTGTCTCTCTTGCTGTATCTCTCTCTGTCTCTGTCTCTGTCTGACTGTCTGTCTGTCTGTCTGTCTCTGTCTCTGTCTCTGTCTCTGTCTCTCTCTCTCTCTCTCTGTCTCTCTCTCTCTCTCTCTCTCTCTCTCTCTCTGTCTCTCTCTCTCTCTCTGTCTCTCTCTCTCTCTCTCTCTCTCTCTCTCTCTCTCTCTCTCTCTCTCTTTCTCTCTCTCTCTCTCTCTCAGTGTATGTGTGTATCTTTGTTTCCTGCAAGATGGAGTTGTTGGAATTCCAAGCATGAAACATGTGACCAGGTTGTGCACATGCAATTTGGACAGGTATTTGACTGTATATTTAATACACAAGGCATTCCTGAGTATCTTGACAGTGTAGGGCTCTTTGTATTTTCTTAAAATAAGGTGTGCTGATGCCTGTATCATTGTTCTCTTTGTTCAAGGTGGCTTTAGGTATTCACAGTCTACTGTGCTTCCAAATGAACTGATTTTTTTCTATTGGTGTGAAGGATATCGCTGAGATTGCCATGAGAATTTTATTAAGTCTGAAAAGGTTTTTTGCATAATTTTACTACTTTTGTGATATTAATTTTTCAAATTTGTGATCATAGGAGGTCTTTTACATTCTAGTGTTTTTTTAATTTCTTCTTTCATTGTTTTAAAAAATCTACCTTTTATAGATTTATTGTTTTCTTGTCTCAGTTTATCCCCAAGTGTATTTTGAAGGTATTATGAATGGGAATTACTTCCCTATTTCAGTTTTGGAATATTTAGTATAAATACTTTTAAAGAAAGTTTATTGTATCTAGTGATTTGGTTTTATACACAGCTATTTTGATAAAAGAGTATCAATTCTATTATTTTATTGGTGGAATATGCAGACTTTACCACCTGTTAGATAATATGGTGTACAAATAAACATAATCCTGTGCCCTCCATACTTACTTGTGTCATTTTACTTATTTCTTGTTTATTTATACATTCTCTTCATCTAAAAATATAACTTCGTAGCAACATCCAAGCTGCCATCTTACCAAAAAAGTGCAAGCAGACACAGAAGTATTTTCAGAGTTAACTACAAAATAGCACCTGAACAGGCAGAAGCTATGTGTGCGCTCTCTCTCTCTCTCTCTCTCTCTCTCTCTCTCTCTCTCTCTCTCTCCTCTCTCCATGTAAATATGTGCATGTGTGTGTGTGTGTGTGTGTGTGTGTGTGTGTGTAGACTATACTACAACTATTATTTATAGCATAATATATATAAGTATATGTTAGTATATATTATTATATTTATTTATATAGTATAATATATAGTATTTTCTGATTTAACTATAAAATCAATACCTGAGGAAACAAAGCTAGGCTCTCTCTTTCTCTGTCTTTCTCTCTGTTTCTCTCTGCTTCTGTATTTCTCTGTCATGTGTGTGTGTGTGTGTGTATGTGTGTGTGTGTGTGTGCATGTCTGTGTGCTTAGACCATGCTGTGACTATTATTTATAGTATAATGTATAGATTTATTTATAGATAAATTATGGACGTACCTGTCTAATTCATTGTTTGTATGCATCCATAGTGTGCATCCTGGTGTGTTTTGTAAATATATTGCTTGTGGAGGAGTTTTACCATGCATAAATACATGTGGAGCTTTGAAAGAATCCTCAGATTTCTTCATTCAGGTGCCATCAGTCAACCTATTACTTTAATATCTTCTAGACAATAAAGATACTGGCCTGGAGCTACTCTTGTAGCTAAATAGTTGGCCAGAAAGCACAGAAGATATTTGTGTCTGCCTCTTCAGCACTGGGATTACAGACATGCACTTCTTTTTACGTGAGATGAAAATCAGAGCATCCTGCTTGCTAGGTAAGACATTTTACAATGTGCAATCTGTCCAGTCCTAGTTCATCTCCTGAAAACGATTGTTATATTATTAGTAAGTCCCAAACTGGCATTAGGTTAGCATTAAAAGAGGGAACATACTGGTTTAGTCCAGAACAAACTGTGTCCTGAGATCATTGCCTGCCTCTGAATCTCAGAACTTTTGGCACTGAAGTAGAATGGATATTCAGAGAAAAATGTGTAAATAGTAGGACATTGTTTTCAAGTACACTCCCAGTTCAACCTGTGTGAAGCATATCTTTAACAAAGTAATATAGATTCTTAAGCTATAATTTAATAATGGACAATTGAACTCAAGAACATACACCTAAAAAAAATAACCAGTTTCGAATCTAGTCTTTCTAACCTATCATGTATTTTAGACATACAATAATGGTTGACAATTGGGCAACCAACCTCACAAAGCAGTAAAATGGAAAAAAAAAGGTTAAGAACTTATTTGGAATGGAAAAAAATCCATACATTCTATATTTTGTATTAATATCTTTTTCATCTTATGCACATGCTACAAAATGTTTCCTAATGTGTGCTGTGGGGGACAACCTAATCATTATGCATCCAAGAGCTTCAGTAATCCTTTCCACCAAGGAATACACAATGTAAAAGTATATACTGATACTTACAACAAACAAACAAAACAAAACCAAAAAAATCCAAACAATTTTATTAAATTCCAGCAATAATTCAGTTTCGCTCAGGTTTTAAGGCCATTGCAGTCTGATTGTTCCAAGACAAAGATACACAGGCCAATCTTCTCATGTATTACTCTCATTTTCCCATCTTGCATTCATTTTCTGTGGTACATTTATGAAAGGAGGTGTTTGAACTGCTGTCACTCATGACTCCTTTTAGCTTTGATCCCAGAATTTACAGTTATCATAAATGATGTATATGTTAAGTGTAAAAGAAGAATGATGCTGAGTTTGGACTATTGAGCTTGGTGATAATATTAAGGAGCCAAGCCAGGATAACTGCCTATTTATTAAGTGGTTATATCTGTTTCCAGTACATTGCTTGTGTTGGTCTGTTTGTTAGCATTGCCTCCTTGCATTGGAGACATGGTCACATTTATTTTGTTCTCAGGGTATGATGTTGTTTTCATCTTCCCTCCAGCACATATAATTGAAGTAAATTGTCATTTTCTTCCTCACAAGGAAATTCAAAGTTTGATAATACTTTTGATAATTTTGTAGGGAGCTGGTGGAAGTAATCAATGGAGGGCTTGAAATAAAAAAAATCACAACAGAACGTTCTCTGTGAGGAATAATATAAGGTTTGATGTTGAAAATTGAGGCTCTGGCCTGCTGATTTCTCACTGTGATCTAGGACAACCTCTCTTTTGCATCTGTGTAACAAAGGCATTTTGATTTGCAAATATGACCTCTATTATTCCTTGCATCTAGTGGCTATGTAAGTTGGAATACAAACAGTTGTGCTGTTTAAATTATATATTTTCTTGACGAAAGTTAATTCTATGTCAGAAAAGCAATTAAGCCAAAAGCAAAAAAGAATTAAAGCAAACTCAAGGACCATAAAGAAAACTTTTTATAAAAAAGAGTACCCTGGAAAGTCATTTCCTTAAAATTTTTTATATCTAAGGGTGCCTCTTTTATTTAGTGTTACTGTTGCTGTGATAAAACATCATGACCAAAGCAACTTGGGGTATAAGGGATTTATTTAGCTTTTGCTTCCCTATCATAATTCATCATCAAAGGAATTCAGAACAGCAACCAGGAACTCAAGCATGGCAGAAACCTGGAAACAGGAGCTAAGGTAGAGGGCATGGAGAAGTGCTTGCCCATCACTGCTTGTTCAGCCTGCTTTCTTATAGGACCAAGGACCACCTCTCCAGTCACAACACTGTCCACAATGATCTGGGCTCTACCACATCAATTACTAATTTTTGAAATGCCCTATAGCCACATCTTATGAAGACATTTTGTCAACTGAGGATTCCTTCTTTCAGTTAACTCTAGCTTATATCAAGTTGACAAGAAACTAGCCAACATACCCTGACTCGAAAAGAAGTGCCATTCAGGAATAGATGGATGCCCCTATCAAATACAACTGAGTGAAATTTCTGAAACTATAACACGAAAGATTTTCTGTCTTTGATTTATAAGGCTCCTGGAGACTCAATTCCCCTACTATGCCTATGGAACAGTATAGAAAGAGATGAGGTGATGTTTTAATGTGTCCAACAGAAAGGAGCTTCTCAGTAACTGAATTCACAGCTAATTCACTGTGCCAGATGTGATATCGTAAAGGTTTTTATTGCACTAGTCAGTCTAGTCACATTAGAGTTAGATCTTATGCACAATATCATATAGCATTATCTCCCTTCTTTGTGAGAACCTCCATGAAGTGCTTATTTGTATCTAGTTCCATAGTCATCTGTCATTAATATCCTGTCTTCTGGTTAATGGTTAGGAATATCAGCAAATATTTCAATGATTTTCCAGAGAATAAGCATACATAATAATCTTAAAGGTTAAAATATATACACTGCACATTAAACTTTACTCTTTTTACATTTATAGACTCTTGAGTATCACATGAAAGAACACCTAACTCCCAGTTTAGAAACGGTGCCACTGGGATAATTTTAATGAATGCTTCAAAGATGTCAGGAAGTAAACATATCTCTCATTTCTGCTCAATATAAATATTCCATTTTTTTCATAGGGACTGCTTTTTACAGACTCTATAGAATATGATTTCATTGAACAGTTTTATTTGCAGGAAAATACTTCTGAGAAGAATAAAGTAGAATGTTTACACTTATTTTAGGTGGCTGTTTGTCTTCGTTTTGGTACATTTTTGGATTTTTTTTTTGTTGTTGTTGTTGTATGTTCTCTATTTTGCCTATTCTGAGAGAGTTAAAATATTGGATGAATCAAAAGTAGGAACAAATATGAGACCTTAGATATTAGATGCTCAAAAGAGGTAGCTATTAGGTTAGGCATGTGACTTGACAAGCATCATTCTATATCAGTTTGTGGGAAAACGGTTAGACATTGGCTTCGGAAGCATCACTGCCTGCATCAGTCTGTGAGATAAGGAGTTAGGCTACTTGCCAAGCATCCGTTTGTGGAATGAGCTTTATTACTTCTAACTGGCAGGGATTCTATAGAGGTGCAGTTAAATGATATTATGAAGGTGTTTATAAATTAAGAAGCATCAATGAAAAGTATACTTATTGCTGCCCCCTCTCTCGTGCACCTGAGATGGATAATGAAGCATGGTGCCTCATTAAATCACCTTGCATTGCTTCATTAGAGAAGTAAATTTCATTTGTTAGCTGGGTGATAATTATACTTGAGGTTTGGTTTTGGGTTTTGAGACACAGTCCTACTGCATAGCATTGGCTGTCCTTGAACTCTTTACTGAAACCAGGATGGCCTTGAACTCACAGAGTTCCTCCTCCCCAGAGGCACCATGATACCCACCACCCACAACTTGTCTATGAGTTTTGATTCATAAAAGTTCTTTTGTTACTCACAGACTCCTATTGTATTGCCAGAGGAGTATATCCAGGCACCTTCACATGAATTAATTCATCATAACAAAGAAAAAAAATAGCACCTGACAAACCAAACCAGATTGGCCAAAGACCATAGACCAGTAGTAAATCCAATCAAAACATTTAAAGATAGATGAGTACTTTTAGGTCAGTTTTGTATCATTGCTAAAGGTTGTTTTAGTCCTTTAAAATAAATTATTTGAGCTTTCAGATTAAGTTTAATAAGTTATAGCAGATACCTTTTCCCTCTAACAGTTGGAAAAAAGACAATAAATTAAATGGAAAATCACTTTGGTTGTTTAAAGCCCAAAAGAAAAATCAGGTTCTAAAGAAATTAAATAAACTAAATTCTGCAAAGGAATAGAGAAGTAAAAACCATTTCAGCAATAACACAAACAAAGAGAAACAAGAATGTAAACTTTCAGTCAACTTTGCCCTCAGTGTAGTGGGCATGCTGATACATCGTGTCAAGGCTCCACTCACAGAGAAAAATCTCCACTCACCAATATATATCACTACAGGCCCTTAATGAGTGCAGAGGGGGACAAATACACGTTGTGTGCAGGAGTGGCAGATGCGAGAGGTGCCAAACTATCATGTACACAGAAAAGTGGTCCATGAAGGGATGAGTTACAGTATAGAGGCTGTGAGGAGCTGGCAGGAAACCCTGAGGGTCTCAAAGTATCATCACATATAGCAGTTAGGCTGAGAAGAGTTGCCAAAAGAAAGTGTCACCTTGAGGATGGAAATGTGGAGTATGAAGAAGAGAATACCAAATGCCCAGTATGTGGCACAGGTGAGGTGGGCATGAGGGTGGGTGGGGCTAGAAGCTGGGGTGCGTAAGGGTGTTAGGGAGTATGTATGCAAGAATAGAAGTGACAGAGTGTTCTTCCTAGGTTGAGAATCCTGACAAATCAGCCAAAATTACCATCAGTCATTCTGTAAGACAAAATGAATCTTTGATAATAAAAACAAACAAAACTAACAAGTAGAAACGCAGATGTACCCAAAAGAATGCACAGCTATCACTCACAAAGTCTTAACAAAAATGGTCAGAATTAAGGAAGACTGAAATGGTTGTTGACTGAAAGATAAAGATCATTAGAAAAGACAAAATTGCTTTTAAAATAAATTATTAGGAAACTAAGGAAAATACCATTCCATACAAAGGCATATTGAGACACAAATAGCTAAAGATAAATTTTAAAATAATTTAGTGAAGAATATGAACAAGAAATTTCAAATTAACCAAAAATATTATTACTTGCATACAAAAATAACATATTTCATAAAAGTTAACTATTAATACTAACCCCTGAAGAACTGATTATTCATGAAAGAGATAATTCTAGAAATTATATGAAAAGATATTTATTTCAATATATATTAAATTAAAACTCATATGCCACATAAATGTATTAAAGTAAAACAATACAGTGAAAACCAAAAAACAAACAAAATTTCAGTATCTTAAAAAGATACTGCTGCATCTTGATTCTGTAGTGTCACTTTTTGGAATCTCTCTTCAAGGTAAATCATCAAAAATCTAAAACTAGAGGACTGGCACAGTGAAACCAATGAGTGACTCTAAGACACAGAATTAGGGGCTTCTCAAAACGAAAAGGACTATTCAGGAGTTGGGGAGAATCAGAACCAATCACCCCCACCTCCCACAGACAGACATCTGAGCCTGGGCTCAGGAATCAGAAACTTCTACGCCACTGCACTCTTTGCAAACTGGAACTTAAAGAAGACAGCCCTTAGGGAGCAGAGGATCAGATACAGTGAAACCTATGGGTAAATGGGATGCTGTGTCGAAAACACTGAGTTTGGTGCCTCTCAGACAGAAGGAGACAAACTGGTAGTTTGCAGCCTTCACCTTGTCTTGGAACCATGAACTTGGAGCACCTTGCACTCTCCACATAGAGGACTCTGAAGAACAGCATCTGGATCCCAGATGAAGCATTCTGGCCTCCCAGGCCCTTCTGGTTCTCCTGAGGAGACCAAGTAGTCAGTGAAATCCTGATGAATCATGGATCCTAGGTGCCAGAGCTCACACGAATCTCGGTTCAAGGAGGACGGTGTCTGCTAGGCCTGTAAACCAAGCAGCTGCCTTCTGAAAGGACTCACTCCCTCTATTCCAGCATACAAAATCCACGCCCTGACATAAGATGGCTTCAGGAAGGGGTAAGAACACAATCAACAAAAACCAGGACAGGATGGCTCTACCAGAAATCCGAAAAAATAATGTATACGCTAACGCAGCTGAATTTCAGAAAAATGAAAAGAAACTAATAGTCTTTGATCACTAATATCTCTCAACTTCAATGGCTTCAATTCTCCAATAAAAAGACATAGACTTATACAATAGCTGTGGAAACAGCATCCAACATTCTTTTGCATTTAAGAAACACATCTCTGCAACAAAGATAGACATTACCTGAGAGTTATGGGCTGGAAAAAGGTTTTCCAAGAAAACGGACCTAAGAAGCAAGCTCGGATAGCCATTATAGTATCTAATCAAAATAAGTTTCATATAAAAATAATCAACAAAGATGGGAAGGACATTCTGTTCTCATCAAAGGAAAACTCCACCAAGAATTATCAAAATCTTTAACATCTATCCCTCAAATACAAGGGCACCTACATGGATTCGCAAAACACTTTCAAAGCTCAAATCACATATTGATCCCAACACATTAATAGTGGGAGACTCCCACATCCCACTCTCACCAGGGGACTATTCATCAAGGCAGAAACTAAATAGAAAAATAATGAAGCTAACATAGGCCATAAATCAAATTGATCTAACAGACATCCACGGAACATTTCACCCAAACACAAAAGAATATACCTTCTTCCTAGCACCTCACAGAACCTTCTCCAAAACTCAAAGATTCATGAAAATTCGACAAATACAAGAAAATTGAAATAATTCCTTGTATTTCACCAGTCCACTGTGAACTAAAGCTGAACTCTCAATAGTAATAGAAATAACAAAAAGTCTACACATACATGGAAACTGAACAATGTTCTACTCAATGACAAGTGGGTCAGGGATGAAATTAAAAAAAATAAATTAAAGACTTCCTAGAATTCAATGAAATGAAGGCATAGCTTACAAAAACCTATGGGACACAATGAAAGCAGTGATAAGAAGAAAGTTCATAGCACTAAGGTCTTCATAAAGAAATTAGAGACATCTCATACAAGCAACTTAATGGAACACCTGAAATCCTCAGAAAAGACAGAAGAAGACACATCCAAAAGGAATAGAAAGCTGTAAATATTCAAACTCAGAGATGAAATCAATAAATTAGAAACAAAGAAAAATGCAAAGAATCAATGAAACCAAGAGCTGGTTCTTTGAGAAAATCAACAAAATAGACAACAAACCTTTAGCCAAACTTACTAAAAGGCAAAGGGAGAGTATCCAAACCAACAAAATCTGAAATGAAAAGGGAGACATAACAATGGATACTGAGGAAATCCAAAGAATTATTAGGTCTTATTTCAAAAGCCTACATCCCACAAAAATTGAAACTCTAAATGATATGCACAATTTTCTTGATAAATTCTACTTACCAGTTGACTCAAGATCAGGCTAACAAATAAAAAGGCCTATATCCCCTAAGAAAATAGAAGCAGTCATCAAAAGTATCCCAATAAAAAACAAAACAAAACAAAACAAAAACAATCAAGCAAACAAAAACTGGACCAGATGGATTCAGGACAAAATTCTCCTAGAGCTTCAAAGAAGAACTAATACTAATACTCCTCAAACTATTCCACAAATAGAAATAGAAAGATCACTACCAAATTCATTCTATAAAGCCATAGTCACCTTAATATCTAAGCCACACAAACACTCAACAAAAGAAGAGAATTTCAGATCAATTTTCCATTATGAAGTTTGGTGTAAAAATACTGAATAAAACACTGGCTAACTGAACCTAAGAACACATCAAAAAGTGTATCCTCCATGTCTTATTAGTCATGCAGTGGTGGTTCAATATACAGATATCCATCAATATAATAAACCATATAAACCAACTGAAAGAAATAAAATATCACATATTCATCTCCTTACATGCCAAAAAGCATTTGACAAAATCTAACACCCATTCATGTTAATATAATCCCTGATAGTTTCATTATTCTTGCTGTAGGTAGTTTCTTGTATATATGTGTAATAATATAAATGTGTATGTAAAAAGTAATAAAAAAGAAAAAATTTAAAGAAATAAATATAGAACATGCAATAAGAAAAAAAGTCTTAGAGAGAGCAGAGATCTGGGATACAAGACACATATTTAAACATCGTAAAGGCAATATACAGCAAACCTCTAGCCAACATTAAACTAAATGGAGAGAAACTTAAATCAATTCCACTGAAAATAGGGATAAGACAAGGCTGTCCACTCTCTCTATATCTCTTCAAAATAGTACTTGAAGTCCTAGCTAGAGCAATAAGATAACTAAATGAGATTAAGGGGATACAAACCGGAAAGGAACAAGTCAAAGTATCACTATACATGGATGATACAATAATATACATAAGGAACCCCAAAATTCTAACAAAAAACTCCTATAGATGTTAAACACCTTCAGCAAAGTGGCTGGATACAAAATCAACTCAAAAAAGTCAGTAGCCCTCCTGTATACAAATGACAAATAGGATGAGAAAGAAATTATGGAAACTTTACCCTTCAGAATAGCCACAAATAATATACAAGTATCTTGGTGTAACTATAACCAAGCCAGTGATAGACTTATATGAAAAAAAAAACTTTAAGTCTTCAAGTCTTTCAAGAAGATATCAGAAGATGGAAAAATCTCCCATGCTTCTGAATTGAGAGAATCAACATGGTAAAAAATGGCCATCTTATCAAAAGCAATCTACAGATTCAGGCAATCCCCATCAAAATAACTACACAATGTTTTACAAAACTTGAAAGATCAATTCTCAACTTCATATGGAAAAACAAAAATCCAGAAGAGCTAAAACAATCCTATACAATATAATATCTTCTGGAGGAATTTCCATCCCTGATCTCAAGCTGTATTATAGAACAACAGTAATAAAAATGGAATTGTGTTGGCATAGAAACAAGCTGGTTTCTCAAAGAAATTTTAATGAAGATCCAGAAATACATCCACACACCTATGGACAGTTGATTTTTGACAAAGAAGCCAAAACCATACAATGGAAAACAGATAACATCTTCAACAAATGGTGCTAGTCTCACTGGATGTCTACATGTAGAAAAATGCAAATCAATAAATATTAATCACCCTGCACAAAACTCAAGTCTAAGTGGATTAAAGACATCAACATAAAACCAGACACAATAAATCTGTTAAAAGAAAAAGTGTGGAAGAACCTTGAACTCATTGGCACAGGAGACAACTTCCTGAGGGGAACACCAATATCTCAGGCTCTAAGACCCACACTTAATAAATGGCACCTCAAGAAACTGAAAAGCTTCTGTAAGGCAAAGCACACTATCAACAGAAAAAAAGCACAGCCTACAGACTGGGAAAATCTGTTTGCCAACCCTACATCCGACAAAGGGCTAACATCCAAAATAATAAAGAACTCAAGAAACTGAACAAACTAAATAATCCAATTAAAAAGTGAGGCACAGAGCTAAACAGAGAATTATCAACAGAGAAACATTGAATGTCTAAGAAACACTTGAAGAAATGTTCAATGTCCTTATTCATCAAGGAAATGCCAATCAAAATGACTCTGAGATTCCATTATCACACCTATCGGAATGGGTAAGATCAAAACTCAAGTGATAGCACATGCTGGCAAGGATGTGGAGAAAGAGGAACACTCCTCTATTGTTGGTGGGAGCGCTAAAGTATGTATAAAACCACTTTGGAAATCAATCTGGCACTTTCTCAGAAAATTGGGAATAGCACTATCTCAAGACCCATCTACACAAATCCTGGGCATATATACCCAAAACATGCTCCACTCTACAATAAGGACATTTGCTCAACTATGCTCATAGCAGCTTTATTCATAATAGCCAAAATCTAGAAACAGCCTAGATGTCCCTCAACTGAAAAATAGATACAGAAACTATGGTACATTTACACAATGGAATGCTATTAAGCTACTTAAAAACAAGGAAATCTTGAAATTTGCAAGCAAATGGATGGAACTAGAAACAATCATCCTGTGTAAGATAATCCAGACTCAGAAAGGCATGCATGGTATATATACGCACTTATACATGGATATTAAGCCAACGTAGATGTCCTCTGAGAGACTTGTCCCAGCAGGGGATCCAGATAGATACTGTGATACAAAGCTGCACTCTCAGCAGAGGTCTGAGAATTGTATGGAAGTGTGAAGTGATGGAAGGTCAAAGCAGGGGTCAGGAGCTCCACAGGATGACCATAAAGGCTGGTGGATTTGGACACAGAAGGGCCTGCACAAACTGATGTATCAACCGAGGACTATGTATACAGAGAACTTAGACCCACTGTTCAGATGTAGGTGATGGGCAGCTAATTCTACATGGGTAGTGGGTGGGACTGTCACTGAACATCTGACATGTACTCTGGTGCCTATAATTTGTTATTGTTCCTTGCCAGGACGGCTTTACGGCCACACAGAGAAAGAGGATGAAGGCTATCCTGATGAGACCATACGGGCTGAGAGAGTCGGGGAGGAGGCTACCTATGTCAGAGGTCTAAGGGAGGGAAACAGGGCAGAAGAAGAAGTGACAGTGGGAACTGAGAGGTAATTTAGAGAGGTTAACAATCAGGATACAATGTGAATATATTAAATTAAACAATTAAAAAACTAAAAATACCAAACTGCATACACACAGCAGCATTAACATATGCTATATTTGCTTCCTCCCTAACTTCACTCAGATTCATCCCTCATTCTATATTCACAAAAAAACAAAGAAAAACACCTTATGGATTCCCGTTTGTTTTCAAAATACTCTTAGCTGTATGGTCATTGGCCAAGATATGTTAAACCTATTAATGGCCACATCCCTAAAATTTAACTTTCATTTAACTAATGTTTACCAAGATTTTCACAGTTAGAGAGGAAATTCATCTCAATCTCAATCCTCTGTCCTAATGTTTTTGTCTGACTTGAGCTTGTAGAGATATATAAAATAAAACAACAACAACAACAACAAAACCTCTAATGTCCATCAACATGGGTAAAAAAAAACATTGTTATATTGTTGTTCTTATAATTAATATACAACAAGCAATCAAGACATTTTTTAGTTTTCCCTTTTGGGGTGTTTTCATAAGAAATAAAATATAAAGGGCAAAGAGGGTTTTCCATCTATAGCAAGATCAACATCCTTTCAGAAATTATAACATCATTCATAAGATCTGCTCAAGACAAACTCAGGCTAGACAAAATCCCAGCATGAAGGATGGGAGGTGGGCATAAAATCCCACCCTTAACCACAAAGCTATCTGCAATGCTATCTGCAGGGGGGAGGAATGTGTGTATGTGGAGGAGGGATCTACTTTCTTCACAAGAGTGACACTGGGTGAATCTACCACCCTACGAACAGCAGTGCCAGTTCTCAGGAACAGTTTCCAAAACTTATCTACCACCATATTTATCTGTGTGTATGTGTGTTTGTGTGTGTGTGTGTGTGTGTGTGTGTGTGTGTGTGTGTGTAGTTGTTTTGTTCAGTTTGGTTTTTAAAAAGGAGAAAATAGGTATGGAAAATACAAGGAAGTGAGAAGAGCTGGAGAAGGAGAAGATTATTGAATGGCTTACTGTTTATTGTATAGTTTTCTGAATTACAGGAAATTCAGAAAAAATATATTTAAAAAAAAAAGATGAACCTGGGGATTTTATATTGTGTCTGAGATCAAAAAAGTCTGAAGCCTATTCAGGATCTATGTTGATTAGCTTTTTGTATCCATGATGAAAAACCTGCTAGGTATAAAGTAGAAGCGGGAAAGTTTTACTTAGCCTCAAGGTTTCAGAGGTTGTGGTCCATGGAGAACTGCATTCACTGCTATGAGGGAGGCAGGACCGTGTGTTTAAAAAGGTGGGGAAACTAAAAGAAAAGACGATGCTCAAGGTGTCCCATTCCAATGCATGGCTCCAATGGCATACTTCCTGTTCTCAGGTCCCTCTCAGTTTCCTCCACCTTCCCAATGTGTCATGAGTTGTTAGTCCCTCTATAGATAATCTTTGACAAAGCAGAGCCTTCACAATCAAAATTCTTTCCCCAAAACCATTTTTGAACAAGCGCTGAAGGCCAAACCATGAATATGCTAGTCTCTGGAGTAGCATTTCAAGCTCCTAGGATGCTAGCAAACGTTTTAATATGATGCAGAAACCAGTTTGAAAGGGCATTTCCTGGTTAAGTTTGCTATAATTTAGCTGAAAAAGGAAAAGCAAAAAATCTAAATTTTGTTTTCAAAGATGGAATAAAGAGAGGCGATAATTAAAACAGAAGAGAAAAACACAAACACACCCACATATGTGCCACCAGTGGCCTGTTTCAAGAAGCCTTTATGACAAAAATTGGTATGAATAAGGCAATAAAGTATGCTCTCTAGACTCCTTATGCATCTCATTTCAACAATGCATTTTGTGCTTATGTTGAGTAGTATAAGTCCTTTCTCAAAAAAAAAAAAAAAAACCTCAGTCTATATGGAAGGAATATTACAAAACATTGCGATTTCAAATCTCCACATGAACTTATGGTTTCAGGAAAAAAATGGATGCTAAATCTATGATAATAATCAGGCCACTATTACTGAAAGTTCAACGTAAAGACCTTTCCACAGTGAAAGAACTTACCTTAACAAAATAACTGAGCTTATACAAATGAATATTGGTAGGACATGAAATTTGTGACTCCTTATAGGATGCAAACCAAACTTCACATAGCATTTCGAAGTCTCTTCTGCAAAGAGTGAAAGCTAATATAATTTTACCTCATGAT
Source organism: Acomys percivali (assembly GCA_907169655.1). NCBI lineage: Eukaryota > Metazoa > Chordata > Mammalia > Rodentia > Muridae > Acomys > Acomys percivali. The sequence continues at coordinate 49,754,013 of OU015742.1, forward strand.
GTAGAACCACGCCTCAAATAACATTCATGCCCTACTTCGTATATGAGTAATAACGTCTGTGGCAAAAAGGATTTTGTAGATGGAACAAAGTCAAGAACATTGAAATGGGACTATAACCAGGGCTGTCCAGATTTGCTGTGGTCGTGTATACTGTAAGAGGAAAGGAGAGAGTAATCAGGGTACGAGTAGTTGTTTTGACTATGGAGATAGTGTGTAAGGATGCTTCACAAAGAAAATAACACTTACAGACACCGGATGCTGATACAGAGCAAGAATGAATGTTCTGTAATTGATTGCTGCCTGACCTATGAAATAGCAGATATATTACATGCAATTCTGTATTTTCACATTACTTTCAGCTATAACCATTGTAGTATTTTTTCTTGATGCCTTTTATTTATGTTTTTGTTTTAATAGTATTTGTATGTGCATGTGTGTGTATGTTTCAGCAACCACCATATTGTAGTACATGTGTTTACATGTGTAAAAGTAAAACTAATGACAATCCTTGCTTTATATAAGCATCCAATAGGATTGGGGTGCTTCATACTTAGCAGTTCAACTTTAGATTAGTCAACATTAAGATCTCAAACCAAACTATAGAGCTAGTTCTCTATTTTGTGCACATAATTATTTATTCAATGATAAAATTACAATTGTTCTTACAGTCCAGCAACCAAGGATCACAAGAAAGTTGGAGCCCATTACAGAAACATTTGGCCATATGCCCTTTCTATTGTGAATTAAATGTAGTAACAAATGTATGTATGTATGTATGTATGTATGTATATACACACACAAACATGGTGATTTCAGTTATTCTCACCTCTATCAAAATCATTATCCTAGCCATCCTTTTCTCACATTCATAAGTTTTAACTTAGTTTTGTGGCTCTCATTATGGCATCTACTAGATATGTATTGGACATGCTTTCTCATGTCTACTTTTCATTTTTTTTTTTTTTGTTTGTTGGTTTGTTTTTGAGACAGGGTTTTTCTGTGTAGCCCTGGCTCTCCTAGACTCACTTTGTAGACCAGGCTGGCCGCGAACTCACAGTGATCCGCCTTCTTCTGCCTCCCAAGTTCTGGGATTAAAGTTGTGCACCACTACCACCAGGGCCCTATGTCTACTTTTATACACTTTTCTCAAGGCACATTTTTCTGCCAGCTGTTTCCTGTCAAAGCTTGCAAACTTAGTATAAACCATCTCTAGAAATGACAAATGGCCTTAGGCTCCAGTCTTCTTTGCATGTATTATAAATTCTAATTCTTTTTTTTAATAACTCTTTGGCTTGCATACAGCATGGAACAGACAACTAGTTATAACACCTGCACAATTTGAATACTTTCTTACAAATACATTTTATATTTTTTATTGAAGATAAAGCCATGTCCTCTGCCCAGTTAAGAAAAAGTTTTCTAGAGTCTAATACCTGAAGA
>OU015742.1:49761525-49776289 GCA_907169655.1 Acomys percivali
GTGTGTGTGTGTGTGTGTGTGTGTGTGTGTGTGTAACTTTTTGTCTATTCTACTTGATGCTTGAATATTTATTTTAACCTGTATGTAGGTCTTCCAGCATGTCTGTATAAAGCAATCATTGTGAGGTCAACATTTCCTCTGTGAGGATTCCAAAAATCAGACTTCTATTTGTCATTCTAAGTGTGGGAATGAAACTCTTTAGAAATCAAACATTCATAATATTTTATGAAGCAGTAAAAATAAACAAATTAGACAAATTAAAATAAATCCACACAGCAAATTACTAAACACCATTAAACTCATTTACTAACAAATATTTATAGACATAGTGTAGAGTTTCTGAGTGTAAACCAATCAAACTATTACAGCAGTTTTTAAGAATTTAATAGTTTAAAACTATGTATATATAAATAGATATAACAACATTCTCTGTGAATGGATATACATACTGATATATATGTATATATATGAATGTATGTACACTATAAATAAATATACTAACATATGTATGCTTATGTAAAAATATTTAAAAAGCATGCTCCAAAAAAGCACAATATCTGAACAGTATGATTCTATTTGAATATTTTCTATGCATTGTTGCAGTTTCCAGTTTTTATATTGAATAAAGTTTTATGCTCAGTAAAAACGAATTTTTGCAAGTTAAGGTTAGATGAGATAGACTTCTGTGTGAAAGGAACTAGTTCCTTAATTAAGGATCTAAATATGTCCCAAAGGTTTATTTGATTTCTAATATTTTTGCCATGCTTGGTGGTGCAAAGACTGCCAGATTGAATGACATTCTTGGCCTACCTGCACAGGACTGATTGGCTGTACATTTTTGGGCACAGAAAATAATTCTGCTTCTCTCCCATTTGAAGGACATTTATCTCTATAACATGTAATACTATTGCCATTTAAAGACTATGGAAAATATCCAAAAATTATGAGTATTACAGGAGAAAATTTCATATCTGTCCAGGACACATAGGTGCCACTAATCATCTATACTAGTTTTATATCATTTATACATTTGTCATCTACACTTCATCTCTTAATGGTATGAACTTTTTTCTTTATATATCTGCTCTAAATGTACATCCTCTCTCATCTTCTAAGACATCAATGATTTAAGTAGATTTTTCTATGTATTGTCAGCTATTGTGAATACCCAATATTCCAATTAAGGTACTGTGCACACATCTTTGATATGTCAAAGTGAATAAAAAAAAGAAAAAATGAAGCTAAATGGAACTAAATTCCACTTTGGAAGTCCAGAGATGCATTTGCATATGCTAAAATGCCATTTTCATGGAATTTATTTAATGTCTTTTTTCACTGTGCAACTATATGTCTTGGAATTATCATTATAAATTCTCATTTGCCATTTGTGTATAATGTTTTTAATGTTCTCTCATTTGTATTGAAGAGTCTTTTCAATATATAAGGAGATTATAATAAAATTGCATTAATTCTTATAATACAGGATATTTAATCAAATTTAATTATGGCTTGTATAAGTAGGATCAGTTCTAGCATATCAGGGTTAAACTGCTTTTCAGAGTTTTATCCATGTACTTAGTGAATTTTATGGGAATAGTAATTATGTTCAAGTCTCCTCCTAGGCACTGGAAGCAAGTTAGTGGACAAGGAAAACTCTTACCAGCACAGGAATTACCTTCTTGTTTGGTGAAATTGTTAAACTCAGAGACACAAGACAAAATGATCACATGAGTTAGGTATTCTACATATAATGAAACTATCGAGTTGCTATTTGAAGGATTCAACAATGATAAGCTGTCCGCTGACCACAAAATATGATACAGCACACTGCATACACAAATAAAGATGAAGAGAGTAGGTGCTTACAATAGCTTTTAGTAAAAAAGTGTGTAGTTGCAGACAAAAAGACCGCAAGGCTGTAAAGGCAATGACACAGTACTGTGTATCCTGTAGAAAAAAAAAGATTCATTAGATGGTGGGGGGGTTATTGTGCCAGATGATTATATTACCCATATAGGTTATTAAGTAAGGTTATTCTAGCTACTGTACAAGAAAGAGAGAAATATTATAAGGATATGAGCAAGGCAAGTAGGGAGGATACTGAGCAGTTCAACTATATTGAACTGAACAACTAAATGCTAATATGAAAAACACTAATGGTTATTATCAACAAAGTTTAGGGATTTTTGCTTTCAGTATTTTTTAGTTGCATATAATTTGTGTGTATTATAACTTTTATTTTTAATTAGTAGAGTTCATAGAGAATGTTCACCTTCACAAAAATTTCAAGATGAAGAGGTATTAGAAAAACTAAACACCCAGTTCTCTTCAACAGAACTGGACCAAGTTGATGATAAGCCATCCAAATGACTTCGCCGTAGGGACCTTCTAGACCTATTCCAAAGAGAAATGTAACTGGAACACAGGACTCCAAGATCCTGCCTAATGATCTATTCATGCAACATTCTAACTTATCTATAATTAGAATTAGCTCAGAGACTTGTTCTGATTAAAACAGAATCTGATTGGAACTCCTCCATTATATTATGTCTCCATCTGTTCTTCCTGATAATTGTGGATATTTTCCGTAACTTGAAATGTCTCACCCAAGTGAAGTCTTCAGGATAATTTGCAATTATTTTTCTCATGAATACTAAAATCTGGGTAGATTTATCAGCCTATTTTTGAGAAGAAAACAAAGAGACTAGCATGCTTTCCAAATCATTAGGCAAACTGACCCTTTCTCTGCAGCACAAATAATAATTGTGCACTTTAGACAGGTGAGAGGTCTCTGATATGAGACATTACTATTTCAACAGGTAGTGTTATCATCTGCCTGGGAGTACTGGGAAACCCAGAGAAGAGGAGGCAGGAGTTGGGGAGACAAAGAGAACAGAGGACCCCAGGAGGAAAAGGCTCTCTAAAACCTTACAATGCTCATCTGTACTCAGAGACTGAAGCAGCGATCACAGGCCATACAGGGGTCTGCAGCAGGTCCTACGCAAACTACAGCATTCAGTTAGTAGTTCTAAGGGACTCCTGAATGTGTACATGAGTGTATCTTTGACTCTTGTCTCTTCTCTTGGGGCTCTTATTTTCCTGTTGGCTTGTCTTGCCAAACTTTGATGTAATGGCTTTCGTTTTTTTGGTTTTTTGTTTTTTGTAAATACATTTTGGCTAGTTATAAAATAAAAGTGTTTCTAAAATAAAACAATACCTAGTAGTTGATGAAATTATAAACAACAATATAGAAAACAATAGAACCTTATCACTAAACCTGGGGTGTAAGTAGAGGCTTAGAGCAATTTCCCACTCTCCAGGTGGTATAAAATGCCAGGTTTATTAGTAGTGCTTGTCTTTGTTGATTGTTGCATAACTGGAAAGTTATATAAGACCGTTGTTTCAAAGAATAAGGATCCCAGTCCTTTTATTTTACTAATAAAGGATACAGGAGCCAGATATTGCGGTGAAAACCTACTAGTTCATAGAAGCAGAGAATGCACCCAGCTGACCTTCCTACTCAGCCAATGTCCCAGAGGGAAAGGCTTTCTAAATAGCACACAACCCAGAAAGAAAAAGCCCTAACCCTAAGACAGAACATAAAAGCTCCTTCTTATTCTTCTCCATGTTATTTTAAACAACCTCCAACTCAGAATCCCTCCTTTCTGTTTAAGATGGTTATTTGCTCTGCCTCTTGACCTGGGATTAACTTTATTTAATCCTGTTTCCAGAAAGCTTTTGTATTAATGGTGTGTGCCAGAGCTAAGCCACACCAATCTAGAATCAGGTTTTTTTAAATTTTTTTTTTACAGTTCAAAATGATATCAAATATCTTACAATATAAGACTCTAAGAAAAATATCAATGTTCTAACTATTTCATAGGACATGTGAACAGAGAAGAACTGGACATGGCATTCAAGAGAAACAACAACAGCAGCAGGGCGACTCCTCAGTGTTTCCTCAGGCAAGAAAAAGTAAGGACAGAGCGAGTAGTTACAACTCAGTTAGTACAACTGTATACCTACAAACTCATGGTCTTGTAAGTATAAGAATACCAAACTAATAATTTCTATATAAAACAAATGTGGACTGAGGTATCAAAATAAACAGATTATGGGAAAAGATAAGACAGAAGCTATAACCTCTTTATTAACACCTCGTCCATTTTATCAGAAGTGGTCCTTAGAACAGGGGTTTGTTTAGGGGAATGAGATAAAGACATGGGTAATTTCCTGACAAGGTCAATGGAAATATTAGCACCCAGTCCCCTCTCTTTAGAGTCAGGTTTGATCCTAGAATTGAGAATCATCACAGCCAGTATGCTGATGCCAAACAGAAAATCAGAGAGATGATGACTACCACAAGAAGTTCTAACGCATTTTTAAAAACGCACTTCCTATGTGATAATTAGGTTTCCTGTAGTTTAGTCTATGTATATTTATTTAATCTTCTACGACAATGTAGTCATTAAAATCTGGTCACCAAGTGGAGTATCCATCCACTTGAATCTAAGTGTATTTATTAGATTTTATAAGGTAAGATAAAATATTGACCTGAAAAGCTTGTTCATACAGCCTTGGGAAATGGAAGCTACTTTTTCACTTTCAGATGATAGAGCCCTTCCAGCATGTTATCTAATTTCTGTCATTTAGAGGTCATGAGAAATAGTAGGAGCCACATGCTTTTTCTCATGATAATACTCCAGTTCACAGATCTATGAGGACCAAGCTCCCCGGTGCATTTCTTAGATCACATGTATTTTTGAATTTTCTCTATTTTCTTTTAACTTGGCTTCACTTTCCCCTGCTTCTTACATCCTCTATGTGCCAGTATTTATGTCATACTTCTGAGTTATTGCCTATGCTGATTGCTACGCCCATGCTTAGCTCTTGCCTCAGCCTTAGGCAATATCTTTGAGTTCTTTCAGTATCTGTTCTAGATTCGATTTTGCACACACACACACACACACACACACACACACACAAAAATCTTCCAAAACTCTGTCACCCATTTTAAATTCAATGACTCAGAGTTTTTTTAAAAAAGACACAATGCTATGCTTTTCAGACAGCAAATTCCAGAAAAAAATTGTTTTGTTATCCATTTCTACAACAAACTAGGTTCACCTATCACAGAATACATGACATTATGAGTTTGCAGTAAAATATATAGCATGAATTATCTAATGGTTTGACAGAAAACACATTGCTGCACGTTAGTCATATTACTTGAGAAAATGTATGCTAAGGCTTCAGCTACCTATTTGTTTAATGGATATTCAAGGTTGCTAAAACAACAAAGATAATCAACTGTTCCAATGCATGTAGATGGCTTAAAGCGCAGCTGGCACATTATAAATGCTTAACGAAGGCAAGCTGCTGTCATTTGGTAGATTATTTTTGTACATGTCCGTGTCTAAATTTATAGGGTTTGGCTACTCTGATACAGTAGTACCACAACCTGCTGACAAAGCACTGTGTAAAGTTGAAGCCTATGCATATGTAAGTAAGGAGAAATGTGTGTGATGTATGCATGGAATGTCTGGTTGCTTCTTAGCTTTAGTGAAATAAAATCTCCATCCTTGAAGTTTGCAGTTAGGAGCTAAACAGACAGCACACAGAACCATCCTCCAGTTGGAGAAATGTGAAGCAATTGGCCAGGCAGGATAAGGATATCAGTTGGGGTCCAAAGGAAAACAACACAAGTGAGTATAGAGGTACACATTTTTAATTCCAGAACTTGGCAGGAAGACACAGATGGATTTCTGCAGCTTTGAGGCAAGCTTGGTCTACATAGTGAGATCTAGACAAGCCATGTGTACTTAATGTGACCCTGTCTTAAAAACAAAAAGAGAAAAGAAAAGGAAAAAAAGGAAACAAAATATACCTTGGAACCTTGATATATCAAAGCTGACTTAATAGATGCCCATATGACTTCCGATGCTCACAAAGTTTATTTCTAACTGCATTTAGAGGTAAAATATGATCTAATAGGATAAATCAATTAGACACTCTCATAAGAATTACAGATCCTGGAACAATAGTGCAAAGCACACCAGAACACCATATGGCACGTATTTTAAAATAAATCAAGCCAATCAACTGTGAAATGAAATGAGTTCAAGTCTCCTACTATGAAAAATGTCCCTCCATGCTAATCTAGAATAACAGAGTAAGTATAGTTCTTAGAAACCTTTGAAATTGAGGTGAGAACTGAAGGTCAAGGGAATGAAGACCTGGGTGATATTCTTTACCTGTATCATCCATTTTCTCTCCACTTCTGTTGTGTTCCACACTACTAGGAGATGCATATACTTGAATAAAAGCTTTCTGTCTCACTTTTACATGTCATTTGCACATCTTCCTTTCAGATCCCTATAATGAGCAACTATGAGTGTGGCAATATACAGAAAGTGGTGGAAGTGTTACCACTTGTTCCAAAATGTACAAGTATTTTCTTGAGACTCTGACAGTTGGAGAACTGTCTAGAAATATGACTTCATCTCTATGTTGTCATACAATATTGTGTACAAATCCTCTTACCACTTAGACCAAGATATGGACAAGTGGCTCCTCCAAAGTTGAGGCAAGTGGAAGAAGCTGTCTTGGCACATGATTCACAAGTACATATGTGAAAAGGGAAAATAATAAGTAAAAGAAATAAGACAATGTCTATGTGAAAGAATGAAAAAATATAAATATCACCTCTGTGCACAATCTCATTATCATTCAATTTATCTGTAAAGCAGTTGTTGCTGTAAATCAGTAAAGCAGATGACAGTAGAAATTGCCCTGGAAATATTTGTGCTCTGTTTCTGAAACATGCAGACAAACATATAAACAAACAAACAAACAAAAGCTTTGGTGGACTGAAGAGATTGAAACTGTATGGAAGACCTAGCGAAGAGCCAGTTAGCCTCAGGCCTGTCTATAGTAAAGCGTCTATAATAATAGGGGGGAATCCAAATTTAACATCACCCAATTATCTTAGGCACAGGGAAAAAAAACAACAACTAAAATAGGCAGTATTTTATTTCTACGTTTAATCTTAATACTAGTTATCTATATGAATTTAAGCCTTTTTTTTTTTGATTCATCTGAAAAAGTAAGAATTCTGTTTTCTGCACAATCTAAGATTCGATGTTCCATAAATTTTTGACAACCCTTATTTAGAAGATAGACATTTTATCAATTTCAAAAGTAATACAAAAAATCCATACAGTATCTGGTTGAGAAATGGAGAGACTGATAACAAAATCTTTATCTATATCCACCGAATATAATTCAATGAGTGTATTTTCTGGGTATGAGTTATGTGTGACATACACAATATGAAATAGCCAAAACCAAAGGCAGACCACAGCATCCTTGCTTGTACTCTTATTTTCAATTATTTTCTTAAAATTTATTTTACTGCTTCTAGCAGAAAAGCAAATGAAACTGAAACTATAGTTCTTAAAATCTGTCTGTTGTTTAAATTGAAAAAACATGTGGAAAATGAGAATAATAAAATAAATCAAGAAAAAGATTTGTACTCAGGGGAAAGAAGGAGAAGATATCTGTGTGGACTAGTAACTACTTGCTTAGGCAGAGTCTCCCTACCAAATAAGTACTGAAGATGATAGACATGAGCACTGATACAGAAGCTCTGAGTCATGCAGCCATGCTGTTTGGTGAGATTAGTAGCTGATACTTTTAGAACAAGGACCTTCAGTCATTGTCTTATTCTTACAGAAATGTGTGTTCCAACAAGCAGATATTTGTAATCTTTGCTCTGCAGCAATGAAGTTTCCTGCATGTTAAATCTGTTGCCCTTCCTGAAAACACAATATTGGAAAGGGATTATCTGTACAAACTAAGTGACCCTGGAGAGTGGCTTCATTCCTCTTTATTATATACCCTTAGGCTCACTAAGGAGATTTGTATGACAATTGAACCTTCATATGCAGAAGAAGCCAAGAAGTGTTAGACCGTTCATGTTTATGCATGTAAATCTCCCATTATGATCCTTTCCTCTCTGTTGGTAGAATTCTCATGGCCTTCATAGGCATCTGATTGCATCTATCACCCAGCTGTATGACAGAGAAAGTCATACTGTACTAGGATTAGTTGTTTTTCTGACGATATCCTTTGTTAGGAAGAGAAAATTCTTTAGAGAGGAGGTTGTAAGTTTTCCACTGTGTAGGCATTGCACCTTACTTCAATGCCCAGTACACGGTAGATGTTCATTGCATACAGTGAACAAATGCAGTGAAGTAGGAGCTATCATAATAGCCCCAAATAAGTAAGCTATGTTGGAACTTCAAATCTGGCATTTTAATTGCAATATTGAATATTGTAAATTGAACACTGAATTGTAAACATGAGTCCATCTACTTTATATCCTTAAATTGGTAAGGCATGCAGTCATGGTTGCTATTGTTGCCTCTTTGAGACATGGAGAAAAATCAAGACAGTCAATGCTTCAGAAGGAATAGGGGAGGGACACATAAAGCTGTCTCTACCTGAGAAAATTTTGTTAATTGAGGACAGCTAAGGGAGGGAAAGTCATCTTTCTTTTTTTTTTCTTTTCCTTTTTTTTTCCTTTTCTTTCTTTCACTTTGTTTTGTTTTGTTTTTTGGTTGTTTGTTTGTTTTGTTTTGTTTTACTGTCTTTAAAATTTGTTTCTGTATGTTTTGATATTATAATATAATTGCATCATTTCCTTCTTTCCTTTCCTCTCTCCACAACCTCCCATATACCTCTCCTTGCTCTTTTAAAATTCATGGCTCCTTAAGAGGAAACTGCTCTTTATAGGAGATGGAGACCATGACAGAAAATCATAGGGGACATTTACAAAACAAGGCCTGAACCCAAGGCTTGGGGATCTTTTCAGAAAAGGCGATAGAAAGATTGAAAGAGCCGGGGAGTAAGAAGTGTGTGAGGTGGTGTCTCCTAGGAATATTAGAAACTACCCTCATAAAAATCTCACCAACATGACTGCTAAACAAGGACAGCAATACACATGCCAAAGCAGATGCAGAAAAGCCCAGGAGGCCTTGCAAGGAATTACAACTAAGAAATGCAGGAGACTAAGTCTTCTGCACAAAACAGCACATTATTTGGTTATCCAATACCAGATGGTCATCCCTGAGAGTATTCATTTGAGTACCATTACACAGACTGAGCAGGTTTTCTTTATGTATTTAGAAATGTGTAGATACTTAAGTATACATAAGTACATATACATGAAAGTCATCTTTCTTTAGAAGTGTATCTCATGTTACGTTGTCCATGCTCCAACAGATGATCCTGTGCACAAAATAGCAGCTCTAATTGGATTCAATGTGTTATATCATAATAATAATCATATTCATAGCAATGACAACAACATCATTAAGTTGGGAGGGAGATGTAGATAGGAATGCAGGAGGAGTTGGATAGGGAAGTAGAGGACATATTTCTTCTAAATATATTGTATTAAAGTATTATGTTACCAAAAATAAAATAAACATAAGGTTATTATAGAAGATCACTAAGAGATATAAAGTCAACTGGTTTTATTACTATAGTCTAAGATAACAGGATATGTAGACCTTTAGAATAAGGACCATTGAAAATTAATATGCCTGACCTAAAGCTAACAGAGTAAATTCTTACTTGAACTAATGAGAAATAAAGGTCAAGGAAGGCCAAGCTCTCGTACCACCTTTCCACCAACACCTTTGTAATATGTCATACATTCACAGTGCAGACTGGAGGTATGAGATCAACAAATCATCACAGAATGCATCCTGTAGTTAGAGAGGATTTTTGAAAGAGGATATTTAGTAAAAATAAGAGGCAAGAGTAATAACAATAATTGAGATTTTTCTCAGGTGAATCTGACACTCACACCCTATAATCTGTTACAGCTCTTTACTCTGTATTTGTAGTTCACCATGGAATGAATTATGAAGCAGGAGAGACAATTTTTCTCCTCAGCCATCATCTGAATATACTTGGAGACATTTTTAAGTTATCATCAGAAGTATAAGAAAGTATTTTTGATATCAAGTCAGCAATCCAAGGATGGTTTTCAAAATCCTAGAGGTTTCAGCACAACTAACAGAAAAATCAGAGCTAACCTGAGCCAAATGGCAGTATTCTTGCTAAAAACTATATTGTACATCTTCAAATATTCTGAATGTTTTAAGTACAAAGTCTTTTATTTGTTCTTTTTATAACTGAATTTTGGTCCCTTGAAATTCTTTTCCTCTAAACCATGGCTTTCCTATATCTGAAAGAACATGCAAGATGTGGCCACCAGCAAACAAGTGAGCTATAAACATTCTACATTTTACATATATATGTTAAAGTATATTTCATTGGAAAATATACCTACAGAATGAGTAGCAATTTAGAATTTCAAATATATTTTAAAACCCTGAATTTTCTTGTTTTCATTAGATGAAATTACAAATATTTCGTTGAAAATTGGTTCTCATGTGGCATATAATTTTGTAGTTATAAAGTGATTTTCTTTGCTATTTTATAATAAAATATCACTGTAGATGAGTTGGTTGTTATCACAGCATGTTTCAATGAACATTCTTTTGACAAAAAGATAGAAGGAAATTTAGATTTTAGGATAAGGGCAATCCAAACTAATATTATCTGCCTTCCTCCACTTTTCCTTCCTCTATCTCATCCCCCACATAATTTTCTCTTTCTTGCACCTGCGTGAGATCCATAAAAAGGGAAGTACAAAAGTAATGAAAACGATTGCTCTAGTTACAATTTGTAGTAGAAATACTAACTGGGACAAAGCAGTAAGTAGCCTTTATTGTCTCCTTTTATTTGTTTTATAGTAAGTTTAGATTCCAAAGTCTTCACTATTTTTTAAATATTTTAAACTAGCAAATATATAAGTTTCATGTGGGACATTTTCTATGAGAACAACTATTTGTGTCTTTGTTGCCCATTGAGAAAATACAAGCACATAGAAAATAATCTTTACCGATGGTCAGTACATGGCACAGTTTTCTTTAACAGCACTGTTCATGTTCACCTGAATGCTACTATGTTAAAATTTCTGTTAGGAATTAGCTATTTGTATAAGAAATGCTATGCCTTGCGATATCCTAGAAGGTATAAGCTAGTTGAAATTTTTCTCAGCAATCTAAATAAGCATCAGCATTATGTTCAGAAATATTTTTACACGTTAAATAGCAATATCGTAAAAGGGTCTATGTACTTTTTCTCTATAAAATTTTGTTAAAGAATAATTATATAATACAGGCTTCTCCTACTGAAAGAATTAAAGTTCATGTTTTATTTGTAAGTTTTTAGTGCTATGCAACCATTATTACTATCTAATTTTAGAGCATTTTTGTCTTCCTAACATGTTGCCTTATGGCCAGTTTTAGCTTATCTTCTCTTTCATCTCTAAACAAATCATGCATCCTTCAATCTTCATCTATATTTTGAATGTCTGTAAAGAGAATTAGTTTATAAGCCAACATAGGGTCAATTTGCAAATAAAATCTATCATCTAAAAAAGAAAAAAAAGGAAGTTGTACTTAGCAATCCCACAAACTGGGCAACAACTGGATGAATTAGGGAGAGGATGAAGCAAGTTTACAGTCAGATGAAAGAATAAGGGGAAAGATAAAATTTGCTTTGTTCTGTTCAAAGATGCTTTCCGGGTGTATGTGTGTGTGTGTGTGTGTGTGTAAGGACACAGAAAAATAAACTTCTGGCTGAATGCCTGTTAGCTCACGCTATGTGTGTGAGTGTAAGTCCGTGTATGTGTTGTCCAAGCCTTGGAGTGAGGAAGAATCTGAACACAGATGACTCTAAGTTGAAGAAATATGTCACAAAACATTCTTGACTCTAAAATGAATCATTTTCCATTCAATTATCTCTTCTGATTATACTTTTTCTCTGTCAGCATTTTTTTGGTCTCTACTACTTCTGACTTAATTAATGGAAACCAATACTCTTGATTATTTTTATTGTCTTGAATGTTTAAATCTAGTGACAAATGCTCTGCTATTTCTCCTGGAATGTCTACATTGTGGCACAAATAAGACAAAGAATTAGGAATGCTCCAACAACACTGATTTGAACATGTCAGTCACTGTCCTCAGTCTGTCACTGCTCTGATTATCACCTCTTTGACTGTAGCATTTGCATGATCTTTTCCCACTGGGGAATTAACCTTCACCAAAATTAGCATCTACTACCATTCAGCTTCCTAGATTGACACATTTTCTTTCATGATATCTCTATTACCATCTTTATCCACATTTTATAATTTAACTATTTTCACATGAACCTTATATCTAAATCCTTTAAATCAATGAAAAAATAGTATCACTCTCTAAAATATATTTTGTCTTAAAGAGCTTTCCCACCCATTCTTTCCTAATTTCAGTTCTTCTGTTTAAGAAATGAAGCTTTACATATTTCATTTTCACTTACCTTCATTGTTAAATTATTGCAGTACATATTCTAATTGTTAATTTCCAGGTGTGTGTTACCTAAGCTTGGGTAAATGTCACTTACAGTGTTTAGTTGTATTCTTTACTATTTATTTAAAATAATTCTCATACTAACAAAAGAACAAAATCTAGTGCATGAGAGAGCAAGACTAAGAGCTGCTGAGCTCAGTTTACTGAGTCACAGAATTGTTAGAAAGATAAATGTTTATTATTTTCACTTAGTACATTTGCCGAGATTCTTAGCTGTGAGACAATAGTGAGTTCAGCTTGCAGGGTCAGGGTTGTAGTTTATGAATGGGAGTCCTTGTCTTTGGAGCTGAATCAGGACCTAGCATCAATAGTAATTCAGTCTTATTCCCCAAAGAAATAGAGATTAGGGGCAAGAATAGAACAGCATCTGAGAAAAATGTTGGTTCAATGTTGAAGTTGCTATACAGGCCCTGATAGTTATAACACAGATGGATGATGTACAATGGTTCTACAACAGGATATCATTTTTATACCATGCTTGTCAGTGACATCATCTTTCAGTGTCAAGATCACAGGGTGAATGAATAGAAGTGCTAAGACTCCAACAAGACTAAGTCTAGTGCTCAGCACAGTAGTACATGGTTGGTCACGCCATATTGCCAGAATCATTAAATGCCTAGGACACTGTTGAAATGCTATGGCTGCCAATCAGAATATCTTTCCTTCTGAAATAAATAAGGAAAGATAGGGATATGCAAAACCAACTCTTAAGGATAGTATTATGGTTTTTCCCTGTCTTTTTTTTTTTTTTTTTTGAGTTGCCAGCAGATATGCAATTAAAAAAACCTCAGTGTCTTTAACATTTAAATTACAAACAAGCTTATTCTCAATAGAAGAAGTATGAAATGGTGTCTAATTGTTTACAGTGTGTCTGGGAACACATCCAAAGCAAGTTAGAAAATTAGCATTATAGCCCATATTGGAGTAATTTCTTCATCTAATTCTTATAAGATGCTAGCATTTTCTTATGAAGTATTAAATTGAAAGAAATACCTAAATTTAGTGCCATCACATTTTTATTGCTGTTTCTCTACTTTTGAAGGCTAGGAAGTAGATTTAAAAAATAATAATAACTTATACCACTCCAATCCACTGAATTTAAGTGATTCTCCTCTGAGAATTTAACTATGTATTCTTTCCATAAATTTCTGTATGAAGTTTCCCACTGCCAAAAGAAGTCAGCAATAATCTTTCTTTGTTCTATTTTGTAAGTATCAACACACATAAAAAGCAAATAAATATGCTAACCTTCTCAAAGAATACTTCAGTGATGACATGTTTAGCTTTACAATGCAACACGGATGAACACTCCCCATTAAAGAGCAAATCCTCAATTTTCCTATCTTGAACTGTTCAGTGCTCTAAAAAGAACTACAGCTGATGAAGTTTCTGGCACTGATGAGAATCTAATCAAAAATCATAAGGTGGATAAACAGGGCTTTCATTTGACAAAGAGATAAATAAATGGGCATTCACTTTAAAGTCTCATCTCTCAATATTTTGCTATGAAGTACTAAACAAGCTTTGATAGCTACCTTAGACTCAGTAATATTGTTCCTCTTTGTGAAATGAACTATTTCAGAACTCTTACTGTCATTTAAATATGACCTTGTCCTCCCAGATACTGTTGCTTTGCATAATTTTGCAAGTAAACAGTATTACTATTTTCCCACACTATTTGTCTCCTTCTTGTACACAGCCTAGGTTTTTTTTTTCATTCCTTTAAACATTTCCCCTTTCTCTCCCCTGAAGCCATTATCTTTGGGGCATAATAAATGTGCTTTTATACATCTAAGCAGGCTAATTACACTGACAGAAAATTGGCTCATCAAATGTCAATGGGTTCAACTACAGAAATTCAAGGAAAAACTATAACTCAGTGCAATTCTGTGGCAATTTGTTTACTGTGCAACTGAATTTTGTCTTGTAACATTGATGATTAAAATACCATCAGGGCACTGAGCCATTGAACCATACTGTTTCATTATAAATGTTTCTAATGATATTGCTGTTTTTCATCAATGCAACTGTCTATAAAAAAAATAGCTACCAGTGGAGTTGACAATGTTTTAAACCTTGCTGATGTTCTTGGCCAGGTTTCTGTATGTCTGGGTTTTTTTTTTTTTTGTCTGTTTGTTTCTTTCCTTCTTGTCAACATCTGTTTTCGCTCTCTGTACTCTTTGAGTTTTATAAGAGTGATTTATTGATTTTTCATCACCTAATAAACAGTATTTAAATTACAAACTGTAAATATTAAGTGAAAGAAGTTG
>OU015742.1:49780762-49793729 GCA_907169655.1 Acomys percivali
GCATGAGCAAACATCCTTTCATTCAGATGTATATCTTTCTGTGTCTTTACAAACTCTCTTCAAATGTACATAGACAAAGACAAAACTTTTACATATAGAAAGCACAATGTAACTAATTATATATATGCATTTATTATATGAATATACACATACCAATTTTGGCTATACATACATTACATATAATGCAAGAGTTAGAGGAAAACCTCCAAAGCATAGGCATGTGATGATACAGTGAAACCATGTGGTCCTGAGAGCTGATTGTTCAGTTCTTGTACTCAACGGCTATGCATGTCTGGGTAAAACATTTATGTTTTCTAGAATTTAGTTTACCTATCTGCAAAATAAGATAACCTCATATGATGTTGTCTATGGATTTTCTGAACATGTATTCCTTATCCATTAAGACTTGACTTAAAGTAGCACGGGGGTGCATTTTTCACTTGAGATAGTTTTGTTTCCTATACAGAGATTGTGAACTCTTCAATCTGTTTAAAAATCCATGCCACTTCTGAGTTACAACTGAAACCTGGTCTTCATCAGATGCATTTAACTGTTTGAAATAATTTAAGTATGACTGAGATGAACCGAAGCTAATTTTAGAACAAAATCATATTTTGATTATGCAGATAAGAGTTCTCTTCTAATTACAAAACATAAGCACAGTTGTGGAGCCAGACGTTTGCTGAAGCTCCGGGAGTTCAGATACTATGTAGGTCATTTTCAACTCCGTGCCCTTGGTCGGCGCTCAACTCTCTCCATTACCACAGTAGAGCTTTTATCATGGCGGTATCTGTGCTCCACTACAAAAATTTTCCATTTAAATGTCACTGTTTTAATGGCTGAGCAAGACAGAAGGGGCTAATTTTTCTCAACTCTTTGCTGTGGTCCCAGTTCTCTATTCTGCTGGACTCATTATAGACCTGATCTTACATAATCCTCATTACTGTCCTAGGAGGGAGGTAAAACAATCATTCTCATTTTATAGATGAGAACACAAGAGTTCTGAGATACTGGGGCCTTGCCTTTGGGCACCACTAATACCTACATAGATTTAGTTGGAGTCTTGTTTTCTCTGGCAAAAGTCCTGTGTCAATTCCACTACACCATGATGTTTCCCCTACTAGCACTCAAAAGGAGGATTAGAAAGCAAAAGCTCATTGCTCACCAATAAGGTTGCTGTTACTAGGCACACATATTACATGTTTCACCTTACTTAAGTGTCTTAATGTGAGGGAAATAATGACATGTTTTGAGATACATAGGAGTAAATGAATGCAAACACAGTGCAAAACATGACCAGACATCTGACACAGCAACTTCTCATATATTAAATCATGCAAATGAATTCTGAAAAATTTTTTAAATGACAAGCAACTTTGTTCTCATTTTTTTTTAAAAAAAGACTTATTTATTATTATGTATAAGTGCTCTGCCAGCATGTCCACCTGAAGGCCAGAAGAAGGCATTAGATCCCATTATAGATGATTGTGAGCCACCGTGTGGTTGCTGGGATTTGAACTCAGGACCTCTGGAGGAGCAGTCAATGCTCTTAATCTCTGAGCCATCTCTCGATCCCCTTTGTTCTCATTTTCAATATCTATACTTCTATAGCTACACTAGTAAATTGAAAAAAAAATTTACATTGAGGTTTCTAAAATAAAAATAACAAGCACCAAACATGACATTTATTCTCATAGGACAAAAGAATAACAATAAATTAGATATTTTATTATATTTAACTGAGATTTACATAGTAAGTTTTAATTAATGTGTGGATTTTTGCGCACATGAATTTTTCAGGATTTTAACTTATTTTTTAAATAGCTATTCAATATTTTTCTAAACTTTCCCCTATAACAACAATGATGAGATGAAATTTGAAATTTGAAGAATTTTGCTTATAGTGGTTGGAAAGAAGAATGGTTAAAATCCAGGCTAAATTTATAAATCAAGGAAAATTATAATTAATTTAGAGGTCCATTAGTCATGGTAGCTGAGTATTAAGGTGTTAGACTCACTAAGAAAATAGAGAGCATGTCTTGATACAATTTTAAAATACTGTAGTGATACTAAATGGCTCAGCAGAGGTTTTCCAATATCTAAAGGAAAGTCTAGTGTAATAGTTATGCATAGAAGGTACTGGGAGCCAAGCAAATCATCTAAAGGATGTCAGTGCTTTTCCCGTGAACCAATAGTGTTGGTCATGAAAGTTTGTGCCTTCAATCTTCTCCTTCCATGCCACTTCCTATCCTTCATCTCCTTTTAACTGACCATTGTTTCATCTTTCCTACACACTGGTCTCTATCTTCTTCTTTTTTTCTTTGATTTCTCTTAGAAATATTCTTTAGTGATATATCTAGGTGGTACTAAAGTTTTACAAGCGGCTAGTAGTTTTTGAAATATTATGGTATCAGGTGGGGTTTTTTTCTTTGTTTTTATCTCTTTCTTCCAGTTTAGACCGCTGTCATTATACTTGACTGATTCTCTAGAGGTAGACAATAGAAAAAAATGACAGACTATGTGTATTGCTGTTAGTTTGTAAAGAGCAAAGCTCATAATGGACTGTTAAGAACTTTCAGTTTAGGTAGAGAGAGAAAGGGTGTTTTTCGAGAAGAAGCAGAGGAGCTAGGCAGATACCAGAGAAAGGAAAGCACTTCTCTGGAGTGGAATAGAAACAGCTAAGACCACAGGGGTATGTGAGGCTGGCTGTGGGATGAGTTCAGCTCCAGATGTTACATGCTCCCCATCAATAAGTGTCTTGTGATAACCATACAATATAGAAACTGCTCACAGGCACGAAAGGACCATGAATGTAGGGGAAAACTCAGTCTCAGCTCCTCAAATGGATAAACAATGTCATTGAAGTGGTAAAGAACAACCATTCAATATGAAACCTCAGAATCCATGTCACAAACCTTGAAAGTAGTTGTAAGTGTGAGAAAGTGTAAAGTACCTAGGCCCCAAACAAGATGAAAATCAAGCTTAAAATATTTATTCAAAAAAACTTAAAAATCTGAAAGTTCTTATTCACTGCTTATATTTAACAAGACAGAATGGGATGTGTCTTAAAAGCAACAGTGATATATTTAAAAGTGAAGATGCCAATATGATATGGCTTAATGAACTTGGAGACTAAGATTCACAGTGCTAAGTATACTCACATTAAAAATCATCAGCTCAGGAATCAGTTGCCTGAATTATATTTACATTTAGGCAAGTTCTGAGGTTGGGACAAGGCTATTAAAAGAAAAATTACCATTTGGTTGCAGGCCTTTAGTCAGCATTCAGTGTACTTGACCTCATTGACTATCTTCAAGGCTGTGTGCCTTATTCATCCATGAACTGTTAGTCAAAAGATAATGAATCAATTTGTGTAATTGATTCACAGCTTAGTGATAGTCCCTAGATTCCTATACAAATATGCCCGCTCTTAATCCCAGTTCTACAAGCTGAAGATCCACATCCTCGTTTTTTTCAAGATTGCCTTCATATTTAGACAATATCTATTGTCTTAATTGTGAAGCCACTATGACTATATTCACCACCTACCATCATTTAAGCTACATATACTTAATTTGTGTAAAGTATAGTAAATGTGGTATAAAAGCTATATGAGAAATATACTAAAAGAAGAGAAAATCCATTGCCGAGGCAGTTAGAGGGAGTCAAATTGTTACTTATATATTTAGATTTTTGCCTTTATGAGAGTTGAGTTGTCAAAGCAGCCAACCACAGTGCCTTTTGTCTTGCCTAATCAAACCTTTGCATAGCTACATAGCGGTGAAAAGAGGGTTTAGAATAGATTAAGGCCCAATACCACAAGGGAACATAAGCAACAGTGTCCATATTTTTATATCTGAATATACGAGACAGTCATCAATTAAAGGTCAGGAGAAATACAGCATCTATGTGTCACTATTGTAAAGTTTTATTGCTGAAGTTTGAAAGTCTTTTTCACTGTCTTAGACACATAATTCAAAAAGAGACCCATTGCCATTAATGGCTCTGAGACTTTTTTCTAAATTTTCCTCAAAAATTTGAGAGGAACACAGGATATATGGGAGTGGTTATTTAGAGAGATATTCTGTGGCTATCTCTTGGTGATATTAAGAATGTTTCACTCATGAGCCAGATAAGAATGGGATTAACTTTGAATCTCCTTCTCTATAGCAAGCTTCAGTTTCTGTCCCATTGAAGTTTATGTCAACCAAGAAAGGACTAAAATATGACGTTGATCCCAGACCTGCCACCCCCAAAAGACTGAGATTAAAAACAAACAAACCAACAAACAACACAGAGCTTTACCATATATTGATTTGAGGTTGGAGAAACATTCCAATTTGAATACACATATCAGAAAATAGAATCCTACTGTACAGTCTCTGTAGTAGTAAAACACACTAAGATAATTGCTTGATACATAACAAACATTTTAAACATATCAGGTATTAAACACCAGATGAGAAATGATAGGTCCTGATGAGCTTTGCTATAGTTATCAGGTCCAGCTGTGATGTTTTGCGCTGTCTCTTTAGTGACAGGTTTATTTTATGAATAGTACCCTGATTAATCACATACTCATTGTTTTATTTAATATGGTAAATAATCAGAGCCATTTTCATATATTTACATACAACTTTTCACATTGAGTTCTTTAGTTAATTTTGTAATTACAAACAGTGTTATTTCTAATAGATGCATGTTTTCTTTTTGGCTTTATTTGAATTTCAACAGGAAAGTTGCCAGGGTGCTTGTTCCAGCATGAAGAAAGGTACATGCAGTGAAAATGACTATAGAATGGTTCTTCAGCAGCCACTTTGCTCTGAATTTGTGAAGTTAGGATGCTGGGCAGGTATTGACAAGAAAATGAACACAGGATGCAGTCTCATCTCTAAAAGATGAGACCACACAGGGGAGGAATCAGAATGAAGATGGTACTGGATCTCATCCAAGCTTCACAAAAAAAATTCAAACTATTTATGGCACATGAATGGTTGGCTGAATATATTTCTAACACTGCCTATGATGTACCCCTTATTGTATTTTGATGACAGTGCTGGGTTTCCCCGTGTATATTGAGGGCCCAGAGTTAAAGACATTCGTCTGTAAAACTTTTGCCTCTTCACCCATAGCTTTTCACATAGATGGAAGACTCAGTTGAAATGTCCCCTTAGGGAAGTCTTCTTTGTGCCTTTTCCCCCACATTTCCAACTTGCTAATATCCATCAGGGTATCCTGTCTCATTTTTTACCGTGTTTCTGATTCTTTGAAGTAGTCTTATACCATCAATTTACATGGTATGTTGGTCATCTTCTACTTTCTACACCAGTATAAATACCAGATGATATAAAAGAATATTTTATAAAGATTTGTTATTAACTTCTATAATGGTTTTTGGCACAGAATGTGTGTCTGAGAAATATTTGTTGAAGTGAGTGATATATAAAATAATGATGGCATACGGAAGTGCAGAAAAGATCCATGCTAAAACAAGCTAAAATTGTGAGACTAAGGCATAAATGTAAATATAAATATAAATAATAAAATATCATTTGTCTCATTTGGTCTGTGTCAAAACCTTTGGCCACAAGGGTAACAATGTTAGATAATATATAGTGTATCTGTCTAGAAGAAATGAAACCAAACCTTATCAGCTCTTACTATAATTTTATAGAAGAATAGCTCTGATGATAAATGAAAGAAAAAAAGCAGTGCCAGTGTGTTTTAACCAAGTAGAAGATGCTTACTGATTGGCCCATAGGAGCCCTATTTTTGTACATAGTATGGAATATGAGACAGAAACAGCATCAAAACATTCCAAAATTTGAGAACTACTTGTTGTGAAATTTTTGGTTTATATGTAAATATGTTTTTTTTATATTTTATTAATTTATTCACATTACATCTCAGTTGTTACCCCATCCCTTGTATCCTTCCTTTCCTCCCTCCCTCCCACTTTCCCCCTACTCTCCTCCCCTATGATTGTAACTGAGGGGGACCTCCTCCCCCTGTATATGCGCATAGGGTATCACTTCTTGGTAGCCTGCTATCCTTCCTCTGAGTGCCACCAGTTCTCCCCATCCAGGGGACGTGGCTAAATATGGGGCACCAGAGTTTGTGTGAAAGTCAGTCCTGACTCTCCACTCAACTGTGGAGAATGTCTTGTCCACAAGCTAGATATGGGTAGGGGTTCAATGTTTACTGCACGTATTGTTCTTGGCTGGTGCCATAGTTGTGAGCAGGACCCATGAGCCCAGATCTGTTCATCATAATGTTCTTCTTGCAGGTTTCTAGGACCCTCTGGATCCTTCTATTTCCCCATTCTCCCATGCTTCTCTTACCTAGAGTCCCAATAGGATGTCCTCCCCTCTGTCCCACTTCCCTGGTAAGTGAAGACTTTCATAGGACATGTATGTTTTTGTTTTAATCCAGCGTGTGAGATATGGAGGCTGCTCTAGTTTGTTCACAGTTGATAATTGCCTCCTGAGAGGGCACATGATGTTGTCAGCTGTGAACTGCCTCCTGCAGGGGCATGGTCTTTGTCTGTGAGGTTAAATATCAGATCCAAAGACAGACAGGAGGCCCTGAGAATGAACAAAATGGCTGGTGCTTTTCCCTGAGAAACAGGAAAACTGCTGGTGCTTTCCCATGCTGCTGTTGCTAGCTGTTAATGCAGTGTGATGCGATATCAGTAATATCTTGAAATGAAGAATGGTATTGCCCCAAGGAACCTGACAACCCTAAACAGCAAGAAGCAGCTAAGGTAAACTACGCCTCTTCACCTCATTAAAATTCTTTCTCCCTTACCTGGTGTTGGAGTGCTGGAAGGGATTGGGGTGGAGTATGAAGGAAG
Organism: Acomys percivali; assembly: GCA_907169655.1. NCBI lineage: Eukaryota > Metazoa > Chordata > Mammalia > Rodentia > Muridae > Acomys > Acomys percivali. Next base: position 49,787,616 of record OU015742.1, read on the forward strand.
AGATTTAAAGAACCCAAAATAAGCAATATTTGGTTATAAGTATGCCAACAGCTACTGAAGTATTTGGATTCAATTTTGGAGCTTAATAGGCATTCGGTAGCCATGGTTTTAATTATCTCCTTTGTTGCTATGACAAAATACCTGATCAAATATTAAGTGAGGGAGAGTTTATTTTGGCTAACAACACAGTGCCTTTCAGTCTACTTGGACAGGGGAGACACAGTGGCTCAGGTGGTTTTGTGCATAGCAGTAAAAGCCCTGATGACAGAGCTAGTTTACATCATGCTGAATCTGGAAACAGGGAGTTAGGCCAGATCCAGAATTGTATAGCACCTTCAAAACTCACTTTGGGTGACACACTTCTATTAATGAGCCACAGTCTCCAAGGGCCACAGCCTCCTGAAATAGCACTATCAGCTTAGGACCTAGCACTGGTAGATATTTTTTCTAGGCAATGTACTGTGGTCTAGGCACTGTTAAATTGTTTATAGCTATAAGTGGATTTTTTTTTATCCTGACAAAACTTCTGTCTGACAGGCATTTTATTCTCTTTAATGGTACATATGAGTCATATAGAGGATATGTCACTACTCTAAGTGATACAAGAATGTGAATTATCATTCAAGTCGGCTTCATTTCTACACTATCTCTGAAATAATGTAGTTGATAAGTGTTTCCCAACTAGACAAGGGTAAAATGTGAGCCAACAATGGTTTGTCTCCTCTTTCTGCAATCACAGCATGATATTCCCCAGGAGGACTATGTCTATATTGAGGAACAGTGTGTCAGTAAACACATAACGACCTATGGAGAAATATCTTCACTATATCCCTTCTAGATATTTCAAACTTCTAAAATTCTGAAAAAGTTGTGTCCTTTATCCCATCTATGGATGATATTGGATCAACAATACTTTGCAAAAATGTTAATAGTCTGTATTATCTATGAGTAAATAACAAAGGTAGAGAAAACCAAAAAGATCTTATTTGGTCTTCAATAAATGACACTTTCATATTTAGTAACATATTACCTGAAGACCAGGCCTCCCAAAAAATTAAAACTAAAACTATTTCTTTTCTAATATAAAAATGCAGGTTAGATTTTCTTTGCCATTCCCACTAGAAGATAAGTATTAACTGCATTCTGATAGTGTTGTCGCTTGTATTTTGGCCTCCCAACTCTTTGAGATTGGTCATTCTTTCTAAAAGAATGTCTTCAAAAATTAGGCCTAGCTTGTTTCCAGATTATAGCTATTACGAATGGGGCTGCTATGAACATGGTTGAGCATATGTCCTTGCTGTGTGGTATAGCATCTTTTGGGTATGTCCCTCAGCCAAAGAATGGATAAAGAACTGTGGTACATTTACATTATGGAATATTACTCAGATATTAAATACAAGGAAATCCTGAAACTTGTGGGTAAATGGTTGGAACTAGAAATGATCATCCAGAGTGAGTTAGCCCAGACACAGAAAAATACAATTATATATTCACTTACATACTCACTCTCTTATATACTCACTTATAATTGGACACTAGCCCAACAGGAATGTCCACTAAAAGTCTTCACGTAGCAGGAGATTGAGATAGATGCTGGGACTTATTGGGACTCCAGTTGAGAGAGGTAAGAGAGAATAGGGAAATAGAAGTCTCCAGAGGGTCCTATAAACCTACAAGAAGACCATTAAGGCAGACGGATCTGGACTCAGCGGGGCCTGCAGAAAATACTGAACCAACCAAGGACAATGCATGCAGCAAGCCAAGAAACCATATCCAGATCTAGCCAGTGTACAGCACATTCTCCACAATTGTGTGGAGAGCAGGGACTGATGCTGACATGAACTCTGGTTCCCCCAATTTGACCATTTCCCCTTGGTGAGAAGACCTAGTGGCACTCAAAGGAAGGGTAAGCAGGCTAAAAGGATGAGACCTGATAGGCTGTGATCATATGGTAGAGGAGAAGTTCCCCTTCTGTCACAGAACTAAAGGAGGGGAATAGGATGGAAGAGGGAGGAGGGGGGAATAGGAGGTTACAAAAAAATATTAGAAACTTGAAAAAAGTTAGGCCTAGCAGAGAAAATTTGATGGTGCCTATCTAAATCAATTTTTCATTGCTTCACTGGCCTTAACATCTCCAATGTCTAGAATTCATTTAGTTTACCAAAATTTTATCCTTTCTTCTTCAGCATAGTGATCCATTTCCATCATTCATATATTGTTAGTACTGCCTGACATGTTTCTTTTTTCCACATCTAATGTTTTTCTTTTTCCTGCTGTGGGGTTCTTTCCTAACACCCTGATTATTCAACTATGGCCAACTCTTTGTTAGTGACATGGTTTCTCCTTTATGGCCATATATACAGAAATCCATTGTTTTTTTTAATTAATTTATTCATATTACATCTCGATTGTTAGCCCTTCCCGTTTCCTCCCATTCCTTCCTCCCTCCCACTTCCCCCCTTCTCCCCTCCCCTACGTCTGTGATTGAGGGAGACCTCCTCTCCCTATATATGCTCTTAGAATATTGAATCTCTTCTTGGTAACTTGCTATCCTTCCTCTGAGTGCCAAATCCATTGTTTTTTATTCGTTTTGCCCTCTGTAATTCTCCTAGGCAGTCAATTTAGGCATGGGTATTTTAGAAAATAAATACCTATGCCTTCATTCCAAAAGTACTGATTCAAAAGGCCTGCAGTTAATTTACAAATCATACCTAGTAGGAAAATAGTTGACCTGGTAATTACTGACAATCAGCTATGTTCAGAAACTGCTCAACTGACACATCTATTTTTCTTCAATAGCTTCATATTCAGCTTATCATCATCATCATTATCATCATCATCATCATCATCACTTTATCATTTTATATATCACTGTCAAACTTCCCTTGATATGTAGATACATGTATATTCCATCACTAATTCAATGGCACTTAAACATTCTTTTTCATGGATATGATGTGACTTACTTAAAATGTTATAAGCTAAGCCAGTAGGTACAGGTTTTTTATCCCAGTTACTTGACACACTGAGGCAGGAGAAATGCTAATCAGGGCCTTCTTATTTTATAAAATGAGGTCAAAGACAGTATGAGAATCTTAGTGAGACTCTTGTGAAGAAAAAAAAAGTAGAAACTGAGAGTTAGGAGCATAATCCAGTGGTAGTGGCCTTGAATAGTGTTCCAAGGATCTCAGTTCTATCACAAGAACTGAAAACATAGATCCCACTCAATAAGTGATATTACCTTTCATAATAACTTAGATACTAAAAACAAATATAATTCTATTGCATTTAACTTTGGCTCATTCTAGACTGAAATATAAAATTATACATAACCATGAGTGAACAAACTTTGTGGAACATTTAAAAGACCCTTTTTTTCTTTCCTGCTAGTCTCTGAAAACATTTTAACAGGTACAAATATTGTGGGTTCCTTCTTGATAAAGTCATTTGAAATCCCAGTTGGAGACATATGTCCAGTAGAGCTTTGATACAGGTGAAGATCCACGTGTGTAAATGTGTTCATGGGAAAACAACCAAAGTGAAAATGAGTGCTACTTTCCAAAAGGCCTGGTTTTGTTAACCAAAGACTACACTGATAGGAATGGCAGGAAATTTGCTTTTTTCATCAGCCTTACATTACTTTAAAGTTTAAGAGGAAGAGAAACAGCCAAGGGAATAAAAAGAAAGAGAACAAGAGATGAAAAGTGAGTGAGAGTGAGCAAGAGAGAAAGAGACAGAAACACACAAACACGCACACAGAGAATGACAGAGAGAGACAGAGGGAGAGAGAGAGAGAGAGAGAGAGAGAGAGAGAGAGAGAGAGAGAGAGATGAAAAGGGAGACAGAGACAGACAGAACCAGTGACAGAGACAGAGATGGAGATACAAGGAGGCAGAAATGAAGAAGGCTCAAAGAAATGATTAAAGTTAGAAAACAAAGTGTTGATGGTAAATTTCTTAGCCCTAAATGGAACAACTACATCAGTCCTGCCAAGACTTAGGGAACATGTTTGAAAATACAACAAAAATGGGGAGATGTCAGCAAAAAGTGTGTTTGCCTGGTCTGGTGTGGCCATTGCACCCAGGAATTCAATGCAGCTCAGATTATCAACACAAAACATGCATATGATTGAGACTGACAACATTCACCATCAATGGAAGAGTGGCCAAGAGATCTTATCTTTCCTAGAGGAAAACTGACAGTTGCTGGTGGTGGGAGCTGTATTCTTCAGTAGTGTAGCCACTCATAAGCTGTCTTTGTATCAGTAGATAGCATCCCACACTCACACAGACAACCCTAATATAAATGAATCAAACTCACTGGGTCAACTGCGAAAGAAGAATGGAAAGTTAAGGGGTGACCATTTGAGAAGATATTCTTTAGAACATGGAATAGGGAGGGCAAAATGACTAAAATTAATCACCTAAATATATAAAAATCATAAAATATTAAAATAAATTAATGATGAGAAGAAGGAAAAATAAAAAGAAGGACACAGCTAGGGAACAGAAAAAATGGGAAGCAGAAAGAAAGCAAGTGCATCTGAAATAACTACTAGCATTAGAGATACCTCACGTGAGCATCAAGTTTGTCATTATACTATCACAAGCCCACTGGTGCACGAGCCTTCTCCTAAACCAATGCACTAGCAGTAACCTTTTATAATTACTAAAGAAATCATCATTTCTAGATTGACGTGTGAGTTGAAGTGCATAGCTGAGCACCTGCCAAAGCAGGCATTAAAAGAATCAGGTTCTGCCAAAACTTTCTTCCTGTGTTTCAGTCACATCTGAGGACCAACTGCTTTGGCACCTACCCTAACATTTAAGTTAGCGTAATTCCCGGAAACATTACATGCAAGGTGTCCATACATAAATTGGGAATGCTAATATATAAAATCCAATATCTTACTAGGGTTTATATTGAGGCTTCTGGCCTCAGCGGACTTGATTAAATACCAGCACAGTTTTGTGAGCAGTTCTAGATTGCACACATCTTGTAAGCACACCAATTCTCTACCACATGGTGAAAAACAGAATAAGGTAACAATGGCATGTTGCTTTATTCTACAGTGCCAAATAAACTTTCACTAATAGTCAATATACTTATAATTCCAGTGTAATTCTTACATGCAATTATCAGAATCCCAAGCTAGAGAAGCTTAAGGCGGACCGAACTTTGAAGTGCGATGGTAGGGTGGTCCTAGAATAAGACACAAATTTATTGAAAACAATAAAGTTATATAAATATTCTTAAATTTGTCAGACTAACTTATGCTGCATGAAGTGCATATGTATGTGCAAGCAGTGATCATATGTCTACAAATATCTTAGCTGACATATGACTGAATCATCATTGGTGTATTAACACATGATTATCATGAAGTAAATTTTTCTATGTATATTTTCACAAACTTATTTAACCACATTCACACAAACAGAAATAAAGATAAAAATTAATGTATTCATGAGAAACCAACCAAAGAAATTAATTTAATTTTTGAAAATATATATTTTTAAAACATAATTATTATTTAATATACATACAAAAAGGCCTCTCTCATTATTCTCAGCTAACATTGCATTAAATCATATTAACATAGTTTGAGTAGTTATGGTGCATTGAATGTAATTTTAGATTACATATCCTTTCTTTGTTGTTTTTTTTTTGTTTTTAATTTTATTAATTTATTCAGATTACAACTCAATTGTTACCCCATCACTTGTATCCTCCCATTCCTCCCTCCCTCCTGCTTTCTCCCTATTCCCCTCCTCTAGGTCTATGACTGAGAGGGACCTCTTCCCTCACTATATAGTCATACGCCATCAAGTCTCATTTTGGTAGCCTGTTTATTCTTTCTTTGAGTGCCACCAGGCCTCCCCACCAAGGGGAGGTGGTCAAATATGGAGCACCTGGGTTCATGTCAAAGTTAGCCCCCGCTCTCCACATAACTGTGGAGAATGTCCTGTCCATTGGGTAGATCAGGTTAGGGGTTCAATGTTTACTATTGTATTGTCCTTGGTTAGTGCAGTTTTAGCAGACCACCCTGGGCCCTGATCCACCCATCATGATGTTCTTCTCTTAGGTTTCTAGGACCCTCTGGATCCTTCTATT
>OU015742.1:49794170-49849899 GCA_907169655.1 Acomys percivali
TTAAAATAATAATGCAAAATACAGTGAATAAAAGAAACAGTTCTCATATAAAACAAAGCTAGAATTGGTGTCAAGTAAAATCTTCAAGAAGAAAATAATATGATATAATGTGACAAAGAAATATAGAAAAGAAGTATGATGGGTTAAGGAAGGAGGAAAAGTGAGGCAAAGGAAAGAATTGGAAACTGTGTTCCATATTCTGTTTCCCTGGGTGACCTAGTTTCTCTACTTCCTGTTTTGAAATAATTAGAGTGTCTAATTTATTCTGATATTCTGGTTGGTGATAATACAAAGATCTGGATGGCTTGATACTTTTCCATAAGATCCATGGCACTACAGGCAGAGGCCAATGAAGGCTTGCCAGGCACTTTCATAATGAAGAAAGATTAATAAAGTGTATGTCCCATATCTGATATTTTTGAGAGTGCTGAAATGACCGATTACTTTCTGTTGACGTCAAGTGTTCCTATGATGCCGGAAGGACTCTAAAAGCGTGAAAGCCAGTGAGAACATCATGAAATCCCATAAGGTATAAATCCTATAGCTTCTGTAATGCAAATGTCAGGCATCTTTGTCACATAAGAGTGAGCAGAAGAGTGCCAGATCCTGAAGGAAGAACCAGCAGGAACATATACACTGATGTCCAAAGAACATTCATATGTAGAAAAGGTGTGAAAGGCAGGTGGGAGTTATTCTGGGGTAAACAGATAGGAAAATCAGCCCATGAGTTATGCCACACAGAGCTGAGTTTACAGCTGATTCACAGGCATGAGTCAGAGAGAACAAGACTTGACCTGACATAGACTTTTGAAAATGCACACCTCCAGAAAAACAACTCCTCCGATTAGACCATATGCACTAATCCTTTCCAAACACTTCCAGAAAATTGGGACCAAAGTTACAAATATATTCGCCTATAGTATTATTCTCATTAAAATCAGCACATTAGCCAAGACTTGAACTCTGAAAAAGATGAAACACCAGTGAACGAAGTTGAAGGAGCCTTTTGCTTGTTTGTTTAGATTAGAAGTCACACTGTTGAACAAATGGTTATTGTACAGACCCAATAGTCAGTACATTCCTTACCCAAATGTCAACAGCAAATATTTTTTAAATGCCCTAAAATTTTTTTAGCAAACCACAAAAGATACACAGTGGTTGGAACAAGTTTGAGAAGGAAACCTGGGAAGGCCAAACTCCTGACCTTAAAACATGTTACAAGAAACAGTGATCAAAGGAATATGGAACTGACATAAACTAACTGGTAGTTAATTGTTTCTATGTAAGGACTAAAACTACACAAAGGGGAAAGGATAGACTCTTCAATAAAGTGTATGAAAGAAACTGGATGTGCATATAAGAAAGGATCTTACAACATAAAAACTACTTAACATTTCTCTATGAATGACTTAAATGTAAGATGTAAAAACAAAAAATTTTAAAGAAGACAAAATAGAAATTTTATAATAGTGGTCTTGGCAGTGATATTATGAAGACAATAGCAGAAACATGGACAATAAAAACAAAAGTGAGAAAAATGGACATGTATCAAACTAAAGTGGTATTGCACAATACTGGAAATAGTCAACACTGTGAAATGGCTATCTACAGGATTGGAGAAAATATTTGCAAACATATATCTGATAAATTGTTACTATACAAAATATATAAAAAATTCATAAAAACGTAAAAAAAAGAAAATGAGCAACACATTGAAAACAATGGCAAAGAATGAACACTGATATTTCTTAAAAGAAAACACACAAGCAGCCAAAGAGTCTGTGAAAGCATGGTGGCAATCATGAGTCATTAAGACTTGCAAAACTATGGGATGACATCATTTCATATGCTTTAGGGTGGTTATTTTTTAATATAACAAAACCCCACAGAAAATAAAGTGTTATTTATGATAAAAAAAAGAAATTACCCCTTATTTATTTTTTGTTAGAAATGTAAAATAGAACAGCCACTATGACAAATATGCCAAAAGTTCTCCTAAAAAAATTAAATAAAATTTGATCTGTGTATAACTCTACTGAATCTTATTTATTTATATTTAAGATAATTTTATATTATGCTCTAAAAGATATATTTTCACTATACAGGGGTTTAAGTGAGAAATGTTATCCACTGGCTCATATGCTTAAATACTCAATGCCCACCTGGTGGGATTGTTTGGGAAGAATTAGGTATTAAATGTGGCTTTATTGGAGGAGGTATTTCACTGGGGTAAGTTCTTACCATTCCCACTGTGCTTTATTTTTCTGCTGTTTTATGGATGAATATGTGAACTCCAAGTTGTACCTATTGCCATGCTTTTGCTCCATCAAACACATAATCCTCTGAAACCATTATATCAATTAAATGTTTTCATTTATAAGTTTCCTTTGTCATGGGTTTCTATCACAACAATAGAAAAATAACTAAAACATACTATTGCACTCACATCAGCTTTATTTGTAATATATAGGAGGAATAAACAATATAAATGTCTATCCATTCATAAATGGAAAAAATAAACAAAGAAAAATACCATGATCACCAAATAGAATAGAATAATATATAGCTTTGAAAGAGAAGGCAAAGAGAAAACAAATGTGACAATGTGCATAAAACTTGAGGATGCTCTTATGCTACCTTTGTAAAGCAGATAAAAAATTCAAGATTTTCTTCTCTTGAGAAGTTAAATAGTTACTGTCTAACACTCATGATTAACAGGATATGGTTAGTTTTAATGAGGCCAGAATGTAGGTAGTACAATTCTAGAAGATTTTCTACAACAGTGTTCGTGTAATAAACAGCTCTTTATTTTACACATAGACATATGAGTAGGTAGTTCATATTTTATGCTGGTTTACTACCACAGCTTAATTAAGGAGATTAATAAAAATGTGCACTTGAAAAGTAAATTTAATATCTTTTAATACAACTTTGTAGGAATTTAAGTATCTAAAACAAGTTTTTTTCAAGATTGGTGGTCATCATATACATAAAAATATGCATCCATGTAGGCTTAAGTAAAGATCTGAAAATTGATATATACATTTGTAGTCTTTTGTCATTTGGTACTCTTTTTTCCAGATTATGTTAACATATTCTTAAACAGGATTTAGAATAAAGATAATAGTTGGCAATGCTTAATAATTGCAAAAAAGTTTTCTAGGTATACATTTGCATAATGCCTTAGTTGATCAGAGATTGAAACATCTGGCCCAGTCCCTAGAAACTGGATAATTTTTGTATTTCATTGTGCATTCCTTTATATTATAGTGTAAAACTTGGATTTACTGCTTTGATCTCTAAAGACATGAGTGACATGTGACATGTGACATGGGTGGGGGGACATGTGTGTGTCTTTTCACCTTTCTGTCTCCTCTGTGCAAACTACTTTAGTGACAGCAGCAGCCTATACTACAACCATAAAGGTCATAGACAGCCACTATTTCCTCCAGCACTGTGATAGGAAAGGCACACCAGAATATTCTGTCATATTTGCAAGTCCGTGAAGAGTTGGACAAGCATGAAAACTGCATGTGCTTCTTCAGGGATATACAAACATAGAAATCCAGGAAGCCTATATTCTGCATTGTTCAGAGATCTAGAAAGAGATGTTAATCATTTACAAAAATAACTTGTGCCTGATGTCCCTCTTACTCAAGTTTTTGAGGCAGAAATGACTTCAAAGGGACCTACATTTGTAGTTTTCTTAATCACAGTAACTCTATATGGAGATGGAGGCATCTGAGGCATCTATTATGCCTTCTGTCAGAGAAGAGTTGGACCATTTGCATATCAATGCACCTTTACAATTACTTTCCTTTTATTACACTTAAATGGTTATGCTTATTTCTAATTGTCAATAGCTTGTGTATGAGGTTGATAACATTAATTCTATGTTTCATTTCAAGTCAGCAAAGGAGGGTTTCTGCTAACAGTTGTATGAAGGCAGTGTTAGAACGAAAGCTGTAGGGAGATCTACAGTCTTCCCTGCTTACTAGTTGTGCTAAAATCAGGCACCTGTTGGAATGGACCCAAGCATCCTAGCCAATAAGTAACTACATCACCATTATGTCTAGTTCCTGTGTAGCTTATTCCCCCTGGTACTCTAAAGGGAACTGAGCCATCTCTGTGTCCAGGTCCCTACCTCAAATCCCAATTCCTGCCATTGTGTTCTTTCTTTATCTGCCAGAGTATTTTCTGGAGACCCTGTTTGCTTTCTACTGTTTCTATGCTATATATACTACCAACTGAGTATCCAGAAGGAGGAATTCTTTACATAATGGCAAGTATCTGTTCAAAATAGTCTTTTTTTCCCTTAAGTCTGCTTTTTTTTTTTTTTGACAGATCAGACATACGATCTTGTTTAATTAGCACATGTCTTAGTAGATAAATTAATACTTGCTAATATTTTGGCATACCCCTTTCACAGTCAAGAGGGTACAAAATTGAACAATAAATAGTAGAGCTTTTTTCTATTTTCATAAATCTTGTTAGTTGTGGAGAAGAACCATATGAGAAATCTGGAAGCTTTTGTAAAACATGTTTGTTATTCCTCTTTGATGTGTGGAGGGGTACAGCCTTCAATTTCCCATCACTCTTATCTTTCCTTTTAGTTACACTACTAGCCAAATCATTAAGAAATTTTGAGTTGTCTTGTTTTGTAGGAAATTGCTCATCACATGCACTGGGTAGAAAATTTTCCATTAAAATTTTAGAATGTGATAGTAGATGAAAACGTGATCTTTCCAGGAGTGACTAGCTAGCTTGAAATGAATGGATACAAGATCAAACATGACCTGGAGAACTGTAAGTGGTGGAGATGCTACACAGACATGTCCTGAACAAAGGAAATATGACGATGGGGTCAGAGGTTGGAGGAATGCAGCTTCTAGCCAAAACATTCCAAATATTGCTGACACACAGGAGAAAAAGCGAGGACAAAGGGTGGTCATAGCTTATCTCCTAGAAACAATGCAATAAAATTAAGTTCTCAGCACCATAGTTTCAGATATTCAAAGTCTAACATTTTTGGATAAATGGCTTATTCTTCTTGGAACCTTCTTTCTGGCATTATTTCTATAGCTTAGCTGTTAAAAAAAATACTTATGAGCCACACAAGGGTTTGCTGCAAGGGAAAAATAAGCATTGCTTACCTTAAGTACATGATCTAACCATGGTGAAACCAGCCTACCGACAGCATGCCCTTTTCCCTCAGGGTATTACCGGACCTGCTTGAAAACTGATGCCTCACCACTACTGCGTAAGCAAAGAAATCTGTATGCTTCTCAGTACTTAGATGACACATCATCCGCTATATATGAACTGATAATAGATTGAAAGTCCATGTATTTCTGGAGAAATGGCTACATTCGATGTCAGGAGTTGCTGCTAAATGACCTATGTAAATGTTAGGAAAGTGGGTGGCATTCTGAGGTAAATATTGCATCTCTGCAGGTCAACTGAGACATAACTTCTCCCATGAAATAAAAGGACTGAATTATCATTCCCATTTCCAGATCCATGTCCAATACCCTCATGAGATTATTAAGAATAGTGAGCAACTTGCCATGCTTGTAAACTGCATACTCCAGGACGCATTCCCAGAAACTCTGCTTCTCCTACTAGTCTGCCAGAGTACGTGGAGGCATCACCTGTCATTTTAAAATTTTATTCTCCGGCTGTTCTGTCCTTCTGACTTAGTAAGATTTTCCCCAACATCATGTAATTGAAAATTTGCCTTCCACTACTCTTTCCACCTTAATGTGGGTCACTTCATATTCAACTTTGCCTCCTTAAGCATTAATTTCCCTTCTAAGATGCAAGCTACTGAATAGAAATGTACATCTTTCTGGGGAGAAAAATTCAACATTCTGTAATGGCTCAGTAACTCTCTTTTCACCTGTCCTCTTCCACATGTTTCCTCAGTGTTCTGGGTGAAGTATTGGAGTATGCTGAGGAGGTGTCAGGATGTGTTTACTCAATTCGTCAGATGCTGCATATTATTCACTGCAAGAAGTTTATACTTTCTGCAAAAGAGCCACTGTAGCAGGTATAATAGCTAACAAATGAAAAAGTCCATTACATACATAACATCTTCAGATGTGAAAAATTAAAGTTTAAAGGAAAACATACGTGAAAGGAAAGGAAATAGCTAGGCTCCTAGCAGAGCCAATTCTGCCATGGTCCTGTGCCTCATGGCTTTGCTGCACTTCCAGCTCCCGTAATCTGCTTCTGCATTTAAAGGTAATAATAGAAGTTTCTCAGTGTGACCTCCTCTGACTTCCATCCCTTTTCACGTGCTAGTAAAAAACATTCCAAATTGACTACCTGACTATGTAGTGGTATGGAAGAATATAAAATGAAAAAAAAAATAAACAAAGGAAAAAAGGGCTCCAACTCTCCCCTCTTCTCTCCGTTTCTTCTGGCCAGCAGCCTTAGACCTCCCACTAGACTTCTGAGACACAAGTGACTCTTCTGCAGCAGGAAGAAGGTAGACTGTGAAGAGAGTTAAAGCCTTTACAGTTTATGAAAGTCTTTGGTTTAATTGGGACAATATTGGAATCATTAAGGGATCCCCATCAATGAAAAGAAAGCTCCTTTTCAAATGATCTGCATTTTGGAGAATGAAATAGACTGTTACAGCTACAAACTAAATGATAAAGAAGAATGGCTGTATCTTTGTCACTAATTCTAGAGTAAATTTAACTTTGTCTTGTGGAGGACCCTTTGGAGTTGCTGCTTAGAAACCACCCAGCTAACAGAGTGATTTAGCAAGATGGGAAGCTGCCGTCCCCCATTACACATTCACAATTTATGAAGCACATCACAGCCATCAAGATGCTCATGGCATATGCTCCTCACTGAGCAGTGTACTAATACCCAAGACTTTGCATTAGAAAGTAAGAGAATGTGTAAGGTAACATGGCCACAGTTTCCACCTCTCTGTGAGAGAATGCTATATCTAGAAGGTGACTTTTGCTTTTTGTGCTTTGTGTGTCTGTGTTTTTCAGTTGAGTAGGTGATGTTTACAGGGTCGAAATACCACCACGTTTTATCAACCAAAGACCTAATCTTACTTCTCTATCCTTTCCGTGTCTTTCTGCTTCTCTTTTCTTACTTTCAGGAATCACAGCAAGATATTCTTCCATAATCTTTTATCAGCCATATGTTTTTTTCTTCCAATAGGAAGCAAATTTGATCATACATCATCTGTATTTAAATCTCTTTAATGAATTATATTTTTAATCCATAAAATACAGGAATATTTCATAATGTCTGTTTGTATAGGGCCTTGCCTGATACTCTGTTACATTACAAATTTTATTTACCATTAAAACCCTTCTTTACAGACTTTGTCTATTGACATTTCATGGACAGATATATATAGAGAGCGGCAACTCCGGAAACAAGACAGTGTATATTTGTTAATATTTGTAGTTCAAATATTATTGTCATTTTAGAAAAAAAAAAAGCAGATCTCTCTAATCAAGTTTTCTGCACTTAAGTACTTATCCATGGAAATAATTTTCTTAGTTTATACTCATATTCTTTCTAGTCTTTAAATATTAACAGCTTCTTGTTGCCGGATCACACTGTGAACCCTGAGATTCTGTGGCTTACTGGATAATTCCTTATCTAGCTGTAGTGTGTCTCAGCTCTAGCGCACACCTTTAAGACAAGAGCTTTCTGCTTGAGTATTGTACAAAGGATTAAATAAGATTAACTCTGGAGCAAAAGGCCAAACAAGCAACCAGTTGACAGGGATATGAACATAGGGATACAAACATAGGGAGTAAGGGGAAATCAGCAGGACAGATAGAGAAAGGCACAGGAAGTAGAACAGTGAAACATCTAGTTTGAAGGTTTTTTTGTGGGTATAGTGTAAAAAATGAGGCTTGCTTTTCCTTCTGGGGTATCAGCTGAGAAAGAAGGTTGGCTGGGTGCTTTCTCATCTCTTGGAGCGAAAAGAATTTTGCACCAGCATCTGTCTCACTGACTGAAGTCCCTTGCCTGATTTATTATGTAATTATTTTTGTGACTGTCAGTTTTTCATTTTTAGTCACCATATTACCGTGCTTTGTTTCTGATGGACAACATTATTTTATTTTGCTTTGAAAGCTACATGAATGCCTCAAATGATCACAAAGCTTACTGAAGTGCCTAAAACCTAATCTTGCCTGTATTTTTTGCTTCAGTTTATCAACAGATAATTGTCAGTAAAAACATTAACATATTCATTCAAAATTGAGGAGCACCTATGGAAATAGTCTTATGCATCTCTCCATTGAACAAAATGTTAGACACAGCGCTCTGACTATGTAGATTTGAAACTCTGATTTGACAATCACTGTGAGGTTGTTCAAGTGTGCTTCTTTTGTTGTTGATACTGTTGTTTATCTTATTTTTTATGATGTAGAAAGAGTTGTAATAGGTTAAAAGGTTGTCTTAAGTGCTTTACTTGATGTATTCCTTAATTTCCTTGGTTCCCCATAGCTAATATCAAACACCTGGATTAGAATCTCATGAAAGGAAACAATGGCTTTATTTTATTTTTCCTAATGACCTATGATTCCAGTAAAATCACTAGGATGCTGAGGAATGCCAGGTTGAAATGCAGCTTCAACAAATGACCATTGCAGCTTTAGCATTAGTAGTCATTGGTGTGCTCAAATCATTTTCCAGTTGGCAATTTCTAATGATGTGTCAGTAAAATTCAGAAATTCTAATTCTATGCCAGTAAGATGAAGATGATTATTTTTTCTGAGAGCTGAAGATGCTAGACCAATAATGAACAAATTTCACTGGCAGTTGTATTGTACTTTGCACTTTTGTGGATCTAACACAATGAGTGTTTTCTGGGAAGTTAACAGAAAATTAGTTTTATGAAATTAAAATCATGAGACCTGAACCAAACCTGGCATCTACAAACCAAAAGGCTGAATAAATGAACCCCACATTTTAATTTAAGTCTTTTAAATCCAAATCTTTAGTTTTCTTGTTTTAACATAAGCTCTTTAAAGTTACACATTACTACCAAAGCATATGATTGTTGGAGGCAATAATACATTCAAATAATAATCACAAGAATGGTAGCACCCACATCTAAATTTTAATTAGTATTTAATGCAGTCTAAATATCTCAAATAAAACTTTATTAAATATTTCTTACATAGACATTTATATTATTACACATATATGCAATAAACTACCTACAGCTAGAAGAACCACAAAACAATCATGAGTTATATGTGTTATATTCATAGTGTTTTGGTTATTCATATTTGGCAGCCTTGAAGAAAATATCTTTCTTATCTTGGTGAGTCTAAAATTCTGAATATAAATCAGTATCTATATTTCTTGTCATTATCAATTTAAAACATCTATCTAGACCTGGAAGCATATTAACCCTTAAACAACTAGGCTTAATTTTAAAACTAAACCATCTGGTCATCAACTTCATCAGAGACTTAAGAAGGAATAAAATTATTTACCTGAGTATACAGATTTCTACCTAAAAATGGGCAAGTTTGGATGCAGGCAGAATTGACGGCTAAAGTCTGCCAAGACAGAGTAAACAAGTCCTCAATAGTTCCTGCCTCACAAATTTGTCTGTCAGATATATTGGGCCAGAAGGCTGAAGAAGATACTCCAATGTTATAGAGTTGTAGGAGATTGTTCAGACAGCAAACTGTCTCTGTCATCTTCTCATTTGGGAAGCTGCTAACGAAAGAAACTTTTTCATGCATATTCTGGATGACAGGATGGAAGCCTTATTGCCCATTATTGTAGATGAGTAAAAAACTATTTCATGTAATATATGTTAGGTTATATTGCTATTAATGGCCATAGCTAAGAATTTGCATCACATGCACGTTGTACCTACATAGCTCATGCCTCTGACAACTGCCATCCAGTATACACAATTATAGGAAATTGAAAATACTCTAAAGTAGTAGTGCCACTGTGTGCCATACAATTGACATTGACCTATTCTGTCATTTCCTGGATATCTTTGAGCATTGTATTCCAAACAAATAAAGAAGCTGAAAAGAAGAGGTATATCATTCCTTGGAATGTTAACACACTCATGTCTACCTGTAAACACTGTCTGTAGCAGCCCCACCCATTTTCTCCACTATGCCAATCTTAAGTTCATTTCTTCATTATATGGGCTGTTTCTTTATTCTCCCAATCAGTTTTCTTTAGACCTTTTTCTCTTTAGTCACCCAATTTATCATCAAACTAGCAGCCATGATGATCTTATTAAAATACAAATTGGATTGTGTTTGTCTTCCACTTCAAATTCTCCAAAGGCTTTATACTTCATTCATAGTAAAAAATGACAAACCATGTTCAATGAGGTAAAACTTGCAGTCTCCTCCTCATTATGTTTGTTGTCATCTAACGTATGTAAACACAGGTCCAGATACACACTAGCTTTCCCATGTTCTTAAGTAAAATCCCTTTTGTTTCATAGAAGTTCTTATGCTAGAATGCCAATTGCCAAGATACTCTAATGGTTTACTTCCTAGCCTTTATATTTCTTTGATGCCATCCCGTCAGACAAGTATTTCCTCACCATTCCATCGAAAATTGCAGCCCTGAGAATCTTTCTGACCTTCATTTTGAACACTAGTAACATCAAAATGTTATGCTCTTTCACTGACTAACGTTGCTTATGGTCCCTACACAACATCAAACTTCATAAGAAACATTGTGTCTAATTCATCCCCATCACTTGTGAAATGACTGACATTACCCACCTGTAATAAAATTTGAAGAGCAAGCAAATGTGTACATGAATGAATAGATGACTTCCACTTTATGCAGCATGGTTCAATCTCTATGTTTTTCTCTTTCTCTTGGGCCAGGCATTGCATACTTCATAGATTTAAAAGTATAAAGCTTTTTTGTATACTTTAGTTCAACATTCTTTGACATCCAAAACTGATGTTCATATCTACCATCCCTTCACATTTATGTAATTTTTCTCTTGCTCATTGGTTAGAGATTTCTGGAAATCATTATGATCCAATGCCAGCAACTGTGGTTCACTTTCTGTTCAATGGTTTTTGTAGGAACTCTCCATCAAACTGACACATCAGTAAACAATTTCTTCATAAACAGGTACATATCCCCCCCTCTCTCTCTGTCTCTCTCTCTCCCTCTCTGTCTCTCTCTGTCTCTCTGTCTCTCTGTCTCTCTCTCTCTCTCTCTCTCTCTCTCTCTCTCTCTCTCTTGAGTTATCAACTCAGTTCTTGCTTTTGTTTATTTTGCCATATACTGTGATTGGCCTGAAAAATACTGAGCAACTATAAACATTTACCTGTTTATTTTTGGTGTACACTATTGCTTATAGTTGGTCCATGTGTGCTATTTTGGGGATAAAACAGAGGTAAGGGAATACAGCTTACTCTACTCTTGTTTTCCATTTTTGCATTTGGATGCTAAGATGCTCAAGCAAATTCTTCAGTCTTTTACACCACAGTATAATGACTTTCTCATCATAAAATGTACATTTCTATTTCAGATCACAAGATCAGTATCAAATAACTAGGCATAAATAACACGGACACCCCAAGTCCATCTAATTTGATTTCAGAATCAGATCTGCTAAGAAACCTGGTGACATTAGAAAGTTACAAAATTTTCTAGGAAACACATGATTTTAAAATTGAGACAGTAATTTCCAGTAAAGGGTTAATTTTATGATAACCATGTAAAACACAATATGTTGTGTTTAAAAGGATAACAAAAACAAAGTTCATAGAGCATGGGTTAACATCTAACTCAACTTATTTTATTATGAGACTGAAAGAGATATATTTTTTCTGCATCTTTCTTTAATGTAAGATTTTTTATTATAACTTATTCAATATTATATGCCAATTGTTATCCCCTTACTTGTACCTTCCTGTTCCCCCCTTTTACCCTATTCCCCTCCCATAGACTTCTGACAGAAGGGGATCTCCTCCCCCACCATATGGCCACAGCCTATCATCAGGTCTCATCCTTACAGTCTGCTTCCCCTTTCTATATGTGCCACAGGGAAAAAGAAATTCAGAACAATTTTGTTTATGAATATTGACGTAAAAATTCTCAATAAAATACATGCAAACCGAATCAAAGAACACATCA
Organism: Acomys percivali; assembly: GCA_907169655.1. Taxonomy (NCBI): domain Eukaryota; kingdom Metazoa; phylum Chordata; class Mammalia; order Rodentia; family Muridae; genus Acomys; species Acomys percivali. The sequence goes on from OU015742.1 coordinate 49,806,309, forward strand.
AAGATATAATTCACCATGACCAAGTAGGCTTCATACCAGGGATGCAAGGATGGTTCAATATATGGAAAGCTATCAATGTAATCCACCATATAAACTAACTAAAGGAAAAATAACACATGATCATCTCCTTAGATGCTAAAAAAGCATGTGACAAAATCCAACACTCATTTATGTTTAAAGTCTTGATAATATCAGGGATACAATGCACATACCTAACATAATAAAGGCTACATACAGCAAGCCAATAGCCAACATCAAATTAAATGGAGAAAAACTCAAGGTAATTCCACTAAAATCAGGGAGTAAGCAAGGCTGCCCACATTCTCTATATCTTTTCAATATAGTACTTGAAGTTCTAGTTAGAGAACTAAGACAACAGAAAGAGACCAAAGGATCCACATCGGAAAGGAGGAAGTGAAAGCATTGCTATTTGCCGATGATGATATGATAGGTCACATAAGTGACCTGAAAATTCCACCAGAGAACTATTATAGTTGATAAACCTTCAACAAAGTGTCTTGATACAAAATCAACTCAAAATAGTCAGTAGCCCTCCTGTATACAAATAACAAACTGGCTGAGAAAGAGAAATCTTTGAAGCACTCTTTTTTTTTTTTCTTGGTAAAATTGTTTGGGAATATCTGTGAATATACTTTATGAAATATCTAGTGTTAAGGTCACGTACTGCCAGCTGTACATTACAGATTTGATAGTAGTAGCATCATCAATGCCACCAGCAAACTGTGGAAAATATAACTGAGAGTTTCAGAAAAATATGCTTCTATTGCTACTATCCACATTTTATATTTAAAAAAAACAGGTCTAAAGGATGTTATAAAGGAACCTTGGAAGAATTTGCAACATTGCTATTGAGTTTGAAAGATTTAAAAAATATTAAAATAGTCCATCTTCTGGATTGTAGAAGGCTAAGTAGTTAAGAGCCAGCTTGGTGTCCAATAAGAACCTACTAGTTTGGTTCCCAACACTCTTTCCAGGCTGCTCAGAAGTGTTTGTGACTCCAGCAGCAAGGGCTCCAACAACTCTGGCTTCAGTGAGTATATGTGCACAACATGTTTATATCCACATATAGTCATGCACGTATGTAACTGAAAATGAAGCAATACCTTTAAAAAAAGGTGCATCGTCACTTAAGGTTTGTAAATTTTCTTAGTCACTTTTATATAAATCAGAACACCATGCACTTCATTAACAGTAGACATAAAATTCCATTCATGGTTTACTTGTGACATGGATAAATATAGTCCTACTGGAGCAATAATATAAACTGACAAGAAGAAATCGAAATATTAATTCTCATCTTAAATATTTGACCAACTCATACTATACCACTTATTAAATAATAAAGCAAATATGTTATTTCATTTTGTGTAAAATAAGAATAATAAGAGTTGATTTTAATCAGTCTGTAAAATCGGCTCTTGAATTTGTGAATAGTAATCTGTCATTCAAATGACATTGATGATAATCAACATAAATTCTGTGAAACACAAATTGCTTTCTGTATTTATTGTCAGTTCTCACAGATATTATTTATTGTCAAGGAACTGCTACAATGTCGCGGAATCACAGCCACCCGGTGCTTATAAGGAATTTCTGATGCTTTTAACCACACTAAAATTTTCATATCTTACTACCCTTTTCACTACATTTATTTCTCATTCTATCCTATCTATTTTAACCCTTTGTTTAACTCAGTAATCTATGTTTCATGAATGTCAAAGTTACATTTCAAAATAATTCCAGGTACCCAAAGACATGTGCCTTTAAAGACACACTTTGTAATGACATAAATTCACCGATACCAAAAATTAAGTTTTTCATTTTTATCACTATAACTTGAGTTAGAAAAATAAACATGGATTTAAATGGAAACAGAACTACAGCATCTTCCCTCTGCCCTTGCATCTGGGTTTTCTCTTTCTCTTTTCCTTTTCTTCCTCCCCTCCATCACTGACCCCTTGGTTTCTTCTGAACTGCTCTCTCTCCCTTCCTCCATTCTTTCTTTTTTCTCTTTTCTTTCATCCTTCCTTTTCTCCTATCTTTATTCCTTCCAGTCTTTCTTCATCTACCTAGTTCCTCTCACCCTCCTCTTCCCTCCTCCTTTCCCTCCCTCCTCCTACCTTGCCTCCCTCCCTCCCTCCCTCCTACCTTCCCTCCTTCCTTCCCTCCCTCACTCCCTCACTGCCTTCATCTCTTTATCCTTCCTTTCTTATTTATTTACTGCTGTCATGGATTAATCACACCATGCAGCCTCTATATGACATGCCTTGTGAACTTATCTTGCAGTGAAGATGAAGTTGATTTACATCATGTACGTTATCGACCCATTTGCTATTTTTCAATACTAAACATTACATAGATTAAATATGTTATTCAAGGTGAAGCAAATTGGTTATGGTTACACTGGGATTCCCACTACAGAGCCACTGGAAACTGAGACCATTCATTCAGCCATCAGCCGACCTTCTGTCACTCACACTGAAACACAGCCAAATTCTGTAGTTACTTGCTTCACACACTCAAGAACAAAGTGATCCTAACGTTCCTACCTGTGTCTCCCATTTCCAACCTATTTCACTTTCATGATAGAAGGAATCATAGACCATAGACCAGTATGAATATACTAGTTTTTCATGGAGGCAGAGTTTCTGTGCAGCTTGAAGCAGGGAAATTTTAAAAGAAATTCAATTTCTGTGAGTAATTCTTCGTTGCAAAATAATAATGGCATAAAATGTTGAAATCTAACCCCTTGGAAAGGAGAGAAATGAACTCCTTGTGTTTCCTATGGAGAATAAGAGGAGAATTTTCTGACTTCCTTAATCCATTTTCTAAATGTTTGATGTGATTGTCCCATTGTGGAGAGAAAGCAGCTCTTGGTTTCCTCTGTGAAATGAACTAAAATATCTCACTCCTATATTATATCCCTCCTTTCTGGACTCTTAATCTCAGTTTAAAATGGAGACGATTCTATATGCATTAAATGTGTGCAAAGTATAGCTAACACACACGAAGTTAAATTGCAGTAGAGTTATGTTGAGTGTGTCAAGGCGTAGATTCTCTTTGGCTGGCAGTGAGGTAAGCAATGGTCCCTAGGAAATGGTAGAACTGCTCAGGTCAGAAGTAGTTTGAAATGAATCAAGACAGCACAATAGTGTCCTTAACATGTGATGCTCATTATTGTGACATCACATAGTTGAAGACCAGAACAATCAATCACTTTTCTTGAGAACTTTGACTATAGTTTTCCCTCCAGTACACTGCTGTATTCATAAAAACAGGTCAGAGCATCTTTGGCTCTTTTTGCTTCTTTTCATCCTAACTCAACTTTTTCCAAATATATGGCAGGTTATTTGAGGATTATGTTAAGACAGTAAAGGTTCAGTTACCAAAATTTTTTGGAATAGTTTCTATATACAATACTCAGAATAGGAAGAAATTTCATTAGCATGATGTTACTTAATGGCTTTTGTTCTCTATTGCTTACTAATTATGCCTTACATATAAAGCATATTCCTGTTAAATGTAACTTTGATAGTTAGGGAATATATCAAATTCTCAAATATAGTAAGAAATATTAAAACTTGTAGCTTCTACTTAAAGCAAGCCTCTAATGAATTCTGTTGGATTTAATGTAATGGAATCTATTTAAGGTTGATATTGCTATCATCATTTCAACAAAGAAAAACAGAAGGTCAGAGAAACTATGCAATTTGGCCATTTATTACTTAATAAATGACAGTGCTAAAACTTACATTTCAGAAGGTAGGTTTTAATTTCTTTCCTGCTTCTAAGGACAATTGCCACTGAATTGATCAAGTTGATTTTCAGTAACCAGTAATAGAGTTGGTATTGAAAAAAATCAATGAATCATATTTAAAGTGAAAATTTTTATGTGCTCCTTAGTGCTGTTGAATAAAAAATATATTTAAAAATTACATGTACATAGAACTGGGAGTCCATGTATGTTGTGTATAAAAAAAACATAAAAATATACATACATGTAGAATTCCTTAGAAGACAATATATGATTTGGGATCATCAATGACAGCCCTTGTATCACTTCCATGTTCAAGAATAAAATAGATTTATACAGTTACTCCCTGGTAGTTTTCCTTTACATTTTTAAAACATTTAATTTATCTATTTGTATGTATTTATGAATATGACAGTCTTAAAGCAATCTTTGAGAGTTGGTTCTCTCAATGTGAGTACTGAGAGCTGAGCACTGCTCATCAGACTAGGCAGCAGGCACTTTTACCTGCTGTGTCAGCTCATCCGCCCCCTTTCATAAAGTTAGAGTTCTCCTTCATTTATTTATTTATTTATCTATTTATTTATTTATTTATTTATTTATTTATTTTTATTTTTTAATTTTTTTAAATTAATTTATTCTTGTTACATCTCTATGGTTATCCCATCCCTTGTATCCTCCCATTCTCCCCTCCCTCCCATTTTCCCCTTATTCCCCTCCCCTATGACTGTTCCGGAGGGGGATTACCTCCCTCTGTATATGCTCATAGGGTATCAAGTCTCTTCTCGGTGACCTGCTGTTCTTCCTCTGAGTGCCACCAGGTCTCTCCCTCCAGGGGACATAGTCAAATGTGAGGCACCAGAGTACATGAGAAAGTCAAATCCCTCTCTCCACTCAAGTGTGGAGACTGTCCTGTCCATGGGCTAGATCTGGGTAGGGGTTTAAATTTTACCGCCTGTATTGTCCTTGGCTAGTGCCTTAGTTTGAGCGGGACCCCTTGACCCAAATCTAGCACTGTCTGCTCTTCCAAAGGTCCCGGGTTCAATTCCCAGCACCCACATGGCAGCTCACAACTGTCTGTAACTCTAAGATCTGACACCCTCACACCAATGCACATAAATTAAAGTTAAATAATAATAATAAAAAAAGAAACAAAAGAAAAACAAAAAAAATAGAGTTCTCCTTCTATTGACTTCTTTGTATAGCACTTGAGGAATACTGTAGTAACTCTATCCTTGTGGATTACAATGTAAGGAATCCAATCACTGTGTGAAACTATGAATTATGCAGAAGACTGCATGTACAATATTGTTCCTACACATAAAGTGGAACATATAAATTAGGCATATTACGAGATTTAATAAGTTAGAATAGTAATGGTGATATGGCATAAGAAAAGTAATATGAACACTACTCCCAGTTTATTGTTTTGTTTTCCTTTACCATTCCAATTACAAAATTTAACATTTGTTGTTAGTCTACCTAGGTTGTAAACAAGACTACTGTTGTGATTTGGATTATTGCTAAAAAACAGAAGGGTTGCTTGACCTCAAGTAATCATAACTTTAACAATTGATCTGATTGCTACTAAGAGGCATATAATATGTACAGAATAGATACACTTGTTGAAAAAATGACATACTGAAAGCAAGGTGTGGTAGGACACCATGAGATTTCATCCTGCTCCTTTGAATGGTATGCAATGTAAAACTTATGAATTGTTAAATTCTAATGTACCATTTATATTTGGAGCATGATTAGCACAACAATAAAAATTAATATTAGATTTGATTAGTATCAAGGTATATAGAATTAAACTTAAGTAGACATACAAATGGGACAAAAATGTGAATACATACATTATATATATGTATATATACACAACACTTTACATTTGAGCTTAAATGTTATAGAGTTCAAATACACAGGGAAGATGATGCAAAAAATCTAAAAGAAAAAATGGGAGAGGATGAGACTTCTAAATAGAACTCAGACATCTCTGATGAAAATCTCCTGTTTCACTTTACATATCTTTAAACCTAATCCATGCAGAACACCATGTGGCGCTTAGTATCTGAGCAGTGAAGGAATTTTTGTATTAAACACACACACACACACACACACACACACACACACACATATATATATATAGAGAGAGATTCAAAGACTCTTTAATTCTAATATGTTGGAGGGTTGGTCTGTTGTATTTTGATGCTAATTACTGCTCTCAGTCTCTGCCCCACCTGTACCTTGCCTAAGAGCCTAACCTATTCGGCCAATAAAAGGCCATCATATCTGGGCAGGACAAATGGGACAGGTGTGGCTAAGGTTCCAGGGCTCAGGGAGACAGGGAGATCTTTGCAAGGGAGAGAGACTGGAGGAGAAGGAGGCAAAGAAGGTTGTGACATCATGAATTAGATAGAGAAGTACATGGCTGATGTGTATGGAGACTTGGCCCAGATGAAGAAAATTAGGAAGTATATGGGATTATGGATGGGAAGTAGGTTGATAGAAATTATTAGAAGCAGAAGCAGGGGATTGGGGCAGGTATCCCATACCTGCCACATGATGGGAGTAGTTTAGGGACTTAATATCTGCCCTGCCCCAGGTTAATGAAGGCTATTTTAAAACATAACAAGTGTCTGTGTCTTGATTGATTGCTAGCTGGTTAGAAAATATTGCCATCATAATACACATTTCTTTATAGATTTTTCCTATAAGTAAGGGTTTTGTTTTTGTGAATATGACTAGGCCAAACTTGGATTGTTACTTCAAATTCAAACCTGAGTTCCATATTTTTAAAGGCTTTATACATTTTGTTAAAGACACCTTATTGCATAATTTAGTCGTGTAAAATATTTTTAGTACCTCTGCCTTAGAAAATTAATAATGATGATGATGATGATGATGATGATGATGATGATGTAGATGATTGATAATAATACTTCACTAGCTTTAAAGTTTTCTCTCTTTCTTGACTCAATTTGGTCATCTATAAAATTCTTAACCTGGAGCACTAGCATCTTAAATGGGTGTATGTTAATGACATGAATTTAGATATCAATTATGATTAAAACTAGTTATCTACAAAAAGATTTTCTCGTGCCTTTCCTCATACATCCCCTTCTCCTACACAACAGTCCTCATTTAATTCTTCAGCTGCTGTAAGGATTCTTCAGCCGTGAAGAAATGAGTGGTGTTTACCACTCACTCTTCTTGGTAGGAACTCTTCTTCAAGTAGGAAGAACAAAATCACAGGTACACATAATATTGTGTGCTGGAGAGATTACAACACAGTGATACCTCCAAGGCTCATATTCACTAAGGGAAGGTCGGGAGAAGTACAGTGTCTTAGGAGGAGGCTGAATTCTAATAAGCAGACAAAAGAAAAAGTCATTAAGATGGAATAATATGAGTAAAACATAGACATGATGTATAAGTATGTTCTCTCTGTGCTGGTCTATTTCTTGGGGTGAAGACCAGGGAGATATTTCCTACTCCTACTGTGACCAGAATTGAATCCCTGCTTCCCCATTAGGTATATGTTTCAGCGGACAGCTGCTAGCCCAGTTTCTCTTACTGGGCCAAAGGGTATAAGAAGCACAAGGAGTAGACGCATTGGAAAGGGAGGACACTAAGCCCATGGTGTGTGGCCTATGGGTCAAAGAGATACAAATGAAAGAATTATTTTTAAAATTTTGGAAGAGAGCATAATAAGTGAGCAAGCTTCTATAACATGAATCACTCATGGGTACAAATACAATAATATTGCATCTCAGAAAAGAATAATCACATAGGCTTCTAAATGATAGGAAATGCATAAAATGGTATATGAGTACATTCAATATATAAATGTATATTGATATTTAGTTTACTATGTGTCCATGAAATCCTGAGTTTGCATATACTTCTAAGTCCACACATGAAATTTCCATCATTATTTCTGGCAATCTTGGGCGTGTCTCACATATCTGCTTAGTATTTTCTCATTAGTGTGACATGTCATGGACTTCATTGACTGACTGCACCCAAAGCACAGTCGTTTTCACTCAACAAATGTCTGTAGACGGGCAACATTCCCTCTAACAGTGAATCTGACTTTTGAAATTGTCCCCCCCAGAGCAACATTTGACGCATATTCTGACTTAATACATTTTGAGGCTCTGACATTCTGTGGTTTCTTCTCTAAGCAACTGGATTTCCAGTTCCTATATCTCAGCCTTGACACATTGGTTTTCCCTACTAAAAGGAAAATGATAGAAACTTGATGGTCTTATTCAAATTTAAATAGTACATGGAATTAGATAAGACCATATTTACAAGCACCTTTATCTTTCAATGTTCTTCATTTCCTTAAGTTCAATGTTAGTAGCTTATCAAAACAAAACTATTACTACTCTCTCAATCTCTCTCATATGCTACCTATAATTATTCCACAAATTACATCACAAGAAACTTTGTATCAAACCAGTTGCAGTTCTACCACTATGACCCAAGAGATTATCGTCTTTCACATGAATTGCTGCAATAGGTGCTAATTATTTCCCCCTTTCCTACTCTTAACTCCCTATATACAGGGCAAAGAACATACAGGGTCTAAACATCTTAACTCAGATGTCCTGCTGCTGGACCCTGTTCTTCAAATGCATACATTGGAATATCACCTCAGTGTTCTAGGTTTTGACTCAAGAAGATATTCTTTAATGTTTCTGTATTGATCAGCTTCCTGTCTTCTGAAGACTTTCTTATTAGTACCCTATTAGGCACTCCATTGCAGCACCTCTTTTTCCATCCTTTCCTGATATTCTCCTGTACTATGTACCATAGTGTCTCATAATATATTCATATATTAGTTTCTGGTTTACATATTACCTTTTCCTACTAAACTATCAGGGTGATAGGGCTGCTGTTTATCTTGGTCCTTGTGAAGCTCTGCAAAACCAAAGCAATAGATTATCGTGAATGCTCAGTAAACATTTGTGAAATGATAGGATTAGTCAATGCCTGCTAAGTAATGAACCCGAGGAATATTCATAATGAGTGGTCCACATCATGTACCTAATTTATAAAATAGAAATAATTTTAGAACTAATTAAGTGTCAAGTTTGGAATGGCTCAAGCACAGCAAAGAAAAGATAAATGCTGATTGGAATTGTCATAAAAAAATTTAGATAGTTTTTTTACATTTTCATTAAATGGAGGTATTTCTACTACTATTAAGAATGAAGACGTATGAATAAATAAAATACAATAAACTCTCCACACAGAAAATTCTACCTTAAAATATGAGCTATAGAATATATAATATAGGCTTGTTTCAACTGTAGTTAGGGTACCCTCAAAATTTTTCTTGGTTCCTTATGAACTAAATTTCTTAACTTCAAAAACAATTCAGCATCATGTGGGGATGGGAGGATTTGGAAATTTCTAAGATATAATATACCACATTACTAAAGAAAAGTTCCTTGCTATGGTTTCCAATTCAATATTTAAGCTTGCAGTGGCTAAGAATAAGGTTTCCTTAAGGCATGCTTAACACTTCCCCAGCCTGGAAGTAGGGTAGCACTTGTTAAAGAGATTTTTTTCAGTTTCAAGGAAAGCTATAAAGTCTTTTCTGGGGTTTTATTTCCTGCCCAAATCATGCCAACACCTGAGACAATAGCCTTACAGATTTGCTACCTGCAGGTTTCTTGAAAAAGTAATTTATTTTATTATTACTGTGGTGCCACCTCTTCTGTAGTTTCCACCTAAATAAATCCAGTTAATCAGCCAGTAGAAAGTTGCAAGACGTGATTTTCTTTGGCAGTGTCAGAAAAGCAAGCCAGAGTGTTTTACAGGAAGGAATTAGAGGCAACTTGCAATAGTCAAGGAGGGAATAGCAACCTATCGTTTTCCAATTCTGCATTCAATGATATCATGTTGGTGGTTTAAATGGTCACAGCAAATGTATTTATATTACACAGTGAGGTAAACACCTTAGGACACCGAATGATTCTATCTTGCCATTTGCAGGTGTGTGATATAAACAGTCATCCATCCCATGCTTTATGGCTGCTGTACCTGCTCTCTATGCAGCACTCACTTGGCGAAATGCTCTCCATAATAGATACATACCATTTAGTCAAATAGAATGATTGTCTCAAATAGTTTTTCTGCCTTGAAATTTGTGCTTTATGGTTTGGTTTCCTGAACAGTGTATGGGTGCTATGAAACATTTTGCTCTGCTGAAAATATATTTCATTATGCTTGCAACATGAACATGAAGTTTAAAAAGTGTAAAATATGAGAAATTAAGCATTAGGAAATTTCATGATATTCAGTAACTTTGTTCCCGAAAAAAATAAGATGAGCGAGAAAATGACGTACTGTCACTGGAGTGTTTCAGCTAGTGAGGTATACAAGATGGAAATCTCCACTATATTAGCTGATTTTTATTTCAGAAGATTTATTTTTAAGAACTTCCAAAATAGGTAAGCTGGACAGTGGCAGGAAGATGAATTTTTCTGATATATCTCCGAGTTGTCTGCCTCTCACCTCTCAGACCACATCTGAGCACTGTGAATGTGTACTATTCCTCACTGCAAACCTCCCAGCAACAATCAAAACGATGGTGATTAAAATAGCTGTCCTCTTTGTACTTATTTTTGACTCATTTAATGTTTTATATAGTCTATGGTTACATATGAGGACTAACTAAGTATGACAAGAATAAATTAATAAAAAAATAAATAAAAAAAGAAAAAAAGAAAAAAAAAGAAAAATTTTCAACATCAGAATTAATTTGTTGACGATCTCCATTCCAGTAATGGCCTGTTCTGCTCTACTCTGAGGAATATATTGCAATGTTATTATTCAAATAGAAAGAGTTGTAAAAATAAATAGAGAAATAAAGATAAAATATAGCCTTTCTATAATTTCCCGAAAACAAATTTCACACAATAATATTTTGAATAGCGTTTTACATATAGCAAGTTCTTTTTCTAATAAAATGTTTTCTGTGTGATAGCTTTGGATTATGAATGCCATTTCCTTTTATAATAATACCATAATGTGTCTTTTAAAGATTTTTTGGTTTTAAATACAATAATATTTTAAAGTTACTATAAATATATATAACATATTTTAATCTGATAAGCTATAAAACCTTAAAATTTACTTATAAAAAAAGGATCATTTTTCTGTTGATACAAATTAATGTATGTCTCAACTAGTATCTGCCCCTGGGTTGTGAAAACTTATGGCAACTGCGGTTTAAGTGACAGATAAAATATTTTAATTAGACTCCAAAATATTAAATGTTTAAAATGTGCTTTTCTCTATTTTTCATGCAGAGAACCTGTTAAAATAAATTTTCTTAAACAAGGGATGTCATGTGTAAATATTCTCAGATTAATAGCAATAGGATATGTTTATAATTATTGTTTTAATAAAAATTTTCATGAATGTAAAGTTGTTTTAAACTTAAAGTATATATATATATACATACATATATATATATATATATATATATATATATATATATATATATAATCTACCATAAAACCATACTTTTTGTTTAATTGTCAGCCTGGGAAGGTTTTTATCCAAAGTAAGCCCTTTATAATGGAACCGAAGAGAAACCAGAAATCGCTATCCTTGTGTTAGTCCTAGGAATATTCATTATTTTGAAAATTCCCTAAGTGTGCCCTGATTTATGATTTGTGTATGGAGGATTGCCCCAGGGTTCATAACACAGGTCGGAAGACTAGAGAGCACAGTGCTCTTGCTTCCTCTTCTCTGCTGCAGGCAGGTTGTCCTCGTGTCTCTCAGAGGCTTGTCTTTTGTTTCACCAGAGTTCCAAGAACTGGGTTCGTGCGCCTTTGCATTAGCGTTCTTGCCGGTTGGCCAAGCCACTGCCATTCCCTTGTCCAGACTGAAGTCCTGGAGAACACTTGCTCTGATTGTCTCAAGAGCTTTTTGTGTTCCTAGGTAAAGCCCTTGCTTTGAGCAACTCGGTAGCTGTTATTTATATGATTCTCCAACCTGATGGGTTTTATAAGTTAATGATATTCAGGATTCCTCTTTGAACTATGCTTAATGGTAGAATTAATCACTGTGTTAATGAGCAATCATACTAAATAATCTTTATTTAGTTTGTATGAGATGGATAACTAGTATCCGTACCTGATATACAGACTACAATTGCAAATTCATGATACAGCAAGAAGCTATTGTAACAGCAATTTGGTGACAGTTTAGGATAAGATGGGGCATTTGGTAATAAAAGCTACGTATGTATATTAACTATGGTGGTGAATCTGTAATTCTACCAATTAGGTGAAAGCAAGCAGGTGGGTCATAACCAAGGCCATCTCTGCTGCATGGTAAGCCTGAGATGAATAGGACTAAAAAGAATCCTACCTCAACACACACACACACACACACACACACACACACACACACACACACACAGAGAGAGAGAGAGAGGGGGGAGGGAGGGACAGACAGACAGACAAACAGAGACTTTTTTAGTTCTTATTACACAAATGACAAATAAAAAGAGATTATTAAGAAAGAAAGCTTCCAAGATCAAAAGATGGCTCAATAAGAAAACAGTAAGGAGATCCTTTGCACTGAAGTTTCAGGAGCTAAATCTAATATTAACATGGTGGAAGGAGAGAACCAATTCCTACAAATGTTCTGCGGACTCTACCTCCACCCGTCCCAACATACACATCATAGGAAGCATGCATACACACAAAAAAGAAGAAACCAACCAGATTAAAAAATGCGTTAAAAAGCCCGGTCATGGTGGCACATGCCTTTCATCCCAGCACTCGGGAGGCAGAGGCAGGAGGATTGCTGTGAGTTCGGGGCCAGTCTGGTCTACAAAGTGAGTGCAGGGCAGCCAGGGCTACACAGAGAAACTCTGTTTGAAAAACCAAATAAATAAATAAATAAAGCGTTAAAAAATAGGGACAGAAAACTTTCAAATAATTTCATCCCATTATACGTAAGAAACAAAAAATATGACCTTATCCAGAACAGTCAGGGCTATACAGAGAAACTCTACCCTAAAAAATAACACAGAACAAAATAGCAACAAAAATATGACCTTAACTCAGCTCTCCTGGGGACAGCAGGTCCCTAATGGGAAAGAGAGATCCTAACTTCAGCAGGTTATATATTGAAAGGTCCTTCAAACTTCTCCCAAGTGTGACATCAGAGCCCACATAGGTCCAGGATGTTATCTCTTCTAAATTGATATAAAGAATGCATCACCCCTTGTAGCATCCCTGAAGGTGACACAACTCCAAAATAGAATTAAACAAATAAACAGTAATTAATTAAAACAAACAACAATTTAAAAAAAAGAAAAAGAAAAAATGAGAGAATTTGTTTTTTTCTACTTTGGATTCTTTGTTTTTAATGATGTTGCTTTGTTTCTTTTTGTTTGTTTTCTAAAGAGAGCAAGAAAGCATATAATGGGGTAGATGGAGAGCAGGGGAAGATCTGAGAGGAAGTGAGGGAAAGCAAACTGGGATGAGAATATGTGCTATGAGCCAGGCAAGGTGGCACACACCTGTAAGCCCAGTACTCAGGGAGGCAGAGGAAAACACATCTCTGTGAATTTGAGGGCAGCCTGGGATACAAAGCAAGTCCAGGACCATGGCTACACAGAGAAACCCTGTCTCAAAAAAACAAACTAAAATATTGTATGAAAGAAATCTATTTTTAAAAATAAATGAATAAAGATACATTTCTCCCTAAAAGTTAGCACTACCTATCAGTAAAGACCTTTATGCCTCCCCCATCAATGAGTGAGTGGTGGACAAATGGATAACAAAAGACTCCACTGTTATAATAACAATCATGAGCATCCGAAATGCAATGTAATACAGAAAGACAATAGGCATCTATTCCAAAAGAAGCAAAGGATCATAAAATGAATAATTTGTTATCAGAATTAACTCAGTAAAACTCATTCATATGTTCATATCAACTAGAAAATATTTTGGAAAAGGCATAGAAGAAATTTTTCTTTGAGCTCTAATAGACAAAGATAGTAACAGTATAATTCATGAAGGGGAAATCTGATAAAATTGGTAGCATTAATATAAAAATACCATATAATGATTTATTACACTGTGAAGACAATCAGTATTTTGTACAAAACATTTGCCAATTGTATGTTCCAAAATGACTGCTGCAGAATACATTTTTAAAAAAAAAAAACAGAAAATGAAAATGTAAAAGCTAAACAATCCTACTTGAAAGCAGGTAAAAGATGAGTGCATAACACAATAAATATCCACAATGAAATACTACTACCTCCTTATCAATGTGTCTAAAACATGATCTATTCAGTTTTCTTCTGAGCTCCAAAGTTACTCTGCATTTCTGAGCAGAGTCCCAGCAAGGACACCTTTATTCCAGCTATGCAAGCGTCTCCTTAGATATAATAAACTCCAGTAACCCAACTCTCTGGATGTTGTTTAAGCAGCCAGGATGTATGATTCTGCATTTATTAAGTATTCCATTTCTAGGAACGCATTTTTAATTTTCCAGTATTTGCGTAACGGATCTTGGGCAAGTCCCCTAAAATGTTCAGTGTGCAATATTATGCATGTAAAGGAAGTAACCCGAAAGAGCCACACAGAATAAGACTGGAGTATTAAGAAGACTGGAGAGAAAGGCACATAGAATGTGAAACTCAATGTGAAATTATCAAATTAGAGACGGCTAAGGAAAATAATCAGCAGAACGCAAACAAGCTAGCAAACAGTTCAACAGCAGAGCCCAAATCCTTGAAGAAAACGTTACATCTCAAAAGAAGACAACAAACTCAGTTGTAAGTAGGATGATAGAAACTCCTTTTTTCTTTTCTTGCTTTCCTATTGTTTCAGTTTCAGTAAATAAAAGTTGCTAGGATAACGTCCCACGCTCAGGGGTCCAGGAGATCTGGGCCCACTGTTCATGCTCAAACTATGGCACCAGCAAAGGACAATACATGCAGTAAACTTCAAACCCCTACCCAGATCTAGCCAATCGACAGGACATTCTCCACACTTGAGTGAAGAGTGGGATATGACTTTCTCACGTACTCTGGTGCCTCACATTTGACCATGTCCCCTGAATGAGGAGACGTGGTGGTACTCAGAGGAAGGATAGCAGGCTACCAAGAAGAGACTTGATACCTTATGAGCATATAGAGGGGGAGGAGGTCCCCCTCAGGCACAGTCATAGGGGAGGGGAGTAAGGGGAGAATGGGAGGGAGAGAGGAATGGGAGGATACAAAGGATGGGATAACAATTGAGATGTAATATGAATAAATTAATAAAATATATTTAAAAAAAGAAAGTTGCCAGGATAATTTCTTCTCTCATGCCACTCAAGGGAGAGAAGCAAAAAACAAAAGCAAAATGAACAGGCTTCAAGCCTTCTTTCTCCTTTGACTCATGTTACTTTCAGTGCATGCATGGTCCATGTCATCTTTCTAATGATTCTTCATTGTTAAAAAAACTTTACATTCACAAAGTCCTGTATACCTGTAACCATATGTGATTTCTTAGACAAACTGTCTTCTTAAATATTGATTAATATATTTTCTATTCAGTTTAACTACAGAACATGGCATTATTAATGAATCTTGTGTCCTGGGAAGTTCAGTGTTATTGTGGGGAAAGACATTACATTGCAATTCAGAGGCAGCTAAATATAGGCAAAAGATGGCAAGAGAAAAGGCTTTTTGGTTTCTGGTTCACAAATATAACATTTCTTCTCATCTTTTTAAAACACCATCAGGAATTAAAGTAAGTATTTGTCAGTTAAAATGACTACTAACTTCTTTTTTATCATGAATGGTGCTGAATCTTTTCTTTTGTTATGTAACCGTAAAAACTGCAGCTGAGCAAGCAGGCTATTTGCATTTCCCAGAGCTGCATGCCTTGGCTTGCTTTGACTTTAAATAGTACAAGATTCAGCAAGGGAGAAGGCTGTAACCCATGCCCTAAGCCCACACAAGGCCATTTGTGTGGGGTCACTTGCAGTTCCATTCTTTCTTACAGGATCATTCAAGCAAGAACAGCTTTCTCAATAATCCAACAGAAAATACATTCATCCTGTCACCACATCAAGCTTTCCAATCAGCAAGCTTCCAAAGGGAGAAATAAAGATGGTTACCTTCCCCAAATGCTTTGTTCCATATTAATGATCCAAATGCTTCCCCATTTTCAAAATAACAAAAAGGTGGCACTTCACTATTTGTTGCTCACTTCACTTTGAATTCTGGCAGGCCCATTTACCACCCTTCAAACTCCCAGGGCAGCGGGTGGAAACATCTGTTTGGGTAACAGTTTGACTCCCATCATTCCGCATAAATCTCCAGTAGTAAAAGTTTTATGAGGTGGGTCCTTTCCTGTTTCATCCTTTTGTAACTGACTGAAAGCCCAAGTAAACAAGATGAAATGGGCAGACTTTTAGCCATATGCCGACATCCACATGTATACATATGGGAGGGAACAGAGGCTGTCAGCTGTACCAAAGAAACATTATAATTATCTGAAAAGTAATTAACCACCCCAGCATCAATGGATCTTTGAAGGATTCTAGCTGTGTAAATTACAGCTCTGACATACCTGTAGCAAGCTGTCTATGTACCAGTTGTCCTTTTTGCCAAGCTTGAATCCTGTTAATTTACTGAAATCCCGAAGAGGCGTCAGGATGTCTCCATAGTGTCAAAATACATACATTATTTTTGTTCCTTCGTTAGCTCCTATATCAAGTAAAATTAAAGTACATAATTAGTATTATAGTTTAATCAATGTTACATTTTTTTTTCACCTTTGGCTTCACTAGAGCTGTTTGATCACTGTTATTTTCACAATAATCATAGAGAGAACTTTCAAAATAAGTATATTATGTATCATAGTGACTTTATATCTGTCTGATATTATATTGGAGTCTGTCTAGGTCAATGAAGGATAAGACATCCATAAAAGTTATCGAACAATGTATCAAATTTCATTAATATGTGCTTTTAAATTTAGATTTAAATTTAAATTCAAATATGATTATGCTCTGAAGAGCATTTGATAGTAAGCAGGTAACTTGGGCTGTGTTCTGGGCTCGTTATTTTTCCAAGTATTATTTTATTGAATACCCCTTTCCAAGAACCTGTTATTTCTGCTCTCCAGGGCCACTGTCTCTATTAGTTTCATCAGTCAAATAGAGGGAAGATCATGTTCTCTGTCAGTTAATCCAAATCTATGGCTCCCTTTCTTTATTCTGGTAAGGGACAGAAGCATATTTTATTACTTTACTTTACTTAAATAATCAAAATATTTTGTATACAAAATATGATCTAACATTAAAAAGAAAACAAAAATATTTCTGCATTAAACTATGATGAATCCATCCTCAGTAATAACAACAACTATGAAATCTATGTCATGATAAATTAAATATCTTTTCTTAATAGACATTTTATTACTGTTAGATAAAAATTAATGGAAGAACCCGGACTTCAGTCCAGCACAAGGCTTCAGGAAACAAAACCAAGATAAAGTCACTGATGTTACGCTAAGCACCACATAATCAGACTAAAAGTTTATAAAACAAAAAAAATTCCTCAAAAAGTGAGTTTTAAACAGAAGTAAATGACATAGAGGATCTAGACCAAAAAGGCCTGGTCACCTGATGGATGGTGATGACTATGCCCTGCCTATCAGTTCTTCCCTGCTTGAATTTTACCTTATGCTGGTCTCCTGTGCAGGCCATGTCACAAAAGCCTACTGTTCTTACAAGTCCACAGTGGAGCTTTCAACTTTAATAGATGGAATGACATCCAATCCTTAGGAATATTATTTGAAAACCAAAACAAAGCAAATTGGATGTGAACTGAATTAGCTACAATGTTCTCCTTCAACACAATTGTGATTGTTTTCCTGTTGCTGTGAGAAAACACTGCCCAACAGTGAGGGAGGAAGGAGTATCGTTCATCTAATACCTGCTGGGTAATAGTCCATTGTTGACAGAAGTCAGAAAAGGAACTCAGGCAACAACCTACAGACAGGAATTCTGGTACAATACTAATGAAAGCTTACTTCTGGATTGTTCTCTAACAGGCTCATACTTAGACAATGTTTTTATAGTGACCAGGAGCAACTACCTAGTGATGCTGCCCCCTGGTTGTAGGCTTGGCCCTTCTGAAAAAATTAGTAATTAAGTCGGTTGTCTGTGGACATACTCACATGTCAATCTAAGCAACTGGACGTCTAGGTAATACTTTAATCAAAACTTTACTTTCAGATGACTTAAGCTGTTTCAAGTTCACAGTTAAAGCTACCCAGGAAAGACACCATATCATTTTGAGCATCACCATTTTTTTGTTTTGGCTTTCAAAAATTTTAATCACGATTTTGGATTTACAGAGTATATCTAAATAAAACAAAAAACAAAAAAACAAAAACGAAAGCATTGATTCTGAACTTTCCTAGTGCTACAACACTTTAATAACATTACTTGTTTTGTGGTGATACCCTACCATAAAATTACTTTGGTTGCTACTGTAAAAAATCATAATGTAAGCTCTCTTCTCCTCTTCCTCTATCTTCCTTTGTCCCTGTCACTGTCTCTGTCTCTGTCTCTGTTTCTCTTTCTGGGGTAACCCTCCCCTTTTGCTTCTCTCTCTGCTTAGGGTCAAGTGCTAGGCCTGCAGTGGTTCCAGAGGCTCCCTGCCCTGCCACCCTCAATGGCTGAGATCACTGGACTGGTTGCTTTTCACCAGCCTAGTGTGGGTCCCCCCTCCACTGCTATCACTAAGCTGCACTGGCTGGCTGCTCACATGCCACTCTAACCTGCTGGCTCATCTCCGGGAACACCCTGATTTTGGCATATTCCTGCCAGAGCTGGAGTACTGCACTAAGCCATCCTGGGTCTCTGTGTTAGCCTTGGCTCTCCTAGACTCACTATGTAGACCAGGCTGCACCACCATGCTCCAGGGCCTGATTTTTGAGTCTGCCTGCCACTGGTTGCTCAGAGCCATCCCTACTCCCTAAGCCTGGCTTGCCCAAAGGTGGGCAAGGGAAGGCCAGGGTGGAGTCAAGCTCCTTTCAGAGGTGACTGGCTCCAGGCCTCCTCCTTTCTCTAAGACTACACTTTCCAACATTTAAAAATGAAAATTGTCTCTGATTTTGTATTCTATATATTTGGACCATATAAAAATTTAACCTTTGTTTATTTCCTTTTAGATAAAAAAATCATTTTAATGTACCCTGGTTCAAAGTGTTTATTATTTCAAGAGTATGTTTTTACTCTGATCCAAAATGTTTTAGTCTCTGATTTATGTCTTTACTAATTCCTAGACAAATAGATAAATGCTGTTTCTCCTCTCACCAGCTACCTTCGATTCAACTACAGGTTTCTTAGCTATGGCTATGGGTTTGATACTTAAAAAAAAAAAATTCTATAATGTTGTGTTCTGCTAATATTCATTTGTTTATGATGTTAAAACTGAAATCACTGCCTTATATATATATTGATCATACAAAAATCTGTTCTGCTCTTTTATGGACTCTGTTATGCATAGCTACAAACTATAAACAAAGTTTGTCTATCAAAATATTCTTACAATAGATTGCAGTCTCGCTGCCATCTTAACTAAAAGGCTAAGGGTGTTTCCTAACCGCCATATAGGAACTGGTAAAAGAAATTTAAAAATTTTCAAAACACAAGAGGAGCCTTACCATGGGGCTCAAGTACAGCAAAATTATTCTCCAGGCCTTAGCCACTGCCCTGAAGCAATAAAACAAAAGTCTGCAATGCCTCCTCACATCCAGGTCCAGCCTGAGCCAGCTCTGTCAGGGACCTGTTTCAGATGCAGCCAAAAATGAGACACTGGCCATTCAGTTGCTATATCCAAAAAGTGATGCTGGTCCCACAGCCTTGCCTCTTGGCAAAATTATCTATGGATATCAAAACGCTCACATGTAGGCTTCTCCCCTGTGCCCAGCTACGGGAGGTTCAACCAGCCCAAGAGCTTTAGATAGTTCCAGCCTTCAAGTTCCTTGACCTGGTGGAGTGCAGATGGCTCTTAGATTCCGCAGCCTCACCAAACCCAGGTCTATTTTAACCTCATACTTGGGCTACACAGTCACATTGTCAACTTCTATCATGGGAGGCTTCAGATACCTTCCCAGCCCTCATCATATGAGGAAGACCAGAAGACCAAACTTTAACTATCAGGTTGAGACACAGTCTCTCTTGCTACCATTCTTTTAGCTAAAGGACAGTGACTACTTACGTCAATTTCACCTATGTCTTAAAGCTTCCAAAATGGCATTTTGTGAATGTTAGAAAGTATAACAAAGTGTTTTAAGTTAGTAAATGCAAGTTATGAATGTCAACATGTCCAAAAGGATGTTTTATTCATCCTGTCGCTATGCTATTTTTGTACTAACTGTTCTAAGAATTGACACTGATCAATGGAGCTCTGATTTATTAATCTAACTATGTATGGCAAAATAGTCCACTATATAATCCTATTATAGCTCCAAAATCAAGAGTTTAAATTTCCTTTTGTTTGTCTTTTTTCCAAAAATGTCTTTTTTCTCTTCCCCCCCCCTTACCTACTTTGTACATTTCAACTTATCTTTTCTAAAAACAATCCACTGTTCCTTATTTTTTTAATTATAGGAAAAGGGAGGAACGTTAGAATTCTGCTTCAGTGTGCTGCCTGTGATATCATTTCCTACCTGCAATGGGGGTATGGCCCTGCCTAGTACATAAAAGGACAGACCTACCTCAACCTACCCTCTCTTACCCCCTTATTCCCTTTCACTCTTCCTCTGCCTCTGTGTGTGTGTCAGTCTCTCTGGGGTACCTGTCCCCTTTCCTTCTCATCCATGTTCATTTAATAAACATCATATAATCTAAAATAAATAAATAAATAAATAAATAACTCATAATGTAAATATCTCTGTTTTCAAATGATCTCAGACAACTCCTTTAAAGAGTTATTTGACTCCCCAAAGAAGTCAGTTCCCTCACGTTGAGAACTGCTAACTAAATTCATTGTATTTTAAAATTGTGATAATCTCGTATTATGTTTTGTTAAGATGCTGTCAACTATGGTATTGCTCTTTGCCTCACTTCTGAAAATCATTATAGAAACATAATAAAACCCTTCTGTCTTTTCTTGTTTAAGAAATACTTAACCAGAGGCTGGAGAGATAGCTCAGGCATTAAGGGGTCTGTTTGCCCAGACTGTTTACAGGAGATGGCTAGTTCAGGTTCGGTATTCTCTTTTCCTAAAGGACCTTGCTAGGATTAGGAAGCTGCATCTTTGGAGACTTGGGAGTCAGTGGCTGTTCATTGCTGGCTTTAGAGATGCTCCTCAAGAGAACCATTGGTCTAGATAGTATGGAATGCTTTTAAAAGACAAGATTTAGCAGGGCTCTGGATGTTGCCTGAGAGCCACGGACATATCCTGAACACTTCTTCAATTTTAGACACTGTGCTAGAACCTAGGAATGCACAGTTGAAGCAGGCTCTTTCTAACATCAAGACCAAGGAGACGGGGTTAAGTCCTCACTGAACGTTACCTGAAAAGATCTTCCATAGATATCCTGGAGCTAAGAATAGTTCATAAATCTTGACTTTCTCAAAACCACTTAGTGCATGAAATACAGAATTCAAGTAATTTCCAACCATGTTACTATTTGGTATCAGAACTCACTCTTCAAACTCCTGCTAAGTAAATACAGCAAACAACTAGATCTGTATAAGCAAAGATACAGGATTACTATCTTTTAATCCTTAAAGTCACCTTGTGAGGTAGGCATTTTTCCCTATTGAGAGATGAGAGAAATAAGTCTAAAAGAAAGTAATGTTAAAAAGAAGTGGCCACTGTATGGTAGAAAGAGATAATTATGTCTTATAGCACAGCATCCACATTTATAGAAGGAGGCAGAGCTCAGGGAGACACTGGTTCTCCAAATCTCCATCCATTGCTTCTAAATCTTACTTCCTTTATCCATTTAACTAGGACCAATAACAAAGGAGAACGAACCACTTATGCTATCTATAAGCATCATTGAGTAAGCAGAGTTAACAAAGCTGGAAGTGTCAGAGGGCCTCAAAAGCTTTCTCTCTAGCCTCATTTGCCTGAGTTTACCTATTTCTCTCACTTACCTATTCGGTTGGTCTCAAAATTTGTGTATGAATACGTTTTTCCTACTACTGAATTCTTATGTGATTATATTTCTACTTAGGCAATGACATGCACACATTTTAATATTTCTAAAAGATACAGATTAGCATAATCCACCATGAGAGAAATCATGGGAAACAGAGAGGAGTATGAAGTAGAGAATCTGAGGAGTTAAGGGAAGGAGTGTGTGTGAACATGATAAAAACACATTGCAAACATGTTTGAAATTCACAAAGAATTAATTAAAAATACTATATTAAAATATTTAGGATAGATGAAAATTAACCCAAAGCTGGAATGATGTTTTTCACTATCCATCTCAAAAAATTAAAAGGATACATTCATATGATTAATAAGAAGGTGGAACACACACCTCATGTTATTAGAACCTTGGATTCTACACACTCACACACACAAACACACACACACTCACACACACACACACACACACACACACACACACACACACACAAATTTGGAGATGGAAGTCCTGAGAATCAGTCATGCTGCTATCTTTTTTTTTTCTTGCTGTTATCTTTTGCTTATTGCCCAAGACTGATGACCTCCACAGATAAGGGTGTATTGGATATCTTTGTAGTATCTCCAGAAGTTAGTCTGTCTGTATGTCTCATAAGTAGATAGAAGTAGGATTTCACAATTCATTATGTCTCTTGCAGTGTGGTTGACAACTTGGGCAGGGCTCACTATCTGGAAGAGTAAGCTGCCTACCAGTGGGTTACAGTCTCCCAGTCTGCAAACTTTAGGACCAGCTTAGGCATGAGGACAAATCTTAAAAGTCAAAGAGACTGCATGTGCCATTTCCTTTGGCGTCTACTACATTTCATTCTTTCTGTCATTTCCTTTCTCCGTATTTTCCCCCATTCTTGCTCACTTTCCAGACTTGTCTCCTCTTCCTTTGTTTAAATATTTCTATGAGGAAACTATGGTTATGAGAATTGAATGTTTAGTTTTTAGTTTACATTACTTGGCAATAAGCAGGATGGAGAAGCCATTTGTTACTTGTATTTTTTAAAAAGTAAGACTGTGTTTTTAACAGACGGAGTAATGAGAAGTTTTTAAAAAGTCATCACAACACAGCAATCCCTCGAAAACGCCATATTTATGTCTTCTCAACCATGCAGTACAGGCCTCTCTCATTGGACTCTTTTGGTTTCGGGCCCTCAGGCCTCCAGAGACTTTCCCCAATAGGAAATTTATAACCTGTTCTTTTCAAAGGCATCTAAATTCTAAAGGAACTGTGTACTGTGTAAACCTATGCTAATTTCAGTCATTATGCAGATGGCCGAGAATATTGCAGTTTTGCTCCTAAAAGTGTTAGTTTTCTCCTGAGTCAAAGGTATTTAGATGAGCTATTTGTCGATCTCTTTGTTAGGAAAGAGTCTATATATCATGAAGGTTCAAATTTGTCAAGCTTCTCCCAGGAAAACGGAATCCCCCGCAGAGTCTTGTGATTGAGCAATGTTGAATTGCAGCTTGTATATGAATATGAATGACAGAAGAACATTCTGAAAGAACTCAACTTTCTAATTAATCATAATCTGCCACGTTTGCGCATTTTAAATATTTCTTCATTTTTTTTTTCATTTTCTCGGCTCTGTTTGCCTACTCCTTGGTTTCAAAACATATAATACAAAAATACTTTTCATATTGTAACATATAGTTCTCAATATAATTTAATAAGAGTCTACACTGAATAAATAACAGAAATAAACTAATGTTTTGTTATTGTGAATAATGTGACCAAAACAATATAGCTAATATCTTGTTGCACAAATGTTAAAACATAGACATTGTATCAGTCTCCCAAGTTCTTTTCCTACTGCATCCCAGGGTTTAGTGCTTTTCCTTGTATGAATATTTCTGTCAATGAATGCATGCTCTGTGGAATAAGATACTTATAAGAGATTACTATTTCCTCTAAGAGAAATGAAATGATTCTCACTTAACATTGTGGCCAATTATAACGGATTAAGTCAAAGAACTGGGACAAGGCATATTCAATGCTAAAACCAACTTTTTCAGAGGGAAGTACCATGTGGGTAGGTTTTCACATGCATCCCATTACAGGTGTGAGCCAAAAGTCAATGTATTTTTTGAAAGCTATCATATAAAGGAAAGCATCATGTGGCAGGAACTATGTCATAACTAACTTTTCTTTGTAGGTGTACTGCAAACAGTGGGAAAGGTATGTTCCACAGTAGACAGATAGAACGTCAGACCTTTACAGAGCATTCATAACATCCTTCACCCAGGTCTATCGTCCAGCACCCTTTGTGCATTCAGAGAGCTTCACTTTGAGCTGTACCCTGATGCTTAATGCCAAGATTCAAATACTCTTCTATTCTCCTTTCTACTTAAATGCAAGTGTGTCTTAGGGTTACATTCTAATAGAAGGATCAGATCTGTTCTCAGTGGCTGTACACCCCACAGTACTGCTGATTCTCTTAGAAGGTTTTATATCCCTATTTAGAAAAAAAAAGATTTCTTCTGACTCTGAGGATCCAGGGTATACTGGCCCTCACACAGAACCCAAGCCCTACTGTTAATAATTTCTACAATTCCTAGTATGTTTTTCTAGCCCCTTTGTAATCTTATAGTTGCCTCATGCGCATTTAACATTATTGTTTTTCACAAAACTATATCTTCACTATTTGGGTAAGCATACATAATTTATAATACAGAGAATTTCAAGAATATTAGTGGTGAACACAAGATCTTTGCAAATTATATCTCAAAAAACCCCAGTAAATATAATAGAGAATAATGAGACCCAACTTACTAACCAGAAAGAAGCTGGGATATATCATTTTCGAATACTGCTTTATGTATATAAATGAATAAAGGGATTTTTATTACATTTGTGTCATCAGCATTCCCATTTCAATAGGAATTTTGACACAAATATACAATCAGGAATAGACTTATTATATTTATAATGACAGTATTCTATCTGGCATCTTCATTCTGAAGTATAATAAACATTTGTAACTTGTATAACTCAATAAAAATACTAGTGTATTGATTTCAAACCAGGAACTTATGCTACTGTGTACTTCGCTTCCATTTTACTCACAACATCTCTTTCATAATATCTTGAGAAAGCAAAACCATTAAATTTAAATATATTTATACTAGTTGACAGGAAGTCATAGTCTATCTGCCTAGAAAAATATGCAAAATCAAAAGAACAAAGAAACAAAAACATATGTGAGCTTTCGGCTACTGTTCAACATGAAGAGCTGCTGCTGTTGCATTGCACTCAAGTACTGTTATGACTATGAATTCATGACCAGCTTACTGCTACAGATAATCACAGCTACTCTTAATTGTCTTATGTGTTAGTTCTATAGAAACTACAGAACACTTTTATCTATATACCACATGCTCCCATGATTAGCTGTTCTAGATCATTAGTTGGTAGCTTCTTCATCTTGAGGTACTATTCTCTAAGATTGGATGTGTAGACCTTATAAAATAAGAATAATAATGCATTCATATAAAATGTATGTTATTAATATTAAATAAGATATCTAATGGGAAGCAGCATGTGGTAAGCACTTCACTAATGCTACTGATGACTTTTTCACTTAACCAATAAACATTTTTAAATGTCACTAAGTGAGAAATAGTAAACTGTCTGCAATCATGCAGGTGAATTAAAAATCCACTGAGATCACTTATAAACAATCTATGTGTCAACTCTGCTGTCTCTTGAAACAAAGCCCTAACTTCAAATGCCAATGAAAAAAATGAGAATGATTTTAAGAATAAGAAAGGAATCCTTATTTCAGACAGTTCCATTTACACTTCACCAAGGCAAAGAATGACAAAAGAACAACAGACCACCAGTACATGTATTGCAGAAGCATGACCTTACTATTTGCAAAGTGTCCAGTAAATAAAGGTACCCATACAAGTGTTTAAGTAGCTCAAAAACAATCAACCAAGATAAAAAGTGCTCTTGGTTATGACAGGTGAATCCAGATTCACCGTTTGAGTTCTTGGACTTGTTAAACTCTTATAATGAGGTGAGAAGACATAAAAAGAAAATTCCCTCCGAGGAGCTCTATTCCCAATTATCCGGGATACTAAGCTTAGCTCTGTAAAAAGATCTCGTATGATTTTATATAGACACTCAAAACTCTACCATACTCTGCGTACAAAGCCACCATTGAAGATAGAGGTACATCATGGAAGACTGCTTCCAGAGGACACACCAAAGGATAGACACACAGAGGTTCTAAGAGTCCACTTAAGATACAGAGCCTTTCTTAATAATGAGGCCCGGTGTAGACACGAATCAGAGCATATAGAAGGGTACATCACTTAGGCCCACTAAGTTCCTGTTTATGAGAATAAGTTGATTGGAGGAATTTAGTTTTTGTTTTCTTTGAAAGACTAAGCCTAGCCCAGAGCATCATTTCCTGAAATCTTACTGGAGTAGTGACATTGTGGTGAAGTGGAAGGTCTAGCATTGAACTGTCAGTACTCAAATCATTTCTTTAGCAATTAAATAAACTTGCTACAATTTCCAAGTGTGATACCCAATTCTTCAGGTGTATAGTATGAATCCTAATAATTCTAAGCAAAATGGTTCTGTTCTAAAACTTTAGCAAAATTGAACCCATCTGCTTAGGTGTTTTCAATTGTTTAATAACAAGCCTGTAAATAGTTACAAAAGGAATCAGCATGTTAGAAACATATCTGCATTCCTTTTCAATTACAAATTTATTTCCAAAGGTAAAGAATTGGGGTAGAAAAGCCAAGTGTCCATCTACTATTGAGGGAAGACAACGTGGTCCACACATGGGAAATGATATTTTCAGCTATGGATAAAAAGGAACTATGCAACTTGTAACAACATGGATGTACCTGAAGATCATTATGTTGAAATAAATATCTCAGACAAAAAAAGTATCATATAAAGCCACTTAGTTGTGAACTTTTTATGAAAGTTCAGAAGTGAATGATTCTTACCATAGGTTGAAGAGAGCTAGGCAGAAAGGATGGGGACAATGTTTACCAACAGGCAGTAATTTACATCAAGTACAAATGAGAGTCCCAAGTAAAATGTTGGTAGTAGATACTTGTCTAAAACCAGCACAATCCCTTACTAAATTCTAAATATTATCCATCTACCAGGCATATATGTAACTATCCCCCTTCATCACAAGTTCCCCTCAACCCACGAATTAGAGACCATGTCAGAAAACAAGGGTACAAGGCAGAGATCATGGATCCATGGGATCCCACACATATTGGCTATGCCTACATCATAGCTTCTTTATTTATGGCTTAGGGAACAGGGGGTGGAAAGAATATAATTTCCTGAATACTAAGAAGTCTACTATAAATAGTCTCACCTAGAAAAGCCTGTAAATGCAAGACTAGAACAATAGTTATATCAATGGAAAACATTAGTGGGGAAGGAAGAAACTTTTGTACAAAACCAAACCTAGAAAAGGAACAACAGACATTTATTGGATATTGGGAGAAGGATAAATAGATTCTCCCAGGAATGAATCAACCACCTTATTTGTTGCCCAATGGAGAGTGGGCACTTTTGAAACCATATATTCAAAAACAACAAAAATGACTCTGAAGACAGTGTGTGTAGACATATATATGCATATATATTCATGTGATAAATATAATAAATAAAAAGAGGCTACAAGCTTGAGAAAATGGGAAAGCATGACAGATTCAGGGGAAGGTAGCTGTGAGGAAAGGGAGAGAGAAAGTGATATAATTCTACTGCAATTGCAAATATTAAAAAGAAAAATCTCTACTATGATACTGTCCAATATGGTGAGTAGAAATAAAAATAATGCACCAGGGATTTTAAACAGCAAGAATAAAAGCTTGAAATTTTTTACCATAAGTGACAAATGTTGGAAATACATGCATTTAACCTGATTCAAGCACTTCTTGTGTAATATTCAAATTTATTAAACACTGTCGGATGTTCAATGAAAGTATACAGGGTTTACATTCTATGTATCAGCTAAATAAAAATTAAAAAATAAGAAACTTAATATTTTATAAGAACAAAAAAATACAACAAAATACATTCAAAAGTATTTGAAAGATGGTAATGTTTCCCTCCACTTTTTCCTTTTTTGGGGGGTGGGGGAGTGGTGAGCTTGGTTTTTTTCCCCAAGAAAACTATAGGCAGTTTATGGTTGCTGAGACATGGAGAGTCAAATTTCTCTTGGGAAGATCCCCCTGTGAAGTTAGCCAATCCTAAAAGTTCAGCCTAAATCAGATGAACAACACTCAATGGTCTTTCAATTATGTATATTATTATTATGTAAAATATATACTATTTGTAATTATATATGTATTTAATTATAACTATGACATATATAATTAAAATATAAGAAATCATGTATTTGGGAGTAAGACAAACGAAGGAGGGGTAGAAAGTAGCATGCAACCACAGTACCTGTATTAGAAATTCTCAAAAAATAAAGTTTGCAACTTATCATTTGTTTGTTTGTTTGTTTTTTCTTGAGACAGGGTTTCTCTGTGTTGCCTTGGCTGTCTTGGACTTGCTTTGTAGTCTAGGCTGGCCTCAGTCACATTGATCTGATTTCCTCTACTTCCCAGAGTGCTGGCATTACAGGTGTATGCCGTGGACTGGAGAGATGACTCAGAGATTAAGAGTACTGTCGGCTCTTCTAGATGTCCTGAGTTCAATTCTATGCCAAAACATGGTAGCTCACAACCATATATACTGGGATCTGATGTCCTCTTCTGGCATCAGGTGTACATGCAGATAGAGCACTCATATCCATAAAAGTAAATCAACCTTTAAATATTGTGTCTTCATTTATCCTTAAAAAAATAAATACATTTTAAAGAGGCAAGTCATTAATCCAAGAAGTAGTTACAACTTCGATCTTACTGTGTTTTTACAGTGACAGGACTAGGATTAGGAGTCACTGAGAAAGATAAACCTGCCACCTCTGCCCGATGTCCACTTCCAACTGTGATGGATACAACCTAAAGTCCTCAGTGTACACCTGCAAACAGGGCTGGTCCTAAACCCTTTTACTCTGTTTTTTATGTAAATTTTACTTCAAGTAACTTAATTTGTAAAATCAGATTAAGAATAAACTAATAAATTAACTAATCATGGAATAGAAACATTTTAACAACAAACTTGTTAAAATGTATGTGAGCCCAGGTATTCTATTAACTAATTAATTGAACATAAGTGATATACATCTAATTACCAAAGAAGGTTATTCTCTAGTGGATAACTCATGTACTTGAAGTTTACTAGTATAGATAAGACAGAGTGAAAAACAAAGGTATAGCAATATGAGATTTCATCACAAGCCTTCTATACCAAGGTGTTCCCATCTATACTATTAGTATGTGATTGTGAAGAGGGAAGGAAAGAGATATTTTACATCACCTACATATGAATAGGAAGTGAGTGTGCTGTGGTGTGGTGCCTTTTAACAAACTTATTTCCAGAACTTTTCTTTAATGTGAAATTCTTCTAGCAAAAGACTCATAATTTCTACTGACACTTTTTACACCAATCCCCAAGCATTAATCTATAATGAGAGAAGAAAATATAGTAAGAAGAAGAAAATGTAAACCTCAGAAAACTCCTGCTATAAATTGCAGTTCAATCTTATTTATGTTTAAAAAAATAATGACCCAATGGAATAACTAAAGAGATATTTCTCTCTCCATTCACTACTAATTTATATGTGTCCCAAAGCCAAAATACTGTTAAAAAAGATTGTACAGAAGGCATGGTTGGGTGAATTGATTTGGGGGCATTTTATTTATTTATTTATTGCATACTCATGGAAAAGGAACAACAGGGCCTGCACAGTATCAGTTGTAATTTACAATGGCATGCACCTCACTTCTGATTCATAGTTTGGTGTTGTAACATCCATAACCTCATTTAAAACCATGTATGAGTATGTTTTTAAACGCAAATATAAATCCTGCATAGGTTTTTCATTCTGCATTGCTCTTTTCAAATGAATTCATGCCATAGTCTTGGCATGCCTGAACAAATGACTGAAGGAGGAAACTAATTAATGGAGCCTTTCTCTTCTTTCCTTAAAATTCCATTTCCACACAGAATTGATCAAATCCCTGTTCCCAGCTCTGTGTTTGAATGAGCTTAATACAGAACTGCTTGAGAGAAAATCAAGTAGAGTTTCATTTTCTTAAATCAAAAATATTTAACATTACTTTTATGAAAATTACAAGAGGTAATATTTTTATAGCCTAATTTTCAACAAAGAAATTTCAGACTGGTTTTAGATCACCATCCTGGGCTTGTGATGCCATAAGCTCTTATTTCTATCTGGTTACTTGTGTTCTGTCATGTTCCCTCTGACAACAACACCTTCTCTGAGTTTTATTTTGATTGTGTTCTGTTCCTGCTGCCTATACAATAAACTGTGACCTTATATTTCAAATTCTGATTGACTGTACTGCTAGCTCTTTTTAAGGAGAATGGTCATCAATTCACATTATGCAAAACAGAAAGATGTACTGATGTTGAGGGCGCTGGTTCCCATCTTACACTCACTACTTAAGCAATCAAATGAACCTTAAGCAAACTTTGTGGAAATTTTTAATTATTTGAGGTAGTACTTTTTAGACTTTAGTTAATTTGTGTGTGGTAAAGTACTTGGAATCACACACATGGCCAGGCACAAATATGGCATGGTCCATACATAAAAATCAGAACACACCTTGCAGGAGTCTGTTCTTTTTCCTTTCACCATGTGGAATCTAGGATTGAAACTCATATGGTCAGGCTTGGAAAAGTCTCTTTCTGCACTCAACCATCTCACCATCTTCTGGTGTTGTGCCCATCTATCTACACATACAAATATACATATATATGTATATATATACAACATATATGTGCAGATATACATATATGTGCATATATAAATATATGTATGTTATATAATTTTGTGTGTATAGATACATATTTATATATGTATATATGTGTATAAAACAAACATTTATTAGTAAAATATGCATAAAACTTCGTTTTATATACATATATCATATCTATCTTTGTCATATTTGTCTCCCAATACATCCTTCTACCCCTTCATCTATTATCTATCTGTTGACAATTTTTAGAAAATAACCCACTGAATATAATTAGGCTGCAAAGAGGTGCATGTGAGATTTAATCCACTAATATGTGACAAGAAAATCCATAGATCCTCCTACACTTGAGGCATCAATATCTCATCTGTTTCTTCTGTAGCTAGTCTAGTTGAATTTTCCTGCATGTGATCTTTCTAATATCAAAGTCTCCCACATCACTGAAGGAGCTACTGAACCAAAAGACTCCCAGTGCTGTGTATATCTGACTCTTTTAGCATTTGGCCTTTAATGAGTACAAATATCTTACATGATAAGTATGAAAAGTCATAATAAATATTTAAGCTATGATGATAGGATGTGCCATTATCTTCTTGGATGCCCACACACATTGCTTCAAAAATAATTAGATTTGCAATGGATTAATAATTTTGATTAAATAAATCAGTCAAAATATCTGAATTTGAGGAAAAGTCATATTCAAAACTGAGGCTTTGTTCATATGAACAGTTAGTGCAGTGAGAAGAGAAAACATGTATATATAATAAGTTGAGCTTAGATATAGATATAATTCAATAAGTCCTCATAGTGCCTACCAAAATATACATTGACTATCACTAACAATATAATATTTACTAAAAATAAATTTACTACCTATAGAATAACATTTTCTGAATAGCAAAATACAACCAATAAAGACCTTCTGTGTAATGGCAACTTGCCAAACCTTAGTCCTATTTCAGTAGATGATCAGAGGGCCAACTAGGAGATAGAAATAGAAGACTTAACTTTTTGGCTGCTCTTAAGGGAGAAGCATAAATCTTTTGTGGCAGAAAGCAAGACAGCTTGATATGTTTCTGTAGCTGCTGTGTTCCTCTCTGGGTTCTTGTGAATCAATACCTGTCCAATCCTGCCTATGACTTTATAGAATCATAAAAACATAGCAATCATGGCTAGAAGGAGCCCTGGAGATTACCTACTCTAACTTACTACACTGCAGAAAGTCCATGTTAAACAGATTTGAAAACAAAGTAAGGAAATACTACTAGGAAAAAAAATTCAATTTGAGGTCCCTAGAGTTATCAGAAAAGGCATTTGCTTTTATCAGTTTTTAAAAAATGTTTTATCAGTGTATGTCTCCTAATAGTTTTTTATTAATTCAATATTATTGAATTCAATATTATTGAATAAAGTTTGTCTGCCTAAACAAAGGATTTTCTTTTAGAGATTTGCTTAAAAGATTACTAGCATAAGATCATGGTTATCATACCTCTTGTTATTCTGTTCATTAGGTCATATTCAGTTTTTAGAGACATCACTTTATTTCTATAATTAGCATGAGCAACATGTCTTAAAACTTTTTGACAAGGTTACTTGCACATGGGCAGGACACCAAGTAGACAAAATTCACTGAAATTGTTTCATCAAAACAACATTAAACCTACAACTACTGATCTGAAACATACACTCTTGTCTCTCACACTTCACCCAAAGGTACAGCAAACACAGTGAAAACTGAAAGAGTTACATGATATGAAAAGAAAACACAGTGCTTAACACCTTAAAACAAGCATCATTTCCAATCTCTTATTTACTATGAAAGATTAGTGACAAAGAAACCTAAGCCCGCCAGGTTTAATCGATATAATTAGTGCAGGAACAATTTCTGTGTTTCACACTTTGGTTTTTATTATTTTGCTAAAATGACAGATAAGTTTCTTCTTTCTTGAATTTTTAGATAATAGATGTGCGGTATCTACTGCTAATCGAAATCCCCATACCCACATTATTTAAACATGTATAAATTGTGACTAGGTAAAATTTGGTGTTTTACAGTGCCTTGTTGTACACAGACTTTTGGGAGTAAAACTGTGGATCAGTGACTATGTCTACGTCACATTTCTTAATAACAAACACCAATGTACATCGGTATGTGTTCAAAATGTTTATTTATATTTATATATTTATATCTAATTACTTGTTGACATGATTTTTATATATCACAGGGCAACCTGAAGAATGATGGCCCTGAAGTTCCAATCCTTCCATCTCCTTAGTACTAGAATTACAATTATGTAATATCATGTTCAGTTTACTGGTGCTGTGGGTTAAACTCAGATCTTGCTACATGCTTGGCTGCACTCTATAGATGTACTATATTCGTAGACACTCACAGATATTTTTCACATGCAGTGAAAAAATGAATTTTAAAAATAAATAAGTCTACAACAAATAAATTGAAAAACAATTTTCTAACCTGCCTATTATGAAAAGTATCTATATGATTGATCTGTGGTCCAAGACACTGGGATTGTTTTAGGGGATTCAGTGAACATCAGTTTTTAAAAACTGATCTGATTCTGTATATTGTCACATTTTCTGCTCAGAATTAGTCTCAATATCTAGGTTTTAATCTATTATCTTGGATTATAAGAACAAGTCATAACTTATGAACTGTAGGACAGGATTGGGGGTATTTGTATCACTGATGACTTCACCTAGCTTTCCTGACAACAGTGGAATTCTTTTATGTAATACAATACAATACTGAGATGCACGCTACCATTTTAAGAAAATACTGTTCAATTATCAGTGCAACCTTCCATGGTGTTCCTGAGGGGCATTGACTTGGTATCATTGAAACCATTATTGTTTTTAAACGTTATATACATTTTATCTTACTTAATCTTAACACGCATATTATAAACAGTTTTACATCTTTCTTATATACATGTTTCAATTTTTCATAAATTACCTATGAGCAACAAATGTATTTAATAGCCCACATACTTCATGTTGAGTGACTATAGGCTTAGATTATAGACTTTTATATAAATCAGCAATATGTTACACAAAATCATGAAAGAAAATTCTTGTTTCCTATTCATAAGATGGGTCATATTACATATCAGGTTTGTAATTGAACTGGGAGTTATCTATAATCTAAAATTATAAACTTGTTAGTATCTTCTTTGTATGTTAACAGACTTGTAAAATGTTGTGTGTTAGGTTTCTGTAGTTTGCTTTCTCTTATCGACCAAAGCTTTTTATACTAGGAATTTTATATTGAAAAGTCAGTGGGAAGAGAATGTGGAAAGTTGATTTAAATGTTTATTTCTATTTCCTTTTTCATTGTAAGGCACTTGATAATCCATGATTGAGAAATATGGCTTCATAATGCTTAAAAAAGAAGTCATTGAGATTTCTTTTATGGGAGAAGGGAAGGTTTTAGTGTAGACATTATAGAGATTATAGCCAGGGACATATGGAAGAGTCCAGAGCAGATAGAGAAAGTAGTAGACTGGACATGTCCAGTAGAGTAGACTGGGCCATGTGTTTATTGGGGGAAGTGAGAAAGAATAAGAGAAAGAGAGGACAGGTGACAAAGAAAGCACATGGCTGAAATGACACGATGATGGAGAAATGAGATGCTAGGGAGTGAGCTGTAGAAGTTTAGAGTAGGGGGCTCAGTGAGAAGAGCAGAGAGGAGCCAGGATGCCAGGTATTTGTAATGCTGAGATAGCCTTCGGGCCAGCATGCAATTTGGATGGCAATAAGAACCACGATTAGCCGTTTGTCTCAATATTCTTTGGTACATGATAATCTAGCGTTTTGTTTGATGATAAGGGGCAACATAATCTCTTCTGTAAGTGCTTTGTAGCTGAAATTAGGACATCATTTTCAGGTCCCAGGAAGGCTGGATTACTGGTAAAAGCTGGGAAGGAAGAGAAAAGCGAAGGCTTGGAGATATCTGTTTTGCTCATTGCTCAGGTTCTGTGGGACCACCAAGGGATAGGGAAGTGCAGGCCACTTTGGAGCAGTCTTCCCTTTTGGTTCTGATGAATCACCTGAGGCTGGACCATAGCAGGCAGTTTGAAGCAGTTTGCTATCTTCAGTTGATAGAAAACTTCTGGGACAGCTAAATGTGCCCATCAAACTCCTGAAATAGTCCACTTCAAAGTGAGATGGAAACGTGTTAGAATTTAAATATCCTCTGTTTAGGTTTATTTGTTTGTGTGTTTAAGTGATGCAGTTCTGGATATGTGGCCTGAATATTGAAGAATTTCCTTATGGAAATGGCTTCAAATATTGCAAACAAACCACTGGGCAAAATGTCCTTGTTTTGGGCATAGATAGGATTCTTCCTAAAAATGGGCAAGCAATGATGCAGGCAGAGTAAATGGCCAAACAAAACAGGATAAGCAAATCCTCAATTGTTCCTGCCTCACAATTATGTCTGGGCCAGAAGGCTGAAGATGATTCTCCAACATTATAGAGAGTTGTGGGTGACTGTTCAGACAGCAAACTCTTGTCATTTTCTTCACTTTGGAAACTCATAACCTGCTCTTCCTGTTTACTCAGGTAATTAATTATATTCCTTCTCAAGTCTCTGTTGGAGTTAAAGACCAAATAGTTTAGTTTTACAATTAAGCTAAGTTGTTTAGGGGTGAAGATAAATTTAGGTCTACATAGATGTTTTTATGGAGCTAGAAATGAGATATGATAGATATTGATTTACATTCAGAATTTTAGACTCACCAATATAAGAAATATATTTTCTTCAAAGTTGCCAAATACAAATAGCCAAAACACAATGAACATGAAACATGTAACATTTAGATAAGTCCTGATTGTTTCATGATTCTTCTCACTGTATCTAGTTTATTACACATACATATATATGTGTGTGTGTGTAATAATATAAATGTATATGTAAAAAAAAAGATAATGGTTGTTATTAGGAAAAAAAGAGACTGTGTGCTTTGTCACATTATCTGCTGCAGTATGGTGGGGAAATGCATAAAAGTTGCAATAGAAAGATCACATCAGATCAAAACTTCTCCATGTAGGGATGACAGGCCAACCTAAGACACAAGTAAACTTGGCGTCAAGTAGAACTTTATACTAACACTACTAACTCTCCTTCAGGAAACTATCATCAAAATGCTGAAGGACCTAAATACTTCTATCTCATACACATTATTATTTTCTAAATATAGGAAACACAGTAGTTGCCTAGGATACCCTCAATATTATCACAACCTTGGAGGAATAACTTATAAAGGTTTTACTATATTTGGCAAAATTCCTGACATAGTAATTAAAAATGTTCTTACAAATGTTTGGGAATCCGGATCCTCAAGATGGTGGCACCCAGCAAGCATTGTATCTGATTGACTGCATGGAGACCAGGGACTTGAATGAAGCCACAGACTGTTAAATCCAGAGAACTTTAGGTGAGTGGGCTCCCGCACAGCGCAGACCACCAGCGGGCATGGCCCCGGGTCAAGTAACAGTCCACGGAAGCCCTGAACACACTCTTTGGACGCTCGTATGGAACCCACATGTGGGCTGCAGCTGGCAGATATAGCGCAAATTCAGTGTGCGGGTCGGTACCAGAGCCCCTGACCTGTGGAAGTCACAGGGAAACAGGGGCAGCTGCTCTTGGTCCCATCCACCCGCCCCACACAAACTTGTCGAGGACCCCATGTCGTGTGGAAACACAGGCAACTGGGTCCACCTAGCTCGGAGAGAGGGCGCACAACCTGTAGTGGCAAACCCAGCCCACATTGGAACAGAGCAGAGGATACTGAGCTGCTTGGGTTCATCTAGCTCAGAGAGAGTGTTGTGCAGCCAGTGGGTCCAAACCAGGCCCACATTGGAGCAGTGCGCAGGGTACTGAGCAGCTTGGGTCCACCTAGCTCAGAGTGAGCAGCGAACACCCAGCAGGGCCATACCAGGTTCGCATGGGAACAGAGCACTGGGGATAGAGCTTGCAGATTAGAGCAGTTAGAACCCAGCTTGAACACTTCACACAGCCCTGGCAGGATCTCCCATGGGGTTGGGCCCACGTAGCTCAGAGAGAGTGGTGTGCAGCCAGCAGGGCCAAACAAGGCCCACATTGGAACAGAGCATAGGGGACAGAGCCTGCAGATCCAAGCAGTTAGAGCCCCGCTTGGACACTACACACACCCTGACAGGATCTCCCACCCTCTCAGGATAGGCTGGACATCTCAGAGGTGTCTATACACTGGTCTAAAAGGCACACATAGCTCAGTGGGTCTGAGCCTGGTGAGCTCTGGACTACATGTCCACAGAAAGTGCAGGCAACTGGGAACATCTTGCCCGGCCACAGCTTGTCAACCTCAATCTGAGACCCCATAACAGCTGGCCTGAATCACAACACTAAAGTGAAAGGGCCCAGTCAGAATCCTACTTCTGCTGACCAAGCCCAGAGCCTAAGGTGTAGAGCAAGTCTCCAGGAGTGGAAACTAGGTCAAGTGCCTGTGTCAGTGAAAAACTCTCTGATCCCCACAGGCATGGGCACATGACCTATAATCATTCACCAAGTACCAACTCTCAACAACCAGTGAAGGAAACCAGAAGCCACATCCCATGAACAGAAACAGCAAAATGTCTAAAGGACAGCATAAGAATGCAAACAACAAAAACAGAAACAGTTCAGCACCTCCAGATCCCAGCTATCCCAAAGAAAACCCAGAGAACCCAAACACAATTGAAATACAAGAAAATGACCTCAAGTCCTTTGTAAGGAAGATGATAATGGAAGAAATGAATGAAATCTGTAAACAACTACAGGAGGATGCAACCAAGCGGGTGGGGAACATAAAAGAGTTATATAGAGAAGCAATGGAAGAATTTCAGGAAAACACAAACAGGCAGATGAAGGAAATCAATAAAATACTTCAAGATCTGAAGATGAAAACGGAATCTATGATAAAGGAACACACAGAAGAAAAACGTGACCTAGAGACCATACAGAAGAAAGCAACCAACAAAGAGATGGCCTTCTCAAACAGAATCCAGGAAATGGAGGAACAAATTTCAGGACTTGAAGATACAATCGTAGAACTTGAAACAACCATCAAAGAAAATGATAAATCAGAAAAGTTCTTGACACAGAACATCCAAGAAATCAAGGACTGCATGAAAAGAAAAACCCTGAGAATAATAAGCATTGAAAAAAGAGAAGATGCCTGACTCCATGGCCCAGAATATATCTTCAACAAAATCATAAAAGAAAATTTTCCCAATCTGAAGAAGGAGATGCATATGAATATACAAGAGGCCTACAGAACACCAAATAGAATAGACCAGAAAAGAAAATCTTCCTGCCACATAATAATAATAACACAAAATATACAGAACAAAGAAAAAATTTTAAAATTTGCAGGGCAAAATGGCAGAGTAACATACGATGGCGAACCTATCAGAATTACACCCGACTTCTTAGCTGAGACCATGAAAGCCAGAAGGGCCTGCACAGAGGCCCTGCAAACCCTAAGAGACCACAGAGGCCAGGCTAGACTACTGTACCCAGCAAAACTATCAATAACCATTGATGGAGAAAACAAAATATTTCTTGACAGGAACAAATTCAAACAGTACCTATCTACAAATCCATCATTATAGAAGTTACTAGAAGGAAAACTCCAACGCACAGGGATGAGTTACAACCAAAACTACACAGGAAATTGATAACTACACCATTGCAAAATCACAACCTCACAAACTCTTGAGTATAACAAACATCAAAATGAAGGGACTTAACAGTCATGGGCATTAATATCTCTCAACATCAATGGTCTGAATTCTCCAATAAAAAGGCA
This sequence comes from Acomys percivali, assembly GCA_907169655.1. NCBI lineage: Eukaryota > Metazoa > Chordata > Mammalia > Rodentia > Muridae > Acomys > Acomys percivali. Next base: position 49,845,028 of record OU015742.1, read on the forward strand.
TAAACAAGACCCAACATTCTTCTGCATCCAAGAAACACATCTCACCCACAATGACAGACATTACCTCAGAGTAAAAGGCTGGGAAAAATATTGCAAGATAATGGTCAAAAGAAGCAAGCTGGTGTAGCCATCCTAATATCTAATAAAATAGACTTTCAACAAAAATTAATCAAAACGGATGAGGAAGGACACATCATACTCATCAAGGGTAAAATCAACCAAGACGACATTACAATTATAAACATCTACACTCCCAATACATGTGCACCCTCATTTGTAAAAGAACTATTAACAAAGCTTAAAACACTCATTGATACCAACACATTAATAGTGGGAGACTTCAGCACTCCACTTTCACTGAAGAATAGGTCATTGAAACAGAAACTAAGCAGAGAAATAACATCACTAACCAATGCCATGAATCAAATGGATCTAACAGATGTTTACAGAACTTTCCACCCAAACACAAAAGACTATACTTTCTTCACAGCACCCCATGGGACCTTCTCCAAAATTGATCACATAGTAGGTCACAAAGCAAGCCTCAACAGATACAAGAAGATTGAAATAATACCTTGTGTCTTATCAGATCACCATGGTCTAAGCCTGGACTACAACAACAATAGAAATAACAAAAAGCCTATTCATATGTGGAAACTAAATAACTTTCTACTTAATGACACATGGGTCAAGGAAGAAATAAAGGAAGAAATAAAAGACTTCCTGAAATTCAATGAAAATAATGGAGCAACATACCCAAATTTGTGGGACACACTGAAAGCAGTGGTAAAGAGGAAAATTCATAGCACTAAGTGTCTTTAAAAAGAAATTGGAAACATCCTACATAAGCAACTTAACAACACATTCCTAGAAAAAAAATGAAAGAGAAACACCCAAGAGGAGTAGGCATCTGGAATAATCTAGCTCAGGGCTGAAATCAATGAATTAGAAATAAAAAGAACAATTCAAAGAATCAACAAAATCAAAATCAGGAGCTGTTTTTTTTTTTTTTTTTTTTTTTGAGAAAATCAACAAAATAGACAAACCTTTAGCCAAACTAATTAAAAGGTAGAGAGACACTATCGAAATCAACAGACACGGAAGAAATACAAAGAATCATAAGATCCTACTTGAAAGGCATATATGCCATAATATTTAAAAATCTACGGGAAATGGACCTATTCATGTTTAAAGTGTTGGAGAGATCTGGGATAAAAGGCACATACATAAACATAATAAAGGCTATATACACCAAGCCAATAGCCAGCATCAAATTAAATGGAGAGATACTCAAGGAAATTCCTCTAAAATCAGGGACCAGACAAGGTTGCCCACTATCTCCTTATCTCTTCAATATAGTTCTTGAAGTTTTAGCCAGAGCAATAAGACAGCAAAAGGAGATCAAGGGATCCAAATGGGAAAGGAAGAAGTCAAATTATCCCTATTTGCAGATGATAGTGTACATAAGTGACCCCCAAAATTCCACCAGTGAACTCCTTCAGCTAATAAACATGTTCAGTAAACTGGCTTGATACAAAATTAACTCAAAAAATCAGTATCCTTCCTATATACAAATAACAATCATACAGAAGAAGAAATTAGGAAATCTATACCCATCACATTAGCCACAATCACTTTAATTTATCGACGAGTAACTCTAACCAAGCAAGTGAAGGATTTGTTTGAAAAAACTTTACTTCCCTGAAGAAAGAGATTGAAGATGACATGAGAAGATGGAGGTCCTTTGCTCGTGGATTGGGAGAATTAACATAGTAAAATGGCCATCTTACTTAAAGCAATTTATATATTTAATGAAATCCCTATCAAAATACCTACACAATTTTGTAAAGACATTAAAAAGTCAATTCTCAGCCTTATATGGAAAAGAAAAAAATTCCAGAATATCTAAAACAATCTTATACAATAAAAGATCCTCAGGAAGAATCTCCATACCTGATCACAAGCTGTACTATAGAGCAATAGTAATTAAAACAGCATGGTATTGGCACAGCAATAGGCTGGTTGATCAATGAAATCGAGTTGAAGACCCAGATATGAATCCACACACATATAGTCACCTGATTTTTGACAAAGAAGCCAAAGCTATTCAATGGAAAGGATAGCAACTTCAACAAATGGTGCTGGTCTAACTGGATGTCTCCGTGTAGAAAAATGCAATTGGACCCATACTTGTCTCCATGCACAAAATTCAAGTCCAAGTGGATCAAAGACCTCAACACAAAACCAGAAACACTAAATTGGTTTGAAGAAAAAGTGGGGAAGAGCCTGGAACACACTGGCACAGGAGACAACTTCCTGAACAGAACACCAATAGCCCAGGCCTTAAGGTCAACAATTAATAAATGGGACCTCATGTTGATGAGAAGCTTCTCTGAGGCAAGATACATTGTCAAAAGAACAAAGCAACAGCCTACAGACTGGGAAAAGATCTTCACCAATCCTGCATCTAACAAAGGTCTAATATCCAAACTAACGAACTCAAGAAATTAAACACCACCAATCCAAATAATTCAATTGAGAAATGGGGCTCAGAATTAAAGAGAGAATTCTCAACAGAGGAATATCAAATGGCTGAGAAACACTTAAAGAAATGCTCAATGTCTTTAATCATCAGAGAAATGCACATCAAAATATCTCTAAGATTCCATCTTACACCCATCAGAATGGCTAAGATCAAAAACTCAAGTGACATCACATGCTGGTGAGGATGTGGAGAGAGAGGAACACTCCTTCATTGCTGGTGTGAATGCAGAATTGTGCAGCCACTTTGGAAATCTGTCTGGTGCTATCTCAGGAAACTGGGAATAGGGCTTCATAAAGACTCAGCTATTCCACTCCTTGGAATATACCCAGAAGATGCTCTAGCATACAACAGGGACATATGCTCAACCATGTTCATAGCAGCCTTATTCATAATAGCCAGAACATGGAAACAGTCCAAGTGTCCCTCAGTAGAAGAATGGACAAAGAAACCATGGTACATTTACACTATGTAATACTACTCAGCTATTAAAAACAAGGAATTCCAGAAATTTGTGGACAAATGGATTGATCTAGAAATTATCATAATGAGTGAGATAACCCAGAAGCAGAGAGACTCAAATGGTATATACACACTTATAACTGGACACTAGCCCAAGGGCATGTCTCATGAAAGTCTTCATTTACCAGGAAATGGGATAGAGGTGAGGACATCCTATTGGGACTCTAGGTGAGAGAAATATAGGAGATAGGGAAAAAGAAGGATCCAGAGGGTCCTAGAAACCTACAAGAAGAACACTATGATGGGCTCAGGGGTTCTGCTCGATCTATGGCACCAACCAAGGACACTATGTGCAGTCATCATCAAACCCCTATCCAGACCTAGCCAAGGGAAAAATAGTCTCCACCGTTAAGTGGAGACTGAGGACTGACTTTCACATGAACTCTGGTGCCCCATATTTGGCCATGTCCCCTTGATGGGGAGGCCCAAAGGCACTCGGAGGAAGGATAGAAGACTACCAAGAAGAGGCTTGGTACCTTTGCATCATATTCAGGGGGAGGAGGTCTCCCTCAGTCACAGTCATAGGGAAGTGTAATGGGGTGAAAGATGGAGGGAGGGGGAATGAGAGGATACATGGGATGGAATAGCAAATGAGATATAATATGAATGATTTCATTTTTCAATAAAAAAATGTTTGCGGATGCTAAGGAAAATATTGCCATTTTGAAAATAAGTAATTGACATGATAAGAATAAGAATAAGAGAAACAGGATTATTTAGACATGCTTCAAGAGTCCCTCACAAGGAGGAGGAGATTTATATGCATTACTCAACGACTAAAAGGGAAACTAGTGACGTAATTAGAGAGAGCAAAGGCTCATCTGTAATTCATAATACAATTAACATACACATCAGATTCAAAAGAAACTTAAATATGGTTTAATATTCATATATATGCTTGTATAGAAAGGAAAAGACATAAAGAAGATGAACAAGAAGATGAGGAGATAGAGAGAAAAAGACAGGGACAGATACAGAAAGACAGAGAGAACATCATGTTCAACCTACTCTTATACTAGGTTTTAGAGTTGAAGTTTCATGGCATTTTAAATGTACTCTGGTGCCTCACATTTGACTATGTCCCCTGGAGGGGGAGACCTAGTGGCACTCAGAGGAAGGACAGCAGGTCACCGAGAAGAGACTTGATACCCTATGAGCATATACAGGGGGAGGTAATCCCTCTCAGGAACAGTCATAGGGGAAGGGAATAAGGGGAAAATGGGAGGGAGGGGAGAATGGGAGGATACAAGGGATGGGATAACCATAGAGATGTAACAAGAATAAATTAATAAAAATAAAAAAAATAAAAAATAAAATGGTCCTTAATTCCCAGAACTATTTGCTCAATAATGATCCCACTGACTTATAGTAAAGATGATGAAAATAAATAACATCAAGATCTTGTTGTTTCTAAGTGGAATTCACATTCATTCCACTATGATGCTGGCATAAAGTAGAAAGTTCATAATAGCCTCAAAGGCAAAGAAAGCCTAAATCATATAGGTACTCACAGAGGCCAGAAGTATGGGATTCACCTGGAACAGGAGTGACAGGTAGTTATGAGTGGTCTGACATCTTGTTGGAATCCAAAGTCTCTGCAGAGAAGCACAAATATAAGCTCATAACTGCTAAGATTTCTCTACACCTCTTGGTCATTTGGGTTTTTCAGACAAGACTGCAGTATGTATCCTGGCTGACCTAGAACTCAATGTGCAAAGGAAGATAGCTTTGAAATCATGGAGATCCTCCTGAATATGAGTTAAAGTGTGTGTGTGTGTGTGTGTGTGTGTGTGTGTGTGTGTGTGTGT
>OU015742.1:49855837-49867048 GCA_907169655.1 Acomys percivali
TCTCTCTCTCTCTCTCTCTCTCTCTCTCTCTCTCTCTCTCTCTCTCTTTTCTCTCTCTCTCTCTCCCTCCTTCCCTCCCTCCCTCTCTCTCTCTCTCTCTCCCTCTCTCTCTTACACACACACACATACTACTTATGTTTTCTGTGACAACAATTTTAAGGAAAATCCAAACAGAAAAAGTTTTGTCTAAGAACTACAGTAGGTTCCCTATTTTGGCCTCTTTACACATCTTCTGAAAATGATAGTGAATGTGTAAAATGCTTCACAAAGAGCCAAAACCGAGAAGAGAACGAATCCCTTTCCCTGACAACTGAAGAAGACCCATTGTTAGACTTTAGCTTAAACTGTTTGTTCCTATGTTGGTATCACTTTTGAAATTTTCTGTTGTGAATTTCTGTTATTGCATAGTTCAACGTATCTGAAAATCAATGGACTGAGTGATCACTAATATCTTTCTATCCCTGGAATCATTTTGTCTCCTTATTTAATTTAACATGGTTCTGGAGACACGTACATTTTTTGGTTGACTGAATGATTCCTCCATGTAACCGTAGTTGCATTCGCGTGTTATATAATAACGTTTGTTTCTTTGCTAATTTACATATTCTTTCACGCATTCACTTAGAAAACATTTGCTGATTTGCTCATCATGCAGAGCAAAGACTACTTAGAGTAGAGAAAGGTGGTGAGAGACTTGGACACGGAAAAATGTCTGCACCCACCTTTGATAATGATTTTCTGTGAATTATAATCTATTGCTTTTTTTCAACCTCTTACGATTTTCTGTGATGAGACTCACAGCCAAACTTTGGGCAGTGTGCAAGGAGTCTTTTGGAAGAGTGGAGGATAAAAGTATCCAGAGGGGACAGGGATTCCAGAAGACCAACAGAGCCTGCAAGCCTAGCCCCAAGGGCCTGTGGAGACTTATGTACCAAACAAGGACTAGAGATGTAAAGGGCCAGCAGCTCATATGTCGCCATTAAGTTACAGATGTAGACATTAGCTCAGTCTCTATGTTGGTCATCTAGTTGGGAATCAGTTTCTTCAGACTCTGTTGCCTGCTCTTCGATCGCTTCTCCGAGGTGAGGTGGCCTTGTCAGACCACAGAAAACTACCTTCATTGTACATATATTTTTATTTAAGAGGAAAAAATAAGCCGTTCTAAGAAAGAAAGAGTCAAAAGAAGAATGTGAATGTTTGAGTGAGTTTATGGAATGCTAATATTCCAAAGTATAAAACTTTTGAAAAAGTAGAGATTGTAAATATGAACCTCAAACTCAAACGGTTCCAAAGGCTAAGTAGAACTCACCAATTAAGAGAGCAAGGAGGAAGAAGCACATTTTGAAACCATAAACTGAAGGATACTTATCTGAAATCTTTCTCCTCACTGAGCAAATGCCTCACAGGATTGCAGATATATTAACATCATTACAAGAAAAAGCACATCAAAGGCAAACAATTAGTACTTGAGAATAACCAAAAAAACCATGTCATTGGATCTCAGAAAGTCCATTGGCTACTGCTATCAAGCAGCATTAGAGCAATGCTTCAGAGGGCTTTTCAGGGTTCACAGTATTTGCTTTACTGCTACTGGGCTAAGCAATGTACCCAAGCTTTTCCCTTTCCCACGCATTCAGTTTTCTTTGCACCCCTAGAACTGCAATATATATGTTGTATATAAACCCCACGGCAACTCAGTGAGTGTTGTGCCTTCACATATTCAGGAAAACTAGAAACAAAATACAGAGCAATTGCACAACAGGATACAACAATAACTCCAGGCCAATGTGCCCACAAACCACACAGGACAAGGGAATCAGTGTATGATGAAGTTAATCATGCCAAAGGTGTTAAACTCACTGTGAGACCTTCAGAAACAGAAGAGAGAGAGGAAAAAAAGGAAAATTGAAGGCCTTTCTTTGGTTTATAGATTGAAGAAAACCAAAACACATTATATAATATAGTTTGTAAACCGAGATTAATTAAATATGTTAAGATCAAACATTATCATTTTAGAAAAAATAATTTAACTGAGTTTTCAAAGTCTTATACCAGGCATTCAAATATTTCAAATAAATGTTCAAAAAAATTATCAAGAGTCTATTAAGTACCCACTTAGGGAGCTTTTGTGCTTATCCAGGGGGTACAGTTTTACACACAGATGTGGCACATATGAGTTTTGCTATGCCCCTATCACCCTAGGAAGAAAGATATTTTCCTAAAGAAACGTGGCAAATTTCATTTTTAGAGACTGGACTATCTCTCTCCCTCTTAGAAAACAACTGCCAGTCATTTCTACATGGTTGTTTGTATTTGAGCTATAGTGGAGGTGAATAATGATTCAGCTCTTTGATAATCAAGGTTGTGCATAATGGAGATTAACTGCTAGAGTCCCTAAGAACCCAAGAGACAGATCAGCATATAATGCTTCAATTCCCTGGACTTGTAAGAGAAAATGAATGTGTATTGACCAATGGGTGGAATAATAGCTCTGTTGACAGTGTGAGTAGAGGTATTCAATCGTCAGTTGTCAGGCAGAAGGGCTAGAGAAGGAATGGAGGGACACAATGGGCATGCCTCTGCTTTCTGTGCTTCCTCTCTATTTTCCCTCAGACACTCATCAATTTCCAGCAAATGGTCACATTATTTTGAAAGTCAGATTATTGCAGTTTTCTGGTTTTTTGTTTCTTTCATTTTTTGATACAAATAAGTTCATGGAATAGTTCAAAGTACTTAATGTGTGAACAGTTAATAATGAAGAAGTGGAAAAGAGCCGAAGAGAGTTGGAGATGAATGAAACCTTGCTAATGAATCAGAGATGTAAAGGAAAACCTCTGTATTGCAGAAAGCAGCACTAATAGTAGATTTTGAATGGTTTCTTTCTCTATGGTAGGAAGATGATACATTTTCAGAAGGGAAGAATATTTGCTTCTTATAATCCCTCCAGAAAAGTCTGCTACATCACATTATTATTTCTTACTCATGTAAACTTCATTAAATATTTTATATAAACTACAAGTTTAAGAAAAAAATTAGCAATCTATGAGAGCAAAGGTAATGAACTAGCTGATCGCAATCTCTGTTATTTTACAGATTTTCATGGAATAAGTCCTGGATGATTCTGTTTTTTATAGAGGACAGAGGGGGTTAGATTTCTGCAAACACATGCCAGGCTTTTGTGAAGAGAGGTTGAGGGAAGGCCCAGTTGTTTTGAGCTCTCAATACACAAGAATGATGACTTGATTTTGGATTCATAGCAACCAGGGTAAAAACCATGGCATGGCCATAAGCCTTTGAGCCTAGAACTCTGTTGGGGGCAGAGATTGGAGATTTGCTTAGCATTGCTTGCAGCCAGAATAGCCCCAAGTCAGTTAGCTCCTGGTTGAATGAGAAATACTATCTCAACAGAAGAAAGCTAAGAGTAAGAGAGGGCAAAAAGAAAATACTGAATTACAATGCATCCATGGCATAAGAGGAGGAGATAACTCATCTTAAAAAATTCTTCAGGTAAAAAAAGAGGAGGGAAAATAAAATGTGACTTGAACTGGCAAATTGACACAGTCTGTTCTCTACCACAAAGTGAGAAGTTGACATTGCCAAAAGCCCTATTGTGCCCAGAAACATTCTGCTATTACTATTCAGTTATCAATGCCAACACAGCAATTCTAAACACTTTATGTCACATCCAGATTTTCCCTGCCGGATGTTAGTTGCTGATATCTAGTCATTTTCAGACTGAAAAAGCCAAAACAATCATGGTTACTACCTGGGACATAGAAGGTAATGCATGTTAGTGGTGTTACCTTCTGTAGCTCTCATCTGTGCTATACTAATCTAAACAGAAATAACTGAACTAGAATCTCAATGAAAAATAAAGCCCTGTAATAATTAATATTAATAGGCTTTCATTAAAGGGAATTAAGGAAAAGTTAGCTAAGCAGAGTATCGGGGGAATTTGACTCTCTCATTAGGTATAGAATGGCTGAGGAGAAATTCAAATACCTCTGTCCAGGATGGTAATGCCTTGAGCTAACTGAGGCTGCTTCTTTCTCTAATTCTTTTATTCTTTTATTTTGGAGACATTATCCATCATATTTTCATCTCAATGTTCTATTGGGTTTGATCAAATAAATAATTTAATAGCAGCAATAAATGAGAATGATTCAAAAAAGCAGAGTCCCCACCTAACAGACCTAAGGGCAGCTAAATGTAACATTGGTATTTATACAATCACAGGTTATATCTCTTGAAGTTAGAGACACATTTCTTTGTTGCTTTCCTTCACTGACTCAATGACTATTCAGAGACATCATAGAATTCAATTGCTAAGTGCCACTAGGCAATGACAAGACATGGTTTGCTAACGAGGAGAGAGGTTGACCTCGTGTATTGTAGCATATAAGGATTATAACATATTTGTAGTGTTGTTGGCTAGACTATGTAAATAAGATAGAATAAATTTACCACATAACAATTACTCTTAAATATTGATCTTTGAAAGTTTACTCAATCATCAGCTTCATGGTCTTCATCTTTTCATTCTTCAATCTTCATCACTATTTCTATTTTCTTTTGCACTTAGTTTTAAATTTTATCTCCTCTCCTTTTTGACTTTGTCATGCTTCTTTCTTAAATGCTTATAGTGTAAATATTGTCTAGTAGTTACAGAATAGAGAGAAATACCCCCTACATTTTGAGTATATGAAAACCTCATAGACTATCTGATGCAAGCACAGTAGGCAAAATGAATTTTGAAGAAAGTAACCCATCTTTGTGCTCAGATGTCCTCAGATTGCATTCAATAAAAGGGAATTTATATCAATTGATTCCATGTGTTTATTTAAATACCCTGATATTTTGTTCAGCCTACTTTGATCAATTTTTCTTTTCCTATAACACTTATCTCCCTGTTACATTCATCCAGTCTTGTGACAGGATTTAAACTTCAGAAAGGCAAGAATCTCAGAATCTCATGATTCATAGTCAACCTGGTACCAGAGCAAGTTTGTATGTCCTTACCAGAGGGAAGAGGAACTTATCAAACTGAGAAGAAAATAAATTTCCATATGGCTGTTCCAGTAAATTAACAAAATCCTACATTTTAGAGGGCAGAACCTTAAAAGGTTCCTACAAAACCCAAGTCATGGTGTTCTCAGGGGCTGTGTTAAGTTTGGGAGGCTGTGAGGGAGAATTCATTCTCCTTGACTAATATATTTTCTCTACATTTTATTTTTAAGAAGAAATTGAAGGATGAAGAAGAAGTGAAAAGAAAGGAAAGAGAAAGTCACTGTCAAGGAGAAAGGGAAAGCAAGAGAAAAGCCCAAAAGAAAAGTGCTGTCAGAAGCAGGCTTCTTTCTAGCCACTCTGCGTCACCACTAAACACAAACAGAATAGCAGAGTCAATAAAGTCAAGGTCTTGGGTTCCCTCTGATTCCTGACTTCATTCATAGAGAACATTAACTTTGGGGATATTGAAGGACTTGCATTAGAATTCTTCACTCAAGATTGTAGAATATGGTGCAAATTACATCCCTCCCCCAAACCATGAAGAGTCAAACTTTTCCTAGAAGGGAATTAAGAGTCAAATGTATCAAATCATTCGGAGAAGAAAAAAACATGTATCTGAACAAATTCCCACTTATCCTGCCAAGTAAATGTTGTCAGTCTGCTATAAAAATCCCATTATTTCACAACTTCCTATAGTTTAAACAAAAGAAAAGCCAAAAGTTTGGCAGGTTCAAGCTGTTTCAATATAACGTCAAAAACCCCAGGAGCTCATGCTATGACAATGAGAGATCTGACACCCAACCCATTCAAAGATATATTTTCAATGCCATTCCATTACCAACCAAAACTGAGAATGTATTTGACTTTTTATTAAACAATTATTTGATTGTGTTGTCTGAAACAAGAAGCACAGACATAAATAAAATCACAAGTCTTAGTTGTAGAATCTGTCTAAGAATACTGATGGGCTAGACTGACAGTCTGGCAAAGAATCCAAATAGTTTAGTCTGTATAGTGCTGACAATACACCTACAAATACTACAAGAGTTTTCTTTCCAAGATGCCAAAGGAAGGACCAGTCAAAAATGTACAGCACAGAGAGAATGCTTGTTAACTTATTATGAATGATATTTATTTATTTATTTATTTATTTATTTATTTATTTATTTATTTTTGAGACAAGGTTTCCTTGTGTAGTTTTGACTGTGTTTCTATTTTTTTTAATGATATATTTTTAGAAAAGGAAATTTGTTGAACTCTAATATTCAGAATACAGTACAAGTTTTACAGCTGGAATGTCATATTCTGTTAACTGAACAGATATTCTTGAGTTGACTTGAGAGGAGGGATAATTTCTGAATTGTTCAATGTCTTAGATATGATTGAATATCATAGATGAATGAAGACATACTAGAAAAAATTATAACTTTAACAGTAAATATTCATCACCACAGAACATCTGGATCTACTTACTTTACTATCATATAATTTTACTTAAAGATGAGACAGGCATTAGCTATTTCATGTTTTGGGAAACAATTATAGAAACACCTCAGCTTTCATGGATCTTTCTCCTTTATTCTTATATTCTTTATAGTACACATATACTGAGTAAAATGAAAAGAAAGTCTTTATGGAAGGTAAAAATGTTAGCTCTGTGTAACACAAACTCCAGAAATGTTTTAATTACTGTTTTTTTATTGATATGCAACAATTGAGTATACTTCTAAGGCTTATAATAAAACTTTATAGTTATATCTCACATAAACTATCACAATAACTTCATGAAGACCAGAGTATATTATTCTTACCCAGAAAGCAGTGAAATGCCCTCCCAAGAGATTAAGTTATTTACACAAGATGAAAAAGCTTTCAAATGCCATAATTAGTGTCTAAATTATCTTGAGACTCCAATTATAAAACACTTTCCACTGAAACAAGATCATCATACTGATGGTTTTCAGTAAGTACTATGTAACTCAATTTAATGACACTTTATGTGATTTACGTATTTTAAAATAGTCAAAGCATGGACAATAAGATGGATACAGGTGTTATTCATCCATCCACTGATGCATATGCATGTAAGAATGACATAGTCACTGATATTGTCCTGCCAGGCTCTTCGGCTGAAGAAACCATGAGATTGTGTATGTTCATTTTTCCTTAAAAGGACAACCATATTGCTTTTAATTTTTTATTTTTACCTTATGAATCTCTCACTATGTGATCAAGAAATATAAATCATGTGGTTTCACCTTCTCATAAAAGTGTCTAATTAAGATTAAACTTGTCCCTGTGGTAAATGTAAAATGATTTAATTATAATCAAAATGCTCTCAATTGAATAGCTTCGGTTTCAAAGAGTCACTCTCCTAGTGCTAAGAAGCTCATTAAATTCAATTTGCAGTAATGTACTGCTGTCATGTTTCCTTTCTGAACCACAGTATTACATTAAAGTTCTTTGATTATTTCCCTGTAGGGTAGCATTAATGTGACACACCGTGTGAAAGAAAAGCTCAAATGAGACTCAAAGATGCACTACTTTATTTCAAAAATTTCTCAATAGATGTTAATGTTTAGCAGCATGAAAAATACGCAATAAAAAGCAGTCTGTCTTTGGAACATGGGAAAACAAATTTTATTACTGTTTGTCCTGCAACACTGGGAATTCTGCATCTGTGTAACTTCAAAGACATGTGCGTTATCACATAGTGTAGATGGTGCATTTTGTTTATTTTCTAAGTATCCCCGGCATTTAATTTCATATTTTAAATGATGTTCTGATTTTATTCTTTTCACTTTCATGACCCTGAATATGTGAAAACATTGCTTTCAAGATATAGGCAAAAATAAGAGAAAATTGAAGGTGAGAAAAAAATCAAGAAGCAAAGCAGAGAATTATATTTTTTACTTGGTTATTTTATTAAAATAATGGATAATTCATATTTAAATTAAAATAATTATATTTAAATTAATTAAATTAATAACTTTTAAAAAATAGAGGCATTCAATTCTTCTATATTTATTTAAGTAGTGTAGAGTGACAGCATGCATGTGCTAATTGGAGGTTAAAAAATAAGCCCTCTCAGTTTTGGGGATAAAATTACATCAGCAGGCTCAGTGATGCCTCAGTAATCTCATCAGCCTTTCCATTCACATTTTTTTATATTAGGTATCAAATTTGCATCAAAACAGTAGGAAAACAAAGTTGTCTTCATATATATATATATATGAAAAGGTTGCCTGATAACATATTACAGCATGTGATACAAGTATCAGCATGTTTTGTATAACAGATGTTGCCCTATGTATTTAGATGTAAAATGAAAACAAAATATACTTTATTACTTTCTTTCTAAAATAGAAGATTTGTTAATTATATAAATTTTATTTTAGAAATAAATGTTTTCTTATTGCACTATACCAACAACAAGATGACAGTCAATTTAAATAGCCATAGCAACACAATTTTTTCATTGTTAGATCATTTGGTAGAAACTAAATATTTTTGATAATTTGTATTTGATTGTTAGTGAACAAATATATGATTTACCTATTACTACTACAGATATTGCTGCACTTTTTACCTTTGTATTTGACTATTAATGTATTTTACACATTGAAACGTCATGAATTACATCAATGCTGATTATTCCTCTTACATATTGCTCATTCAGAAGCCATTGGATCTTTTTGGGAAAAGATCATATTTTGGAATAGAAGTAAGTTTTTAACAGATAAACAAATTAAGTTATGTATTGCTTTTAATCATCTCATACGCAAATGCAGCTAGAAGTCAGTAGCAATGGAAACTACAAAAACAACACAAGTACATACAGAATAAAAAATGTGCTCATACAGAATGAAAAATATGCTCTTTGTTGCTCAACAGGTAATGGAATAAACAAAGGGTGAATGAAACAATAATTTTCAAAGAGGCCATTTCCTTGAAAGAAAGCAAGAAAACTATTTAAGACAGTTTGGAGGAGGAAAAACAAAGGAAGAATGGTGAAATATATAGCACATTGGCCTCTAGAGAAAAAATAAAATAAGTAAATTTTAAAAAGAGATGAAATATAAATAAAAATGAAACTTTTCAGAACTTTTGTAATATAACAAATCCATTTTTAAATGTGAAGCTTTGACCATGAGCGATTTCACTAAGTATCAGAAATAAATCAAGTAAATCATTAAATAATGCATGTGTAAGTCTTAGAAAAACAAGAAAATTGAACTTAAAGTCAACAAATAGGAGCAAATAATAAATGTAAAGGTAGAAATCAATGAGACTAAGATAATTTTACCAGGAGTTAACAAAGAACTGCTTATTTGTAAAGATAGTGAAGATTGTAAATCCTTACCTAAACTAGCCACAATAAAGTGAGCGAAGAACTGAATGAATAAAAGTATAAACAAATTAAAGATTCTTATAAAAATGCAACAGATGCAATCAATCTATTGTATCAATATGAACTGTTTTAAAACTTATATCTCACATTGGCATTGTGAGATATAACATTCTTCAATGTTTTTTTAAACAACGAAGGAACTGAGGAAGGCAATAGAAGATAGAAATACGGCCCCTGATCATTGACAAACATAAATAACTTTGTTAATATGGGTGTATAACCAAATTGATTCACACATTCATCACAATGCACATAAAATTTCCAGTGATCCTAAAGTTCACAGAATAACATAATACACCCCTAAGAGCAGCAAAAGCAAAGTTGAAGGTGTCACAATGCCTGATTTCAAAATGTATTGCGTAATTATGACAAAATAAAGGGCATGTTACCATATCAGTCAGGAGCTCAGATGAATGCAGTAGATTGTAGGGCCTAGAACTAAAGTCACTCAGCTTCTACCACAGACTATTTCTCTAAACTCTCAAAAGATAACATGAGAAAAAAGAAGAAAATGCTCTTCAATAACGGATGTTGTTAGAAAGCAGGACATGAACAAGTAAAACAGTAACACTAGAACCGTCTCACACCGAACTGAAATAAGTATAAAGTAGAGAAAAATGATATGGTAAGTCTTGAAACTTTAGAAGTGCTAAAAGGAAATGAACGGAATGCACTCAAGGAACAGGCCTGGGCAAAGGCTTCTGTGATAGCTTGGGAAATGAGAGCAAGACCTGAGATAGCTTTTATGTCAAAAGCTTCGGCACAGCCAAGGAGAGTCACCTGAGCCAAGCAACAGTCTACAGATGGGGGAAATCCTTGTCCACGACACATGATTGTTACCTATAGTATATGAAAAATTCAAAAGTGTGAAAAACCAATATCACAATATCATCTGGTTTATAAATGAGCAAACGAATTGATCTAACTAATCTCAAAAGTGCAAGACAGCAAAATGAATCAAACAGAATTATAAATAGTAAACTAGTCCGTGTTCAGATTTGCTCTGTTCAGATAATACATGATCGATCAGAAATTCTAGTAAATAATGATAAGATAAATGAAATCTTTTCATTCATCGGTGTTCTATCATCTGTTCATTGCTCTTAAAGTACAGGAAAGAAATGAAACTGGAAACTATTCACATGGGAAGAAGATAAAGGAACAAAATAAGTTTGGTAAGAATGAGTAGCATGCATGTCAAAAAAGGAGAAACTAAAAAAGATAATAGAGGAAGAAAAAGAATGTAAATATTTCACCAAGATATCGTGGAGCTTTGCAAACTTTTCTGGAGAATGGCTAAGAAATCACAGGAGTTAACTACTTAAGAGGCAAAGCATGTTAATTTAGGTGGAGATGCAATTTACCAGCCAGGCAAGACATAAGCAAGTCCTCCCTACATCACTATGATTTAGAATATATGTTTCTTCCTTGTGGGAGAGTCTAATTAAGCAGTGATTACTACATTAATAATCACTATATAATTATTTCTAATTATTCTTGATTATTGATATATTCTTCTTGTTCAAATATATTAAATGTTTGTTGACAGTGTTTCGTAAATATTATCAGCTTTATAAAGAGAATGGACCACTAATGATTGTACAGAAAATGTATCTGATATTTAAATTCTCACGTTTGTATTTTCGCATTTGAGAAGACAAAAATTTTTATCCCCCTTCCCCCATCCATCCTGTCTTCCTTCTTCCATCCCTCCTTTCTCTGTCACCTATTTCCTTCCTGCTTTCTTTTCTTTCTTTCTTTCTTTCTTTCTTTCTTTCTTTCTTTCTTTCTTT
>OU015742.1:49885485-49896552 GCA_907169655.1 Acomys percivali
ACACACACACACACACACACACACACACACACACACACACACACACAGGAGGTGGGAGGAGGGTATATTTATTGGAGTAGCTTAAGATTGTGTTCCAAGTTCTCCAATGATGGCTACCACTTAATGGAAGTGCCAAGGATACAGTAGTTGTGCAGCCCACCAGGCTGGATATCTCAGCAGTTCTAATCTGGTGCTATATTCCCAGTGAAGTCCTAAGAATGATCTGCCAGTTTCCAATCCACACCAGAATCTAAAAAAATGGATTCTAAAACTGGCAATGGTATGACATATATGAATTTGCCTGTGATAGTGAGGGCAAGGCCTACCTTCTCCCAAGTCATTTTATGTGGGCTGCTTTCAGAAGGTGTAGTCTATATTTAGGGTGCTTATTCTGACTTCCAATGATCCAGATTTAGAGCAGATCTACCACCTTAAATAATCCAAGGGAAATATATCTGTCGCAGGTGTTTGTAGCTGCTTCCATTTAAGTTAATTCTGTACAGAGTCAAGTCGACAACCAAGATTAGTAATTGTAAGTCTAACCCTTTAAAGAGTGAACAATTGCATACCTAGCCACTGCTCTTTCTAAGAAAACTATATACCTGTGTATTCTGCTATAAGTTGTGCTTTTTGTGAAGATTTCCCTTCACTGTTGTTTTTCAGACGTGTCCCAGAAAGAGGTTGCAAAGCCACAGCTGTCCACTTCTTGGTGGTACCTTCATAATATGCAGAATTATCAGTAGACCACTTGCTAATCCTCTCTTCCTCAGTCAACTGATATTAACACACTCCATAAATCTATTGGTACATGCATGGAAGAAGATGCATTGTTATAGAAGTAGAAACCATAGATATTTGAGCAACTTCTTCATGTAACATGTTTAAGCACTCAAGATGTGCTTAAGCCCAACCATTTATATACCCTTTCCATTTGACAGTGTGCTGCTGCCATGATCATCCTACTTCAGGTCCTTTTGGATCATATAATACCCAGCTCATTTTGGGAAACTCATTAGCCATGGTGACTTGTGGGCCATTGTCAAGTGTTTAATTTTTACTATGGCCAATAGTAGGTCAACAGCTATCTCTCAAAGGGAGAATGTTTGTTTGAAGATGATGGTAGTGCTTTGATTCAAAATCTAAGGCTCTTCTATTAATTTCCAGGGATTTTAGCTGTTTTAAGAACTCCCCATCAGAGATTTTGTTGATACTCTTGATGAACTCTTTATAAGAATGATCATATATGTCGTTTCTTTTGCGAAGTCCACTTATCTCTTCTCTGTACTCCAACTGGCAAGACACATTTCTTAATGTAACCTCGATTTCTCAGTAAATCCCCTCCCGAATTCCAGACTTTTGTTGTGAGAACTTCAGAGAGCATTACATAAGCTAAGAGACTGGGTATCCTTTGAAGAGAGAAGGCAAAGCACAAAAACCCGAGTACATGTATGGAGGAATCTTACTTCATCATGTGAGACCTTCAAGCATGCTCAGACACAAAAGGCCTTAGATGTTCTGATGTCTAGCATTATCAGTTTTCAGTTCACAAAAATGTGTGAGCATATCCTTTAAAATAATATAATATATTATTATAACAGTATTCCGTTATGTATAATTATATATTATATATGCCATTACATGTGTAATCATATATACGTACATAGTACAATATAATTACATACTTTATATCATATACAATATAGAATATAATAATAGCATTACAGACAACCTTAACCAAATCCATATGACTTACCCTGAGGTAAATCTGATTGGTGATTTCCCCAAAGTCTTCCAAGGCATATGGTAAAGCTTTCCTTCCTCTGCTGACCCTCCCATATGATCAGAAGATAGTCTTAGTAACTGTAGTTGAGTATGTATTTCAAAAATTTCTCCTTACTATGAGTAATAACTATGCTTCTAAACCGAGCTGTCACTTGATGGAATGGCCAAGGATTTGGTAGCTGCTCAGTTCATAGCCTGAATGTCGCAACAGTCTCTGTCTGGTGCTGGAGTCCCAGGTAGGTCCTAGACAATTGCTAGTTTCCAGTCCACACTGAAGTCCTGAAGAAGTAGGTTCTAACACGAGAAAAGGTACAGCATATATGAACTTGCCAGTGATAGTGTGGGCAAGCAGGCAAAGAGCAAAGGCTTCTTTCTTCCTGTCCTTTTTTGTGGGCTGACACCAGAATTAGTATGGATCTGCTGACGTCAAATGACCTAGATTATTCATCTATCTCCCACATCATATAATCCAAGTGAGAAAATCCTCTCAAAGATATAACCATCTGCTTGGATTTTAGTTCCTTTGAAATGTAAATAAGTTGAGGACCAAGATTAGCCCTCAAACTCCCGTATCATTTCAATTGAAGGTAAACTTGTGCCATGTGATGGTTTGATATATGTATAAAATGAACACAGCAATAAATCTAATTAACACGTTTTTCTTCCAGCATACTTGTGATATTATGTATATATAGGAATATTTGTCAGTTTTTACAACAGATTTTAATATTTACAGTATGGCACAGAGTTCACTATTTTAAACTGGAGTCACACTGTGCAGCAGATCTCAAAAACGTATTCCCTCTTTAAAACTGGAGCCTAATTCCCTTGGACCAGCACTCATTACCCTCAAATCCAACCCTAGAAACCAGCATACTACTTGAGTATGACATTTTTTACGTAGTGGCTACAATTGAGAAATTCTAGTACTTGCCTTTTGTCTGTGACTCATCTCCGTTTGCCTTGCTCTCCAATATACAAAAGACAAATACTTCCTCCTTTAAAAGTCAATGCTGTCCTATGGGTTCACTTCATATACTGACTACTATGAATTCTGCTGTGAGAATTGAAGTACAATGAAATACACATAACTGCCCAAAATATTGATTTTTTTCCTTCACTTGGATATGTATACAGAAGTGGGCTTGTTGAATCATGTAGTAGTTGTAGGAATAATATTTGGATCAATATGTTATTTCCCATAATAGCTATTCCAATAGGTAAGTATTTACAGCATACTGGTACCTTTTTTTCCTACATGGTCATAAAAGACATGTTAATGTCTCATTCAAAAACACCATTATTACAAGTGTTAGGTAATAGTTAAATGTGGGTTTAATTTGCCTTTCCTTGATAATTAGTGAAGTTGAACTTTTAAAAATATAAATGTTATTTATTTTTATGCTTTTAAAAAAATAATGAATATATAAGAGGGGCACTGAAGATAGTTCAGTCACTAAAGTGCTTAAGTGCATAAAAGCTGAGTGTGGTCAAATTCTGTGGAAGTATCGACAGACAGATCTCCAGAACTCACTAGCTAATCATTCTATGCTCCAGGGCCCTGGGAGAGATCTTACTTCAAAGAACAGGTTGGACAGCTTATACGGCCAATACTCAATATGCACCTTTGGTCTACCACACAGACACACAAATGCATGCAATGTGACCTGCAACACACATACATTCAAACACACATGCACATGCACAGACATTTGCACATACCAGAAAAAGTGCTAGAGAAAAATATTTTTATATCATCTAATTTTTTGGCCACTGCATTGTTATGTTCCATGTATTTATCTAATTATTGTTCTTTTATTAAGAATACAATTAGCAGTAGACTGGGGAACAGCTCCAAAACCCTGAGACAGCCTTGGAGGCTCAGAGAACAGCCACAGTATCTCCTTAACAACTAAAAAAAAAAAAAAAAAAAAAAAAAAAAAAAAAAAATGGTAGGGCTTACTTAGTGGAAGAGACTTTAAAAAGCAGTCTAATAAAATTGAAAGGAAAGATGGTGGATCATAGCCAGGCATGGTTGAGTGGTAAAACTAGAGAGGTTGTGGAAACATGTTTGGAAGCCTTATGAGAGAGCATTGCCTCAGCTGACTAAGGAACATGTCATGGCTGAGGAGGGCTGGTCCTCAGCCAGGATGGAGCTGCAGCTGCAGCAGCCCTTGCTGCTCACCCCACTGGGGAAGAAAGCACAGGTGTGAGGCAGGCTACAAGCATGAAGGTCATACTGCCAAGACAGTGAGAAGGCAGTCACTAAGCATAAAACTGTCTGCAAAAAGGTCTGCAGAGCAGCCTGAAACTCTCTAGGATCCTGCCCAGACGCCTTGCCCAGTGGCAAGATCACCCTGAGTCTGGACAACAATAGGACTATACAAGAGGAATCTAAGGAAGAGTGTAGTATTTATGGCATATCAGAGACCAGATACCTTGAACCAGACCAATGACTCTTTGCAATGAGTATTTGCATGTAAAGCTATTTGGGAAATATATATATATATATATATATATATACGAATAAATGTGAAGAGGTGGGAAACATGGTGCAGAGAAATGTAACCAGAGATGCAGTGGCAGTGACAGTTGTGGGAGCTAGGCTGTAATGGAACAGGGAAGCATGTCATTGCTGAGTTGGACCAGCAGGGTAGTGTGCAGCGGGTTGGAGCTCTATACATTCTCTGTCCCCAAATGTGCTGCCCAGCTGCATGATTGCTATGGTTCAGCGAGCATTATGTCAGGATGTCAGAAATGGGGAATGGTACGTTTTCTGGATTTGGTCTCCTCAAAAGATCGTCATTGTCCAAGCTGCTACTGGTGAGGTTATGTTGGTGACTACAGTCCATGCTATAGTCTGGGGCCTGTGCTGGTATCCATGCTAATTACCACAATCTGGGTACATTGTATGAAATCTCCAAACAATCAATGCAAATGTTACATTGGAAAGTTATTTACTCATGGTTCAATATGTTGTCTTTCCCTGTGATGACTGATGTCTTTGTTATATACAAGGTGCATGCGTGTTTGTGTGTGTGTGTGTGTGTGTGTGTGTGTGTGTGTGTGTTTGAAGTTTTGTGGCCTTTTTTTTGCCTTTGCTGTTTATGCTTTTGGGATCATAACTAAAAGGTCAGTGTCAATAACCATTCCTTACCTATTTTCATGTACTAATTTTAAGATTTCATCTTATGTGTCTTCAATCCACTGTCAGTTGGAATTTTCCATTTGGCTTAAAGTTTAAAAAAACTAATTTTATTCTGCTTGTGGACATATGTTGTTTTAAATGTTTTATTCATATATATATATATATATATGTACATTTAAAATCTTTTCTAATAACTAATTGACTGAGAAAGTATGGATTTGTTGGCTCATGGTGACTAACACCCGTATTTCCCACACTGTGGAGGCTGAGGCACCTAGATTGTTAATTTGAGACCAGCATCCCCTATGCTGTGAATGGCAAGGCAGCCTTGGCCACAGAATTTAATCTTGTCTCAAACCCAGCCACTAACCATAACATAAGTCTCTGTGGATTTATTTCTGTTTCTTATATTTTGTTCCATTTGTCTGTATGGCAGCTTTTAATCTAAAGGATTAATTTTTGATTCTAGAATATATTAATAGTACATTATGAGATTAGCTATGTTTGGTCTTATTCACCAGCCTTTTCAATTATTTTGGTTGATAATGTAACTGACTGTAAAATAAATTCAGTTGTAAGAATTATGCCCATTTGCCTATACAGTTTCAAGAGTAACAAAATTACCCAGCACATGTTTTTTAGGAACAAAAAAGAAAGAGGTCAAGATTGTGCACTTAGAGTTCTTGGAACCTGGATACTATATGTAAGATCACAAAAACACAGCACAAACAGGACATTGATTCTCTCTCCACCTAAAAGAAGAGGCAAGGGCTTGAGTACACCCTGTGTCTCACACTGAACCGCCATTGTTAACTCAGTACTCAGCACATTAACAATTGAGACCTGTATTCTAAAGTTTTATTCCTGAACAGCAGCACTTTATATGGGCCACCTTAATCTAAGCACAGAGACTTGCCATAAATCTAAGTAGCTGTAACTTTCTTTTTTTTTAATTTATTTTATTTTATTAATTTATTCTTGTTACATCTCAATGGTTATCCCATCCCTTGTATCCTCCCATTCTTCCCTCCCTCTCATTTTCCCCTTATTCCCCTCTCCTATGACTGCTCCTGAGAGGGATAGTAGCTGTAACTTTCAAGTGTCTTTGTGCCCAGTGCACTTATGATGGACAAGGAGATACAGGCCTCTCTAACTTAACCATAGCCAACCACCCTTTAATACTGACGACCATGAACCTACTACTTACTTGAACAGAGCAAATATTGTGTGGGAAAGCTACCAATATATAATGATATGCATAGAATTGAAACTTTAAGTACGAATAATTTTACAAGAGATTTTAATAACCAGAAAAATGATTCTGTTGTCTCATCAGAGATTTGAATGATATAATTATCATCTTAAAACACTGTTGATTGTCAACCTGGGTTTTATAAAATGAATTTTTTCTTTCAGTACAAATGTTGGTGTTAGTAACTTTCAGGACAAACAAGGAATTTTCAAATGAAATAAAAAAAGATTTTACCATCTAGGAACACACAGACTCTTAACTTCCTAGCTCAGAATTCCATCCATCCTTGTTACTGCTAGTCAGAATCACTGTATTTTATCCCTGACAATGCATTTTAGTAAAGCAGAAAAAAAAGAAGTCATCATAAAGGGACATTATCACTTCACAAGGAGGGGATAAGCTGCAGGAGTAGATGAAATTCAAATGAGCTAGGATCTTGTTTCCATGATAATGTATCTTTCCAGCTTTTAAATCACACCAGAATGGTTACTGTACTGAGTGGTTTGCAAAGTTGTCTTTGAGGCATCATTGAGATTTTTTTTTCTTAATAGTATGTAGTAGTATCCTAAGCAAAGAGGCTTTTTCATCTGAAAACAAGATTAGTTTATTCCATTTCCTGAGGGATTTAAAACATGGCAGGAAGAATGACTTGAATTATTTTCTTTTTCTTGCTTCAAATCCTCACTACAACATCTTAATGAAAGCACAGGACCTCACTAATTAAGGCAATTCTTCTTTCAAAGCTGTCAATGGCCCTTTATTCAGTAAACATTTTACACTAGGATGTGGTAAAGAATGATTACAGGTATTAGCTAATGTCATCAGAGAAGGAGAGGGAGGGAGAGAGAGAAAGAGAGAGAGAGAGGTGCTGAATTGCAGAGAGATGGTACATTCTAATACTTTGAGGGCTTCAGGAAAATTATGGAGCAATA
Source organism: Acomys percivali (assembly GCA_907169655.1). NCBI lineage: Eukaryota > Metazoa > Chordata > Mammalia > Rodentia > Muridae > Acomys > Acomys percivali. The sequence goes on from OU015742.1 coordinate 49,892,600, forward strand.
CTTTGTTACCATATGTACCTAATTATCTTTACAGCTAATAGTTATAATTTTGTAAGTAAAGAAAATTGCACTTTGCTCATTCTGCATTTCAGAATGAGATCTTCTGAAACAAGGGCATTGAGATTTTCTAACTCACTGTTTCAGCGTCCTACACTATAATTCTTGATACATCTGTACATATTTGATTGACCATCAATTGATTATAAGGACATGTACAGTCTATTAATGATTAAATTTTAATGTGTGAAAATTGTCGATCCCACTCCTTACTCCTACGGTCCTGCCCTAACAACAGGGTTTAGAGGTACTAGTATCAGCCTTTAAAATTGGGGACGTAACACTATTTAGTATAAGTGCTTACTAGACAATCATGAAGGCCTAAAATCAATACTAAAAGCCACATTAAAAAGCAAGAATCAAACAAACAACCTCAAGCATGATGGTATGAGATTATAATTCCAGTACTAGAGAGATGAGACACGTGGAACTCATTAACCAATCAGCCTAGACTACTTAGTAAGTTCTAAACAAAGAAGTGACTTTCTCCCACCCTAATACAATGTAAATGAGGAACTAAGGGCTGATCTCTATTAGGTTTGTATCCCCACTCCACATGCACCATATTAATATGTACCTGCATATGAATGCATCATATAAACACATAGACACAAAAAATGGTATACAAAATGGCTCTTATATTTTTTGCATTATGTATTGCTTATCTAAATCCACAATTTGTGGGGATAGGAAAGCCATGATTTAAGATTAACTAAGGTCCATAAGTTGTATTATTCAAAACTGTAAGTTTTTAATAAAAATTATTTAAATATAGTTGCCAGTGTATATATTTTAAAAAGTGTGTTAAGGGCAAAAACCAAAAATAAACAAAATGCACATGTGTGCACCTACACACACACACACACACACACCCCACACACCACAAAAACACCAAGCTAGGAACCATAGTAGAGAAGCAAAATATGACTAACATTTTTTTTAAAATAATGGCCAAACAAATAAATATAAGATGCAAAATCTACAAAAATAACATTGAGTTTCTCATGTGTAGATCAGACTAGAAAGTGCTGGTCATGGGAACTACATTAAGTGTAGTTTATATACCCAGGGAGACTTCATTGGAGAACACTAAATTTTTATTTTCAAGAGATTATCAATTAGAGCTAGTTTCTTCCTTAGGGCTAGGACCTCATGTCTGCTTCTCTGTGTCAGTTCTGGGACTTTGTCTGGCTTGAAACTTTACAGACTCTGTGCATACAGCCGCAGTCTTGTCTAGAAGAGTTCTTTTCCTCGGATTCACCCCTCCCTTTTATCTCTTCTAGTCTGTGCATCTCTTCTCTCACATAGTTCCCCGAGCAGGAGGGTTGTCATGGAGACATCCCATTTAGGACTCAGTTTTCCAAGGTTTCTCATGCTCTGCACATTGTCCAGTTGTAGATCTCTGTCTTAGTTCCCATCCACCACCACTGTTTTCGGCGCTATTGCACCGTTAGCTTGCAGCTAAGGTGGTGTTTACCTTTCTCCTCTGGTAGCATGCAGAGTACCTTTCAGCACCGTAGACAGTTGGAGTGCAGGTTCTAGGTAAGCACCAGCATGGCTTCACCGTGTTTAGTGGTATATATAAGATTTTAAAATGCGAACTCCAATCACATTGGTTTTCCATGGTATATATTTGCTGTTTCAAAATTAAATATTCAGAGTCAGTCTCTGCTCTCCACATACCTGTGGAGAATGTCCTGTCCATCGGCTAGATCAGGGTAGGGGTTAGGTGTTTACTACTTGTGTTGTCCTTGGTTAGTGCAGTAGTTTGAGCAGACTCCCCCTGGGCCCAGATTCACCTGTCACATTGTTCTTCTTGAAGGTTTTTAGGACCCTCTGGATCCTTCTATTTCCCTATTCTCCTATATTTCTCTTACCTGACCTGACTTAAACTTTGGTGCTCCTTATTTGACCACTTCCTCTTGTTGGGGATACCTAGTGGCACTCAGGGAAAGAATAAGCAGGCTACCAAGATGAGACTTGATAGCCTATGACCATATAGAGGGGGAGGAGTTCCCCCTCAGTCATAGACCAATGAAAGGGGAATAGGGTGAAAGCAGGAGAAGGGAGGGAGGAACTGGAGGATACAAGTGATGGAATAGCAATTGAGATGTAATCTGATTTAATTAATAAATAAAAGTTAGAAAATCAAAATAAACAAACAAACAAACTTAAATATTAATTCATTATAGAATGGAAACAGAGTACTTGCACATGGCTTCAAATTCTACCAGGACTTAATTCTCACAATTGTCATGACATCCTTGACCTTGTGTCCTCAGAGTGATCTATCTGACTACAAAACTTTCCTGGAACCTGCTGTCTAACATGCACACTTTGTTTTTAAGACTTGTTACATTCTATCGTTTATTTGGGAGGCTCTTGAAACACAAGTCATACAAAGAACTTTTCCTTTTATGCTTTTGCCCCAGTCAAGAGACATTTGCTAAGCTAACTTCCATTAGTCGCAAATATCTTTACTAATAGTATATCAACTTACCTATTCTAAAAGCATTCTGTTTATAGGTACATTTCTCTTAAGCTCTTTGTATTGTACCATATTTCTCAATGCCACAGGTACCTTAAGGATCAACCAGGCACTCTGCCTTTAATGTAGCTTACTTCCTGCTGATAAGAGACAGATGCTCCTTAATAAAAAGGTATTCAATATGTCAGGTAGAATAAATGCTTTTAGAAAAATAAACAAAGACCAGAGGAGCAGTAAGTGTGGAAAGTATTTTAAATAAAAGGGACAAGGTAACAATCTGTCAAGAAACATCATTTGAAGGGATAATATGGAGGAAAATGATTCATATAAATATTCAAGGGAAGAATATTCCAGACAGTGTCTATAGGAAGTGTTAAAGTCCAGAGTTGAAATAAATGGATTTGGCACAAGAACTTTAACTTAGTGTGCTTTTTAATGGTTTCAGTTATGCATGATATTCTTTGCAATTTAAAAACATCTGCTTCCTTAGGTAGATTTTAAATTCAGAAAGAGAAGTTCTCTTCTCTATTTTCACTTAGAATTTGCCTTATGTTGTCACATACTTATCTCCCTCCCCACCCTGCCAATAATTTAAAGTTTGAAGAACAAGCAGACTATTCCCTGGGTGCTAGGACTATTGTTCCAACAAGAATCAGAAAGTTACTGTGCTTAATAATGCCACATAACTAAACAATAGCTAAGCCAAGCCATGAATCCAAGATTACAGGACAGGAATTTTGCCTTCTTTAACACTTAGCCATGTTCTCAGCTAATTTTATTGGTGTCTGAGAAACTCAGTCACAACTGATTAGTAACTACAACTGTCCCTTAAATAATCAGGATCATAAATTATTTTGTATTATTTCATAAAATGTTGATAATACTAACCATCCTGAGTTTTGTTAAAGGTGATATTGCATTATATAGTAAGCATGCAGGCCCTATACAATTGATAGGACATTGCTGCTCAGTAGGAGAGGATGTACCTAGTTTTGCCGGGCTTTGCCAGGGTGGGTTGGTACCTCTGGGGGACTGCTGCCTTCTCTATGGATAAAAATAAGGGAAAATGGGAGAAGTGAATGAGGGAGCACCGGGAGGAGAGGAGGGCTGTGATCAGGATGTAAAGTGCATAAATAAATATATTTGGATTGCTCAACTACCAACAGCTTCTTTAAAACTGTACATATAAGGTGTTTTATCCATGTGAGGAATGTCATAGCATTCTTTTATAGTTCAACCCTTTGTAAAAAAATAATTTTTTCCAAAAGGAAAATTTCTAATTCTCATGATATAGAAGAAACAGAAATAGACCACATTCCCCCCAAAATAGATATTGTATAGTTTTTAAAACACTGCATTAAAAAGAAAGAAAGAAAGAAAGAAAGAAAGAAAGAAAGAAAGAAAGAAA
>OU015742.1:49904735-49915620 GCA_907169655.1 Acomys percivali
TGTGTGTGTGTGTGTGTGTGTGTGTGTGTGTGTGTGTGTAATTCTTGCTATTCTTGTCCAAAAAGGCTATCTTCTTCTGCTAGAAATTTTGTTTGCAGGTCAAATTTTTGCTTTGTTTCTCACACTTGCTAGGGCAGGAGATATTATAAGCACTAGGAGACTGGGTCAAAGGATGCTGAATATTCTGTAATTTGCAAAAGTGCTCCAAAGAATCATTCTGTTATCATACCTGTAGAACATGCAACAAGTCACAGCATTCCATGTGTTAGATACTAGGTTCAGAAACAGAAGACAGAAATATATGCTTTCTGGAAGATAAAACATCCCTGCTATATTTTTGTTGTTGCTGTTTTCTGCACTCTGAAGCATTAAATGTTTTATACTTCAGCCCTCGGAGAGTAGGATGCATTGAGTACTGACAATGACATCTGGAGAATGACAATGAATTCTGCTTTAATGCTGTGATGTTTCAGAGGTTTATGTAGGAGAATATATTTCTTGCAAACTGCTACTGTGAGCTGAGAAAGCGGGCATCATTCACTATTTTGGGGGCATCATTTCTATTCTATACTATGCTAAGGTGTGCTGGAGCTCAAGATAAATTACATAACATCCTTGCCTCCAAGGAGCTATGTTCTATTGAGTTACTGGCTTTTAAAAATTATGTCTGCTACCAATGCTTGACCTTATCAGTGACTCTGAGTCTTTGAGAGTCTTTGGATTTATACATTAACAAATCAAGGGATAATGTGAGGTCTTGTACTCTTACCATTTTGATGGCATTAGGGCCTATTGCAATTAGATTTTTTTGTTTACGGCTTTAGAGAATTTAATACCCTCATTTACTGGGAAAATTGTTTATATAATTTAAAGCACAGCCAAATTAAGATCCAAAGGAGGTAGTAAAAAGCTGATATTTTTCTGCTTTGTAATTGTTTTACTTGGATTAATGTATTAGTGACTGATATTTTGCAAATAGTGCATTTAATATGAGAGACCTCTGCCATGCTTTAAGAGTTTGGCGGCTCTCTAAGATGTAATAAAACATCAGAGGGAGAAAAGTAAAATGATTATTAGGGTACGGGAGATGAGTCAAGAGACTGAAACACAGAGGACAGAGAGTAAATATCATAGAAGGAAAACTAAAACTGGGCCTTTTACAACATTTGTGTAACTCAGCTTACTTCTCATTTATGTGATGTTATTGAAGTCTTGAACCAAACAGTACTATCAAGTTTCCTTTAAAGGTGCTATTCAGTCTGACAAAGAATAAAAAGAGTCAGTAGTACTACTTAGCAGTAAAGCCTATAAACTACAATGATTGACAAGAAAAAATATTGTCAGTAGTATGATAGTAGAACTTAGTCTTGCAGTAACAAAATAGCTGTCTAGTTGAAAGTAAACCCTATAGAAGGAACTTCATTCTTGGACCCATAAACCTATCAAACTAACTGTGACAGTAAAGGTCATAGATTCTAGAGGAGAGGAGACTGTAATTTTCCTAAACAAATATAAATTCTGATTGTACTATAAATACTTATCTATATCTCATAAAGAAGAATGTATCTCATTCCTTATTAAAACAGATTCTTTTTACAAAAGATAGAGAATACTGTAGATGTTCAAACATGGTCATGTAGAGAATAAATGACTGTGGGGTCACCTGCCCAAATTGATTCATCTACAGTGCAATCTGTACACGTAAGGTTAAAGAAATTTTGTGTAGTCAATGGAGAAGATTTTTAAAATTTATTTATTTATTTATTATTATTATTGGTTTTATTAATTTATTCTTGTTACATCTCTATGGTTATCCCATCCCTTGTATCCTCCCATTCTCCCCTCCCTCCCATTTTCCCCTTATTCCCCTCCCCTATGACTGTTCCTAAGAGGGATTACCTCCCCCTGTATATGCTCATAGGGTATCAAGTCTCTTCTCAGTGACCTGCTGTCCTTCCTCTGAGTGCCACTATGTCTCCCCCTCCAGGGGACATAGTCAAATGTAAGGCACCAGAGTACATGAGAAAGTCATAACCCTCTCTCCACTCAAGTGTGGAGACTGTCCTGTCCAATGGCTAGTTCTGGGTAGGGGTTTAAATTTTACCGCCTGTATTGTCCTTGGCTAGTGCCTTAGTTTGAGCGGGACCCCTTGGCCCAAATCTGCCTATCATAATGTTCTACTTGTAGGTTTCTAGGACCCACTGGATCCTTCTACATTGCTATTCTCACATGGTTCTCTCATCTAGAAAGAAGATTTTAAGAATTAGAATACTGTGATGTGTGCTGCTAGACAGTGTCTTCTTTATGAGACAGGAAAGCTGCACCTGCAAAACTTCAAGATATGCTCACCATCATAACCTCAATAGTGATGCCAATTGACACCCCTTCATGGACAGAGAAAGTTTTACAAGGCACTACACCTAGATAAAGAGCTAATGAACTATTTTCCTAGGAGTATCAAAATCACTTCACTTACCATCATCATATCTGTCAGGTACACATTCACAAGATTTTTTTAAATGCAAATAAGTAATTTTTTATTTAAAAATTATGCAACTTGTCAGAAATATCTTACTTTTCTTATAGCTAATTCAACATATCTAATTATTGTCATAACTAAATCATAAATTTAAAAGCTAGACAAATAGCAAAGCCAAGTGAGAAGCAAATTGAAGCAAAGCAAACAAATACATCATTTGAAGCCACAACATTACCTGCAATGGGACAGAGTCACACGCTCACCTATTGTAGAATAGATGACCCCATTGTTCAAGTGCCTTGCCATGAAAATACCAAATTCACATAGGATTCCTCCTGCCAAGGAAGATTCTAACTCTGATCACCTTCAGAAGAGTCAGGGCTCTAGAAGGCATGTTATCTGAGATCCAGGTGTGTACTGTCATTGCTACAGCCTAATGTGGGCATTCCTCTGTCAATGTTGGGCTATCTAACCTCCACATAGTTGCTCACATCCCCTGGTAGGCTTGTTACTCACGTGAATTATAACATGCTACCTGTGTAGCCTATAGACTGTTTTTGATTGCTCATTATATTAATGATTGTACACAAACAAAAGTGAAAGAAGACATATTCCATGAAAGTGAAACATTTAGGAAATATCAATTTTAGTGTTCATGAAATGTTGCAGGTTGGTCTGATGTATTTTGATGCTAATTACTACTTGCTCTCTCTTAATGTGCCCCAAGTATTGCTATGTAACCATGACTAAAAAACTTATTCCTATTTGACCAATAAAATGCCGACATACCTGGGCAGCAGATGGGATAGGCGTGGCTGAGGTTTGTGGGCCACTGAGGACAGAGAGGATCTTTAGTAATAGAAGGACAGGACAGAGGAGGAAGAAGGAGGAAAATCACCATGGGATAAATGAAAAGCCATGTGGTCCCAAAGGAGGAACTTTCAACTTTCTCATGGAAAGAAATGACCAAAATCAACAACCTTAGCAGTGTTTTGAGATTATGGATGGGAAGTAGCACAAATAGAAATTACTGGAAGCAGATGGAATGGGATGGAGACTATGAGAAATGGAGGGTAGCTTAGGTGGCAATATCTGCCTTTCTCCAGGTTAAGGATTATTTTAAAAATGCAACAGGTGTCTGTGTCTTTATTGATTGTAAAAGCAGGCTAGATAATACCACTCTCAGAACCATAGTTTAATGATAAATATGTATTAGCCATACTATTAAATTAGTCACAGCAGTAGAAAAATGGCCTTTCTTTGTGTGTGTGCATCTGTGCGTCTGTGTTATATGCACATGACCACCGATTTCCTGCAACTATATATTTCTAAGAACATTCTAAATGGAAGATCTTTAGTTGACACAGACACCATATGAGTCCATCTAAATATTGATTATCTTGTGCTTTAACATAACAGAGCTTACTGGCTTTGCAGCAGTCATAATCTACACATTTCTTATAGGACAAGTTCATTTCAGTATCATTGACTGGCGCTTGAAATGCATTGCTGCTTAATGTTCTTGATATCAATGCTATTGAAGACTCACTTATTTTTCACATCATTTACTATTTTGGATTATTCACCTCATTCATTTTGACAGAGATAATCAGGATGAGATGGGAATGTTTCATAACACAAAATTCAACAGAATTCTTATGTTACAGGGATAACAACATGGCATACTCACATTTAATGCAAATCAGAGTGCTTCTACTTACAATCATTATAGCAAGAAGCCCCTATCTAAATCTGATAAGTGTACATGGCAGTATATGCTATAATATGACACTTGTAATGTCATCTTTTAAAATGTAGTGAAATAGCGATAGTGTCCCCCTTTTTTAGGATTTAATACATAGAAAATTTTTGGCACATTTGCTGCAGCATAACACAAGCTTATGACGATGTTTCACCTTGAGAAAGCTGAGTGATCAGTTTCCTCCTATGATATCCGAAGATGTTGAGTTGAATATACCACGTGTGACATCAGCCTTTCTGTTATTGAAATACTGTGTTTAAATTCATATTGAAATTGGTTACATATGAACTTCTATAAGCGATACAGTCCTAGATCTTTTTCTCAGAACAATAAACTAACTAGAAATTATAGAGCCTCTTAGAGACATACAGCATTGTAGTTGGCATGTGGAAAAACACACTTGTAATTTTTCATGAGGAAATGTTTTACATTTTCATAACAGCCTGAGTAGTGAACATCTTTAACTTCTGTGTACTGACAGCCAGACATCTGTCAGGCGCAACATTTCAAGGTGAGGTGTCACCAGAGAGTATTATTTTTTGTAGTTTTCCACACTAACACGGTTCCACATTGAGACAATGTTCTGAGGATTAGGAGCTAGGATTCTTAGAGAAACATGCCAGTGATATTGCAGAGCCCTCTTAAGGACTGAAATGTACTATTTTATGTTTTTGACACTTGACAACTTCACTAGGGTTTTATGTGTGTTACAATAAGGTAGTCAGGAGATTACAGTGGTCAGAAAAACAGGGGCAGACACTAGGAGTCTTTGTATTACATGCCTCTGGGATATTTTCAAGGGGATTATCCTGAGTTTACCTACTCGTTGTACAGATATATGTAGAGGAAAGAAAGAGCAAATCATCACATTCCTTAGAGACTTTCCCTGATACTTGTTGACAATATTATGTGTCATACATTGCAACATACCCACAGTGCTCTACATTAGGTAATAGCTATGTAACAGAATCTAGCTGAAGCAAAACTTTTGTAAGTATTAACCACCCCTTTTTTGGAATGATTATTTCAGAGAAAATGAAGCTGGAAACCACTGTAATCTAGCAAACCTTTGACATCTAGTCCAAAAGATTGATTTCCTGCATACAACCCACAAAATTGTATTGATTTGGGGTAACTTGTGCAAATGCTATGACTGGAAAGGACCTAAGTTCTCCTAGTGATGTTGACTAGGTGCTTACTCAGTATAGCAGATCTATCCCAAGACCCTTCTCTATACTGTGAGAAGGATGGAACTAATGAATACATGATTAAGAGACTAGCTAACTAGAAAAATTTTCTCTCCTATTTCCCTTCTCTGTTCTACAACCATCACTGGTGAATACAGTTAATTGATTTAACATGTGCTTGCTGATAAGACCTTTGTCTCAGGGGCAAAATGTTCTTTGGTAGTAGTATATTATAAGAGAAAATCTTTTTCTGTTTCAAACAATAGTTAATAAAATTATGGGGATTATTAAAGCTCAGTCCCTACATTTTTATTGGCAAAAATTACTTCACTGAGGAATGAGTATTTTTTTGTTTTCTTTTTTAATTGGTTTCGTATTCATTAAATCAAGCTTGTTGAGATGCAATTTTATATCACCAAAATTACCATTTATGTGTACAGACTAAAAAAGTTTGAAAAATACACTTATTCACAGAATTTCTAACACAATCAAGATATAGATTTTTTTCATACCAATAGAACCTGCAAAAATAATGTTTCGTGAACTTTTGCAGGATATTACATAATCACCTTTGGCCCTAGGCAATTACTGACCTGATGACTTTTGTTAGGGAGAATGCATTTACATCTTTCATAATTCCATAAGCATGAAATTACAAGGCTTGTTTCCTTTTATACTGGGTTGTTTTACTTCAGCAAAACTATTTTAAAGTTCATTTGCATTACTGCACTTAGCAGATACTTGTTTTGTTTACTGATAAATACCACATACTTTAGAAATTGTGCAGTAAAGTATTTAAGAAACAAAAGTATCTACTGGAGTATTTAATACAATTTCTTTACATTAATCTGTGGGTGAATTTTTTAGTTGTTTACAGATGAGTGTCTTAAGAAGAAGCTTTACAGAAATCCATGTGCATATATTCATTATTTTTCTGAAAATATATGTTTTGTTTTTACATGTTAAAAAATATTTCACATTGTAATAAACTATTCTACTGATTTTAAAAAATTGCTGAGCATATAAAGGGGGAGGAAGCCCCTCTTAGTCACAGTCACAGGGGAGGGAAATATATATATATATATTACCTCATATATTTTTATATCATACATGTGTATTACATATATATCTATACATATATAAAACTGTGTTATATGCACTGACAAGTTTATTCACCCATTTGATTATTTGGCATTTTGCTCTTGAGTTGAAAGTTTGCCATGTACATATATATATGTACTGAATTTTGTTTTTTAAGTACTCTTAAAACCAATTTTATTTTCCCTCAGTTTTTGAAAATATCCTGTGCATATGTTAGATACAAACCATTTGGATATTGTTTTAAATACTTTTAAGAAAATTTTATTCTCCCACAGTATTTTAGTTTGTTTACCTATACAAGGGCACATAACCTTCAATGTTTAAAAACATAACTTTCTGAGATCAATGTAGAAAGCTCTGAATGTTCATAGAGAAAGTCCTTTCTGGATATTAGAATGCAAAGATCTGTTAAATATGTTTGTTTTCTGAGAACTCCTAGACTTGCCATGCTCATTTTCAAGCCTCCTGACTTGTCCACCTACAGTATTAGGATTCTGTGACTGACACAGACAATGCCACTGTAGAGTGTTCCCTTTCTTTCCCAGCACAAAGCTTAGATCTATACCTCCAGTCTTCCATTGTCCTACTGTCACAATTGCTCATATTCTCTGTTTCTACTGTTAAATATTTATAAATCTTTTTATTTATTTATTTTTATTATTAATTTATTCATATTACATCTCAGTTGTTAGCCCATCCCTTGTATCCTCCTATTCCTCCCTCCCTCCCGCTGCCCCCCTACTCCCTTCCCCTATGTCTGTGACTGAGGGGGACCTTCTCTCCCTGTATATGCTCATAGGGTATCAAGTTTCTTCTTGATGACCTATTTATAAATCTTTAAAAGACCATTTTGTTAATTTTGTAGTTGTTTCTATAATAAGACAGTCAGATGATCTAATCTTTTTCATTATGGCCAGGGACAAATGTCAAAATTAGCATTAGTTTAGCCATGTGAGTGAAATGAGAAGAATGTTGAGTCAATTGAACATTTTCTTAGAGGTTTCAAAAACTTGTAGTCAAGAGACATTGAGGAGGAAGAGATGTGAATGTGAATGAGAGTATGTTTTAAAATCTCTCCATGTATCACAGCACACACATGTAAAACTTGTTCTCATTTCCTCAGAAGAGAGCATGAGATGAAAGCCATACTTGAACTTTATCAATCCATGTCTTGGGATGAGCCCAGAACATTTCTATCTCTGTCTATCTATGCCTAATCCTATGTCAAGAAGCTTCTAGCCTCATACAATCTAATCTTCTGTAAGCGTGGACCATGAAGGCTTCAGCTCCCAGCCTCCATCTGCTGACCATGAATAGAATAATTTCAGCCACCTAAGACTTACTGCTGAATAAGCTCACCCTTTTTAGTTCTTTCTGAATTCTAGCTGGCAGGTTCAACTCAGTTGTTCTGAGTCAAACTCCTCTCCAAGTTGACTGATTCAATCAGCTTCTCTTGACTTCTTAATAGATTGCTCTGCTTGGATAAACTGCCTCTGAACTCCAGGAACTGAGCTGCACTTGTTAAACAAACTGAATGTAACTGTATGAAACTCAACTGAACTCACCTGTGTTCAGATGAACTTGACTGAACTCAACCCCTGTCCCTGTCTCTCTGCACTGCTCTTAAGTAACTTCTCTTTCCTATTGGTTCTCCTGAGAGCTGGGCATATCTTATCTCTGACTCATTAACCAAATCTTCCTCCAATTTGTCACTTTGTCTGCAATTCAGGCAGTTGTCATTGTTTGCAAATAAAGGTGTCTACTAAAGGCATTTCTGTATTCTAGCCAGAGAGATTATAGGTGTGTACTAAAAGCCTGTCTGTATTCCAGTTAGATGACACAGACCTTGGTCTTTGCATATGATTCCTTTCCAGAGAAGCCATGTTGCTGGATTAAAATCCCTCTACAACCTATAAGTAAGAGGACAATTTCAGTATTGTTTCTTATCCTCCACTTTCTTTGGGACAGAGTTATATGTTTATTGGTCTTATATATGCCATGGCAGCTGACCAGTGAGTTTCCAGGGAATTTCCTTTCTCTGACTTTCACATCAGTGTAGGAATATTGGATTTTCATGGACATAAAACCATGGGATTTATATCAGCCCTAGCATATGAATTTATTTTCTTATGCTTGTACAATAAGCACACTACACATGGATCCATCTTCTAAGAATGCATAAGGATATTTTTGGCAGTCTATACTACACTGTATATTAGACATAATAATAATAACACTTTCTACAATAAAAGAACATAACATGTCTCTTGAATATTCAAGACTTTATACTTGTAACATACCATTACTAAAGGAATATACACTTCATTATAAACTTGTCCTCTTATACAACTGTGGTTTATAAGACTGTTCATCATGATGGGTAATCGAGATTCGATATAGCCCATTTTAGCCTCCTTGTCTGTCAGATTATGCACCGGACATAAAGACAAGTCTAATGTATTTTAATGAAAACTAGGGTACTTGTTTAGATGGAATGCATAATTAAGTATTTGCAAAAGGGGGAAATACAGCAATAAGTAGGATAACTCTGGCAGTGTGTATATCTGTTGCCTATTCATGTAGATAAAAATATGAATTTTTTGTATTCTAGGGAAATTTAAATTTTGTTTTTAAACATTTTTTATTTTTACACATACAATTATGTTATTACACATATATACAATAAACTACCCATGGCAAGAAGAACTATGAGACAATCAGGAATTATATAAATGTTACATTCTTAGTGTTTTGGCTATTTGTATTTGACAGCCTTGAGGAGAACATCTTTCCTAACTTGGTGCTTCTAAAATTATGAGTGTAAATCAATCTCCATAACATCTTATCTTTATCAACTTAAAACTTCTATCTAGACCTAAAAACATCTTAACCCACAAACAACTAAGCTTCATTGTAAAACTAAGGTCTTCAACTAGTCAGAGACTTGAGAAGGAATAAACTTGATTACCTGAGTATATCGGGAATGCAGGTTAGTAACTTTCCAAATGAGATGATGACAGAGACAGTTTTCTACCTGAATAGTCACCCAAAACTCTCTATAATGTTGGAAAATCTTTTCCAGACTTCTGGACCAATATATCTGACAGACCTATTTGTGAGGCAGAAACTAATGAAGACTTGTTTACCCTGTCTTAGCACAGTTTGACCATTGACTCTGCCTGCATCCAAGCTTACCCATTTTTGGGAAGAATTCTGTCTTTGGTAGAAATGAGGACATTTTGCCCAGTAGCTTGTTTGCTACATTTGAAGCCATCTCTATAAGGAGTTTCTTTGATGTTCATCATCCTCTTTGAGGTAGGCTGGATGTTGCCAGGATTTAACCTGTCTTATTGTCAGTGAACCCTTAAAATAATAAAATATTCTGCATGTCTTTGAGGTTTTTGAAGACCTTATCTAAATATTCTACCTTATCTTTCTATAGAACCATATCTATCTGCCGCACCTAAGACGTATATTCTTGTGATAAAAGACCAACAATTGACATGACCATGATCTGACCAGCCAATAATAAAAATGTATAACTTATTTATTCTAAAAAGCCTGCAATAGCACTTTCAAAGTATTGGAAGTATATCTTGAATTATAATTGAGAAATATGGGCATAATATCTCATTTTAGAGTAATATATATGGGGATTTCAAGATGGCGTCGACCAGTAGGCATCATAGCTGATCTACTCCGAGGAGACCAGGGACATGAATGGAGCCACAGACTGCTGGATTTTGAGAACTGTAGGTGAGTGGGGCCCCAAACTCTGCAGACCACCAGGGGGGTCTAACCCCGGGACAAGCAACAGCCCGGAGGTGCTAAACACACTCCCCAAACTCTGAAACGGAATCCACAACCAAGCTGTAGCCAACACATAAAACCCAAACTCGCCATTTGGGGAGGGGATTTTCCGGAGCCCCCAGCCTGAGGAGTCTCAGTGAATAGGGTGAAGCCACCATTGAACCTCTCCATCCACACCACGCCAAACTGCGGAGGTCACCTGCCTAGCCCGGGTGGAAACACAGGTAGTGGGTCTCATCCAAAACAGCTAGAACTGGAGTGTAGCTTGCAGACCGCATCTGCACCCTGGGCCCAAGCTGAAGCCAGACACAAAGGATTGACCCTGCAAACAGGAGCAGTTAAAAAACCAGCGTGGACTGCTCCCACAGCCCAGTGGGACCGCCCATGTTATCCATGGGTCTTGCTCGCAGTGTCTATCTGCTGACCTAAAGCGACCTGGGAGCATTCTGGCTTTCACTGGCAGAAAGAGAAGATACATGGGATTCCTGCCAGCGGCCTGAATCGCCATTGTTGCCAGCTGCCCACCCGGGCTGCCGGCACTGACCC
>OU015742.1:49915630-49929615 GCA_907169655.1 Acomys percivali
AATCGCCATTGTTGCCAGCTGCCCACCCGGGCTGCCGGCACTGACCCGGCACTCCCCAAACAACAGAACTAGCTGGGTCCATTCTTGCGGGCCAGCAACAGGACCTCCCACAATATAGGGAGCCGTGGGTCTTACTTGCAGGGTATACCTGCTGACCTAAAGTGACCTGGGAGCATTCTGGCCTTCACTGGTGGAAAGAGAAGATACAGGGGATTCCCGCCAACAGCCTGAATTACCACTGTCACCAGCTGCCTGCCCAGGCTGCCAGCACTGACCCGGCACTTCCCAAACAACAGAACCTAGCTGGGTCCATTCTTGCAGGCCCACGACAGGACCTCCCATGATATAGGGAGCCATGGGTCGACTTGCAGGGTCTATCTGCTGACCTAAAGTGACCTGGGAGCATTCTGGCTTTCACTGGTGGAAAGAGAAGATACAGGGGATTCCTCCCAGGAACCTGAATCGCCATTGTCGCCAGCTACTGCCCGGGCTGCCAGCACTGACCTGGCACTTCCTAAAAAAACAGAACCTAGCTGGGTCCATTCTTGGGGGCCTGCGACAGGACCTCCCACAATATAGTGAGCTGTGGGTCATGCTTGCAGGGTCTAACTGCTGACCTAAAGCGACCTGTGAGTGTCCTGGAATACAGGGGCGTGGAAACTGCTGCCTCCTTGGATACTGCCACTGGCCTGCACCATACTGTCTCAGGCCCACCAGGCACTGATCCTGTAATCTCCAACAGGTAGATCCAAGCTGGGTCAGCTCCTGCAGACGCAGCAAGATCTCCCAAATTCATGGGAGAGGCTGGATGCTCCTACAGAGTATAGAGGAAGAGATAAAAGACAGCTACAACCCAGAAGATCTGATACATCTGGGGTCTTGGCTACAAAGCAACAGGAAAGACAGGCAGCTGGGACCAACCTACACAACCAGAGAGCTTGTGTGCTGACCTTACTCTAGATCCCAAAACTGCTGATCTGAATTACAGCAGTAAGGTGAAAAGGCCCAAACAGAAACCTACTTTGCATGACTCAGCCTGGAGCCTAAGGTGTTGAGAAAAATCTCCAGGAGTAGAATCAGAATCAGCTGCCTGGTCCAGGGAAATATTCCCTGATCCACACAGGTAAGGGCACCCTACCTATAATCAGACATCAACTATCTACTTTCAAACAGGGAAAGTAACTACAAACCACCTCCCAACATCAGAGTGACCAAAATGACAAGGGGACAACGAAAGAACGCTAACAAAAACCAAAACAGGATGGCATCTCCAGATCTCAGCAATACCAATGAAAACAACTTGGAGAACCCAACAACAATTGATATACAAGAAAACGACCTCAAGTCCTTAGTAAGTAAGATGATAATGGAAGAAACAAACAAAATCTGTAAACAAATGCAGGAGGGGGCAAAAAAGAGGGCTGTAGACTTAAAAGAGTCATATAAAGAGGCATTTGAAGAATTTCAGAAAAATAACTAATATCCAGATGAAGGAAATCATTAAAACAGTTCAAGACCTGAAGATAAAAATGGAAGCTATCATAAAAGAACACACGGAAGAAAAACGTGATCAAGAATCATCAGAAAAGAAAGCAAGCATCTCAGAGGTGGCCTTATCTAACAGATTGCAAAAAATGGAAGAACGAATATCGGGACTTGAAGATACAATTGCAGAACTGCAAACAATCATCCAGGAAAATGCTAAATCTGAAAAGTTCCTGACACAGAGCATCCATGAAATAAAAGACAACATGAAAAGAAGAAACTTGAGAATAATAGGGATAGAGAAAAGAGAATGCAACCGACTCCACACCCCAGAAAATATCTTTAATCGAATAATAGAAGAAAATTTCCCCAACTTGAAGAAGGAGATGCATACGAGCATACAAGAGGCCTACAGAACACCAAATAGAATAGACCTGAAAAGATAATCTTCCCGCCACATAATAATAACAACACAAAATATACAGAACAAAGAAAAACTATTAAAAGCGGCAAGAGAAAAAGGCCGAGTAACATATGAAGGCAAACCTATCAGAATTACTCCTGACTTCTCAGCAGAGACCATGAAAGCCAGAAGGGCCTGGACAGAGGTTTTGCAAACCCTAAGAGAACACAGATACCAGGCAAGAATACTTTACCCAGCGAAGTTATCAATAACCATTGACGGAGAAAACAAGATATTCCATGACAAAAACAAATGCAAACTATACCTAGCCACAAATCCAGCTTTACAGAAGTTACTACAAGGAAAACTCCACCCCAAAGGGTCAAACTATAACCAAAACTACATAGGAAATAGGTAACTATACCATCGCAAAATCATAGCCTCACAAAATCTCAACTGTTACAAATACCAAAAATGAAGGGACTTAGCAATCACTGGACATTAATATCTCTCAACGTCAATGGTCTCAATTCTCCAATAAAAAGACACAGACTAACTAAGTGGATGCATAAACATGACCCAACATTCTTCTGCATTCAAGAAACACATCTCAACCACAAGGACAGACATTGCCTCAGAGTGAAAGGTTGGGGAAAAATATACCAAGCAAATGGTCACAAGAAACAAGCTGGGGTAGCCATTCTAATATCTAATAAAATAGACTTTCAACCAAAATTAATCAAAAGGGATGAGGACAGACACTTCGTACTCGTCAAAGGTAAAGTTAATCAAGAAAACATCATGATTTTGAACATCTATGCTCCAAATACAAGGACTCCCACATTTGTAAAAGAGTTATTAACAAAGCTTGAACCACTCATTGATACTCACACATTATTAGTGGGAGACTTCAACACCCCACTTTCACTCAAGGATAGGTCCTTGAATCAAAAATTAAGCTGGGAAATAACTTCATTAACCAATGTCATGAATCATATGGATCTAACAGATATCTACAGAACTTTCCACACAAACGCAAAGGATTATACCTTTTTCTCAGCACCCCATGGAACGTTCTCCAAAATTGATCACATAATGGGTCACGAAGCAATCCTCAACAGATACAAGAAGATTGAAATAATACCTTGTACTTTATCAGATCACCATGGTTTAAGGCTGGACTTCAACAACAACAGAAATAACAAAAAGCATACTAACACGTGGAAACTAAATAACTTTCTCCTTAATGACACATGGGTCATGGAAGAAATAAGGGGAGAAGTAAAAGACTTCCTGAAATTCAATGAAAATGATGGAACAACATACCCAAATTTGTGGGACACATTGAAAGCAGTGCTAAGAGGAAAATTCATTGCACTAACTGCCTTTAAAAAGAAAATGGAAACATCCGACATAAACAACTTAACAACACATCTGGAAGCCTTAGAAAAAAAAGAAGCAGAAACACCGAAGAGGAATAGACGCCTAGAAATAATCAAACTCAGGGCTGAAAGCAATAAATTAGAAACAAAAAGGACAATCCAAAGAATCAACAAAAGCAAGAGCTGGTTCTTTGAGAAAATTAACAAGATAGACAAACCGTTAGCCAATCTAACTAAAAGACAGAGAAACACTATCCAAATAAACAAAATCAGAAATGAAAAGGGAGACATAACAACAGACACTGACTGAAGAAATACAAAGAATCATAAGAACCTACTTTAAAGGCATTTATGCCACAAAATTTGAAAATCTAAGGGAAATGGACAATTTTCTCGACCGTATCCATTTGCCAAAATTGAATCAAGACCAGATAAACAAATTAAATAGCTCTATTTCACCTATAGAAATGAAGCAACTATTGATAGTATCCCAACCAAAAAAAAGCCCAGGGCCAGATGGTTTCAGTGCAGAACTCTACCAGTCCTTCAAAGAGGAGCTAATACCGATAATATTCAAGCTATTCCGAAAGATAGAAATGGACGGAATATTACCAAATTCATGCTATGAGGCCACAGTAACATTGATACCTAAACCCCACAAAGACGCAACAAAAAAGAGAATTTCAGACCAATTTCTCTTATGAACATTGATGCAAAAATACTCAACAAAATACTCACAAAGCGAATACAGCAGTATATCAAAGACATCATTCACCATGACCAGGTAGGCTTCATTCCAGGCATGCAGGGATGGTTTAACATACGGAAATCCATCAATGTAATCCACCATATAATCAAACTGAAAGCAAAAAACCACATGATCATCTCTTTAGATTCAGAAAAAGCATTTGACAAAATCCAACACGCATTTATGTTTAAAGTTCTAGAGAGATAGGGAATACAAGGCACTTTCCTCAACATAATAAAGGCTATATACAGCAAACCAATAGCCAACATTAAATTAAATGGAGAGATACTCAAGGATAGCCCTCTAAAATCGGGGACCAGACAAGGCTTCCCACTTTCCCCATATCTCTTCAATATAGTTCTTGAAGTTCTAGCCAGAGCAATAAGACATCAAAAGGAGATCAAGGGGATCCAAATGGGAAAGGAAGAAGTCAAATTATCCCTATTTGCAGATGATATGATAGTGTATATAAGTGACCCCAAAAATTCCACCAGAGAACTCCTACAGCTGACAAACACCTTCAGCAAACTGGCAGGATATAAAATAAACTCAAAAAAGTCAGTAGCTTTCCTATATACAAATGACAAACAGGCAGAGGAAGAAATTAGGAAAATTACTCCCTTCACGATAGCCACAAGCAATATAAAATATCTAGGAATAACCCTAACCAAGCAAGTGAAGGACTTATTTGAAAAAAACTTTAAATCTCTGAAGAGAGAGATTGAAAATGACATCAGAAGATGGTGGATTCTACCTTGTTTGTTGATCGGGAGAATTAACATAGTAAAAATGGTCATTTTACCCAAAGCAATTTACAGATTCAATGCAATCCCTATCAGAATACCTACAAAATATTTTGAAGATATTGAAAGAACAATTCTCAACTTCATATGGAG
This sequence comes from Acomys percivali, assembly GCA_907169655.1. Taxonomy (NCBI): domain Eukaryota; kingdom Metazoa; phylum Chordata; class Mammalia; order Rodentia; family Muridae; genus Acomys; species Acomys percivali. The sequence goes on from OU015742.1 coordinate 49,920,545, forward strand.
AAACAAAAAGCTCAGAAAAGCAAAAACATTCCTATACAATAAAAGATCCTCTGGAGGAATCTCCATACCTGATCTCAAGCTGTACTATAGAGCAACAGTAATTAAAACAGCATGGTACTGGCACAGCAATAGGCTAGTGGATCAATGGAATCGAACTGAAGACCCAGAGATGAATCCTCACACATTTGGTCACTTGATTTTTGACAAAGAAGCCAAATCCATTCAATGGAAAAATGACAGCATCTTCAACAAATGATGCTGGTCTAACTGGATGTCTACATGTAGAAAAATGCAATTAGACCCCTATTTGTCACCATGCACAAAAATCAAGTCCAAGTGGATTAAAGAACTCAACCTAAAACCAGAGACGTTAACCCAATTAGAGAAAAAAGTGGGGAAGGTCTGGGACACATAGGTACAGGAGACAACTTCCTGAACAGAACACCAACAGCCCAGGCCTTAACGTCAACAATTAATAAATGGGACCTCATGAGGCTGAGAAGCTTCTGTAAGGCAGGTGACACTGTCAAGAGAACAAAGCGACAGCCTACAGACTGGGAAAAGATCTTCACCAACCCTTCATCTGACAAAGGTCTAATATCCAAAATATATAAAGAACTCAAGAAATTAAACACCACCAAACCAAATAACCCAATAGAAAAATGAGGCTCAGAACTTAACAGAGAATTCTCAACAGAGGAATATCAAATGGCTGAGAAACACTTAAAGAAATGCTCGACGTCCTTAGTCATCAGAGAAATGCAAATCAAAACGACACTGAGATTCCATTTTATACCCACCAGAATGGCTAAGATCAATAACTCAACTGACACTAGATGCTGGCAAGGATGTGGAGAGAAAGGAAAACTCCTTCATTGCTTGTAGGAATGCAAACTAGTACAACCACGTTGGAAATCTATCTGGTGCTTTCTCAGAAATATGGGAATAGGGCTCCTCAAGACCCAGTTATTCCATTCCTTGGTATATACCCAGAAGATGCACTACCACACAACAGGGACATATGCTCAACCATGTTCATAGCTGCCCTATTCATAATAGCCAGAACATGGAAACAGCCTACATGTCCCTCAGTAGAAGAATGGATAAAGAAACTGTAGTATATTTACACTATGGAATACTACTCAGCTATTAAAAACAAGAAATTTCCGAAATTTGTGGACAATGGATTGAACTAGAAATTATCGTAATGGGTGAGTTCACCCAGAAGCAAAATGTGTCAAATGGTATATACTCACTTATATCAAGACACTAGTCCAAGGGGTATGCCCCCATGAAAAACTTTACCTACCAGGAAAGTGGGTCAGAGGGAGGACATTCTATTGAGACTTTAGGTGTAAGAAGCCTTGGAGAATGAGTAAATAGAAGGATCCAGAGGGTCCTGGAAAACTACAGGCAGGTCTGGGCCCTGTGGTCCTCCTCAAACTATGGCACCAGCCAAGGAAAATATAGGCAGTAAACTTCAAACCCCTACCCAGTCTAGTCGATGGACAGGACATTCTCCACCGTTAAGTGGAGAAGGAGATCTGACTTTCACACAAACTCTGGTACCCTATATTGGACCATGTCCCTTGGATGGAGACACATGGTGGCACTCAGAGGAAGGATAATAGGTCACCAAGAAGAGACTGGATACCCTATGAGCATATACAGGGGGAGGAGGTCCCCCTCAGTCACAGACATAGGGAAGGGAGTAGGGGGGAAGCGGGAGGGAGGAAGGAATGGGAGGATACAAGGGATGGGCTAACAATTGAGATGTAATATGAATAAATTAATAAAAAGAGTTATTTTTAATGTAAAAAAGAGTAATATATATGTATATATACATACATATATATATAGTGTGTGTGTATTTGAAGGATAAACTTACATTTGAATTCTATCCCACTGTATGTAGAATTAAACTCATTTTGCATACCAGTGAATTTAAAATAACCTTGTGTGTGACAATTGAGGCATTATGTTGAAGCATAGATTCACCAATCTACTTTTTGTTCTATCTTTCCTATATATTTCTATATTCCTCTGTTCTTTCTTTTATATCTCTATCTCCAAACTTAAGACTGTAAGATAAGGGAAAAGAGAGACTTAACTGAGTCAGACCTTTTTTTCTTTCCAAATAAGACCAATAATAACTTGTAACCAACTATTGATAATAACCCTCTATAGCCCAAGTAAGCAACCAAAAACCTATCCAACCCCCTTAAAGTATGTGGGGCATCATTCTCTTAAGATTTCTTCTGGTTGATTAGGGATTATTACTACCTAGTAGGGGACCAAATAAATTGGGGAAATGGTCAAATAAGCTAGGAATTGTATTTGTGGTTCAGTTTCTAAATGTTGAGAAATTCCAGATTTAATTAGAGTCCTGTGTGGGACAGTCAGAAATGCTGGATGAATTGGGATCGGAAGCTATTTCTGAAAATGTCCTCGTAACTCTCTTGTCTGATGGAGATTGTTACTGTTTATTTTTAACTTTATTTAAATTAATTTATTCACATTACATCCTGATTGTAATCCCCCCACTCTTATCTTCCTGTTCCTACCTGTTTTTTCATCCTCTATCCTCCAATTGTTAGAAATTTGTAAAGTTCTATGCACATTCTGAATCCAAAATTTTTTGAAATTTCAGTTTGTTTCTATGGATATTTGAATATTTGGTAAGAATACTTAATATTAAATTATGCATAGTTTATAGGCCAGAAAAACTCACCTAAAAAAGTAATGCTACTCACTCGTAAAATTATAACTATCTAAAAATATTGCTCTCCCTCCAAATACACATATTTTTTACATATGCAAAACTATATGTGAAGAATTTTATTATTTAAGAAAATATTTATGATTATGAATTCTATGTTTAGGTATTGATTTTTGTTAAGTTTCCTCCAAATGGCACTGCAAGGAGGTAATGTGAGGCTACTGCTGCTTATATTTAAAGCCATTCCATCTGTTCAGTGGCTCTTAGAATGATCTGGGCAAATCCTGTTACATAAAGAGCTAATCTCACAAAATGTATGTTAACAATGTAAGAATAACCATTGGAAAAGTAGCAATGGAAAAGAATATAATAATTTAAATTATACAAGTTAAATTCTGCCTACTTCTATTTTTCTATCATTTATATCATAAGTACATATCATCTATCTGTTTACCTATATTATTATATATTGCTGTGTATCTACCTATTTATCATCTATATCATCCATTTATCAATCTTTATCCATATATCTATCATCTATTTATCTACCATTTATCTGTACATCCATATGTCATCATCATCTATCTACAAATGTGAAAAATTCACATAAAGAAATTTAAAACCACCTCAAGGAACATAGAAGAAAGTGTCAATGAAGAGTCTATTATAAGCACTATTGTTGACAACTTAGCGAGGTATAGTGAAACCAAAATATTTTTATAAACATAAAATAATTCTATAGTTACATAATGATAGACAATAAACTACGGCTTCATCAAATATGTCTTGAACATAGTAGTAATAAATCAGATGTTTGTAAATGTTTTGTTTTGTCTTTGTTTTTACTGGGGTAAGAAGAAATTTGAAAGAAATAAAATGAATCATTTTAAAGGAAAAATATTCAGGATCACAATATTACACTGCATCTTATCAGTCTGCTACTAACCATTCTCATATCTCCAAAGGAAAACTCTTGTCAAGCAGTCTGTCTTCTTTACTACCATTAAATCCTCAAATCCCAATGGACTGACTGACACAAAGTTCAAGGTAGCTTAACGTGAGGAAGCCCCTCCCTCTGCTGGAGGATGCACTGTTCTCTACTTTTTCCTCTCTTTCTGTTTTTATTACTTTAAGATTATATTTTGTTTGATAATTTAAGTTGAATTGACTTTAACTGTGGTATTAAACCATGAAATGCTTCACATTTTAGGTTTCTTAGAGAATGTTTTGACAGATGCATGCATTTTATAACACGTAAATCAGAATAATCATTTATCTTTTCAAATAGTTATACTTTCTATGATAGAAAAAAAAGCCCAGTCCTTTATGTAGTCATTTGACATATATGGTATCATTCTTATCTTTTTTCTCTTTCTGTAGAATACCAAGTGCAGAATTCTTAATACATCATCAAATATTACTCAGTACATATTAATATCTCTCTCTCCCATATTTTTCCACTACCAGCTCCTCATGTTCATGTAGTACTAATATATTATTTTTGTTTTGGGTGTTGCTTTTTTAATAAATATTTATTAATACCATGAGAATGTCACACAACAGTATTTTATATTATTCACCCAAAATTCTTTCCCTAATTTCTCCTAGTTTCTCCCTTAACCACACACCCAATTTTGTGCACATGTTTTATTGTAATTTAGTGATTGATTAATTCCAATGTCTACACCATTATATATTTAACTTGTAAACCATTTCTTAAAATTTATTTTATTAATTTATTGTTGTTACATCTCTATGGTTATCCCATCCCTTGTATCCTCCCATTCTCCCCTCCCTCCCATTTTCCCCTTATTCCCCTCCCCTATGACTGTTCCTGAGAGGGATTACCTCCCCCTGTTTATGCTCATAGGGTATCAAGTCTCTTCTAGGTGACATGCTGTCCTTCCTCTGAGTGCCACCAGGTCTCCCCCTCCAGAGGACATAGTCAAATGTGAGGCACCAGTGTACATGAGAAAGTCATATCCCACTCTCCACTCAAGTGTGGAGACTGTCCTGTCCATTGGCTAGATCTGGGTAGGGGTTTAAATTTTACTGCCTGTATTGTCCTTGGCTAGTGCCTTAGTTTGAGCGGGACCCCTTGGCCCAAATCTGCCTAACATAATGTTCTACGTGTAGGTTTCTAGGACCCACTGTATCCTTCTACATTGCTATTCTCACATGGTTCTCTCATCTAGAGTCCCGATAGGATGTCCTCCCCTCTGTCCCATTTTCCTGGTAAGGGAAGGCTTTCGTGGGACATGCCCCTTGTGCTAGTATGCAGATATAAGTGAGTATATACCATTTCAGTCTTTCTGCTTCTGGATTAACTCACTCATTATGATCATTTATAGCTCAATCCATTTATCCACAAATTTTGGGAATTCCTCGTTTTTAATAGCTGAGTAGTATTCCATAGTGTATATGTACCACAATTTCTTTATTCATTCTTCTACCAACAATAAATGGGACCTCACGAGGCTGAGAGCTTCTGTAAGGCTGGAGACACTGTCAAGAGAACAAAGCGACAGCCTACAGACTGGGAAAAGATCTTCACCAACCCTACATCTGACAAAGGTCTAATGTCCAAAAAATATAAAGAACTCAAGAAATTAAACACTACCAAACCAAATAACCAAATAGAGAAATGGGGCTCAGAACTAAACAGAGAATTCTCAAGAGAAGAATATCAAATGGCTGAGAAACACTTAAAGAAATGCTCAACCTCCTTAGTCATCAGGGAAATGCAAATCAAAACAACTCTGAGATTCCATCTTACACCCATCAGAATGGCTAAGATAAAAAACTCAAGCGACACCACATGCTGGAGAGGATGTGGGGAGAGAGGAACAGTCCTTCATTGCTGGTGGGAATGTAAACTAGTACAACCACTTTGGAAATCTATCTGGTGCTATCTCAGAAAACTGGGAATAGGGCTTCCTCAAGACCCAGCTATTCCACTCCTTGGAATATACCCACAAGATGCACCAGCACACAACAAGAAAATTTACTCAATCATGTTCATAGCAGCCTTATTCATAATAGCCAGATCATAGAAACAGCCTAAATGTCCCTCAGTAGAAGAATGGATAAAGAAATTGTAAACCATTTTTAAAAAATTTATGAGTTTATAAGCTGCTGAGGTTCTATGGTTATGGTCTTTCTGGCCTGGCTTATTTTACTTAACATAATAATCTTGAGACCCTTCTATGCTATTACAAATGAATGCATTTATTCTTTTTATGTATGAAATTTATCCCGTTTTATTCATGTATATTGTTTACATTATATACTCAACAACTAATGGACATTTTAGCTTTTCTCAATTTCTTTCACATTGTATAGTTCTTCTCTGAACATAGGAAGCCTGTAGGCCTGGAGGCCATGAAACCTTTATGTGCTCACTGAGCCATTTACTGAACTGCAGAATCATACAGTATTTACTTTTTTATGTTTGAGAAAACTCCTAGTCCTTATTCATAGTGGAAACATTAATTTATATTTCTACCTGTGTTGTGCATGTGCTCTTGTTTCTCCTACTATTCACCAACATTATCAGTTTTGGTTTTTCCCTGGTAAGAATTTTTAGTGGTGTGAGCTGACATTAGTGTTTTGATCTATAATTCCTTCCTTAGTAACCTAAAAATTCATTCACATTCACTTATCCAGGATTAAGTATGTGTATATTTTATGTAATAAACATTTGTATTGTTCTCTTATGGTTTCCTTATGGCATCAAGGCTTGCTAAGGATGACCTTGTCTTTTCTAGTTTTATTTTTGTTTTCTGAGGTGTTGATTCTTATCCAATTTGCACTCCTTTCATAGTCCTGAAGTTTCTCTTATTCTTTCCTCTAGTTCTTAGGTACATGCACTTAACCCACTTTTGAGTTGACTTTTGTAAGTGGTGTAAAATGGGGAAATGTTTCATTCTTCAGTCAAAAATATCCAACTGTCCTAGCATTGTTTGAAGAAAAGACTCCTTTCTACAGTGTGTATTTCTGGAAAATATGTTATAAATCAATTGGCCTTAAATGCAATGTGAATCCTGCTCTCTCTATTCTGTGTTACTATTACCTGATCTGCTAATACCAGGAAGTTTTGGTTACCAAATATACCTTGTGGTATAATTTATACTTCTTTCCCCTTTATTCAAATGCTAAAGTAGAATAGTATTGCATTGGTTATTAAATGTTTGGTGGTTCCATGAAAATTATAAGACTATATTTTTAACTAATTTTCTGAAAAATTTATTGTTATTTAGAAAGATATTTCTCTGAAATATATATTAATTTTTAGTTGTTAAACATTTTAAAATATTGATTTTTTCTATGAAAAGATGCCTTTCTTTCTAAAAATTAATTTTCATTCTTTCTCTCTTATCAAGTATCTATAGTCTTCATTGTAGAGATTTTAAATATCTTCATTTCAATTTATTCTCAGAATTTTTATAGTAATTGTAAATAGAACTATTATACACATACACATGCAAGCATAAGATTTTTGTGTAGTTTAAAGGCTGATTTCTGTACCCCTCCCCTTGTCTGGTTGCAAGCTTTGTTCTGCGAATTTACTGTCTAAATGTTGTGTAAACTCTGCTCCCCAATATCTCTAGTATGTTTCCTCAAACAACTATGTTTCCTCAAAAATCTCTATCTGGGACAATTTCAAAATGTCTGTCAAGATTATCTAGAACCACAGATTGTTCCAGTCAGGACTTCTGTTACGTTCAGAACTTTCTCAGCCTTTAAAGTCTGGACAGCAAATGTTTCATCCAGTTTTCATCAGACTGGACAATATCCCGATTTTACTGGGCCCTCCCCCAAAAAAACTATGCTCTATTCCCATAGTGGGTGCTAAATGGTTTTGAGTTATATTATGGATGATAGATGTTTGTTATCCTTTAAAGGGGGTTGGTTGTAATATTGATAAGTAAAATGATAGATTATTGAATCTAAATTTAGACCAGTGAATATTAATAAACCAAAAGTATTCCATTGGTATAGATCTTTGTATATAACATTCTAAGGTATTGTACCTATGTAATTCTTAAAACTGCAATTTTAAGTTCTAGTCAATCTGAAAGCTACTATTATGAACTGCTTAGGATGAATAAGAAATACATATTAATTAGACAATCAAACTCATAATCCTTTTGCATACTAGTTTAGTTAATTACAAAAATATGTCTCCTAGATTGACAAAATAGCTAGGAACAAGAAATTCAGATAGTATAAACATATAACTGTTTTTCAATACCTCAGATATCTACAGAATAAGGTATTTAATAATTTTATTAAATTAAGGCCTTTGTGACATGAGACAAGTCTACTCCTGGCAACACTCTATCTACTTCAAAGAGCCCCAAAGGCTTCATATATGGCAAGCTAGCCACTGAGTGAATAAATATTCTTGTGTCAGTTACAGACAGGATATTGTCCAAACAGGACAAAATGGATGCAGGAGAGTTGACTCCAGAGCTTTGCAACGACAAGGTAGACATGTCCTTTATAATTTCTGCTTCACAGGAAAGTCTGTCAAATATTGTGGCTAGAAGGCAGAAGATGATGCTCCAACACTATAGAAAATTTTTGAGAAACTGTCCAGATAACTAAATATTTAAATCATATCTATACTTTAAGAAGCTGCTTGCTTCTACTACCTACATATTTATTACTTTTTAATTTTCTGATGGGATTGAAGTCTAGATAGTTATAGTTTCACAGTTAAATTGTTTAGGGTGATAGAAATTGATAGTAAAATACTTTATCCAAGGATTGCTAAATATACAAATGTTGTCTTACCTAACAAATTTCATAATTGGCATATTACACATAATTTGTTATTGTCAGAAAAGGAGCCATTTATTAGACTAAATGAGGGAAGTGTATACACAAGATTGTTGTGTAGTTTAAATGTTCATTTCTGTACCTCCGTGTCTGCTTGCCAGCTTTGTTCTGAGAATTTACTGTCTAATTATTGTGTAAACTCTGCTCCCCAATTGTCCCCCTAATATGTCAATAAAGCAGCTTACAGCCAGTCCATGATCAGGGGAGAAAGTAGAACTGGACTTTCTGCCAGTCAGGAGAGGAAGAGTTAGGAGAGAAGCAAGGAATTCAGTTAGGGAAATGAGCCATCAGCAGAGGTCCAAGGAAGCTCAGAAGGAAGGAATTAGACTGGAAGATAGCTACAAAACACAAATATCGCTGGGATGTTTTCAGGGAGTAAGACAAAATAGAATAGAAAGTTAAGAAGACTTAAATTGCTCAAGGTTGTGTTGTGAAGCTTTTTATTATTAAAGAGTCTCAGTTATATGTGTGCTAGCTTGGTTAAGAAATATGTTAAGACAAACAAAGC
>OU015742.1:49930015-50028118 GCA_907169655.1 Acomys percivali
AAAGAAACAAAACTGTTTCATAAATATAACATCAACACACACATATACACATACACACATACAAACACACATATATGATTTTATTTTGCAATCACATCAAGAGATGTTCCAAGGATAGATTGTTAACATATAGCAGGAAGTTAATAAGAGGATAGCAACAATGCACAGAAACTAGACATGTGTCAACTATTTATAAATTTCATAATATACACAATAATTATAACACATATAAGCTTGTTTTTTATTTGAAACTGAAAATGTCTTAAAATATGAAATGATTTGTTTATAATTATTCTTATTTATGGTGAAATCAAATAATATTATAAATATGGAAATGAAATACAGTTTCTAAATGTTGTCAACTGTTATATATCATAATTGTTGTTTGGGATATTCCATGACTTTAAAAAAATATAGCTAAGGTTTATAAGTTTAGCGGGAATCAAGTTGGATGTGTCAAACAGAGAAGAATCAAAGTAATAGAGTAGTAAGTGTATAGAAAAAACGCTAAAGGCTACTGTCCCTTTGTACCTCTTTGGTCCACCTGCTACCTTAGCTATAATGCCATTAGTCATTTACATAAAACTTTACTGACAAAAATATTTATTATCATAAGTGCTTATCTAATCTATCATAGCTATGCCCGACTGTCAATATTTTTATGATGGAAGTGGTATAGATTGCTGAGATGAACATTGCAAACTTTCTCTTTAAGAGTGTGGCTTAACTTTTTCATCCTTAAAAATAAAGCTTAAATGTAATCTCTTTTCTAAGTCTACATCTAGTTCTAATCTGCTGACACTAAGAAAAATTTAAAAGATCCATCCATCTTATAAAAGATACTTGGAAGTTCTTATCTAGATTTGTGGTACTTTCTTCCATCTGAATTACTTTCCACCTCTTCATAACTTCTAATAGCATACACATTTTAAAATTATATTCATACAGATGCCGTACTTTGCATCATTTATGACACTGCAGATTTCTTTTGGACACAAATCCATTAAAGAAAATACAGAAAAAGGTAATGTAAATGGTGCTTTCTTTTTGCATATTGTATACCATTTTTCTCATCCAATTTCTGAGATGACAAAGGCAGAAGGAAGCGGAACGATGCAGAGATCTTCTGTAGGGTAAGGGATGTGATTATCATAAAGCAATTTCCTAACAGAAGACTTTCAGAGGACAAGGGATACTTAATATGAAAAAGAGACGAGACCAAGAAGAAAGTAGAGCCACATAATGATGAGTTGGATACAAGAGGGTAAGTGGTTCTCTTTGACCTACTTTATATGAATAAAATAGATACAGAGGGTCATCACTGAAGCCTTGTTCCTAAACACCACTATAACAAATGGCATTTAAAGACTGTTCTTGGAAATTGACTCTCATACAGAGTACTTATGACATGTAATCGAGTATAAGAACACTTGATGAAATCAGAGAGCTAGCAAACCAAAACCTGATTATAGTCCGTTTTTTAATGTAAGGAAGCTAAATCAATATGCAGACTGCCAGTAAAATTTCTTGAAGGTTAAAGGGTAAATAAAGTCCAAAATGAAAGAGAACAAGATGTTCAGCAAGTGGTTGTAGGAGTAAAATCAATGTCTTTATCTATGTAAGACATCAAAGCTAACCATGCTGTCAAACAGCTCATTTTATTTACATCTGTGTGTGTGTGTGTGTGTGTGTGTGTGTGTGTGTGTGTGTGTGTGTAAGCATATGCACATGGCAAGTATGTATTCATTATGCAGTAGTACAAATGTGGAAGTCGGAAGATGGTCAAAAGGAGTTGGCTCTCTTATCCCACTGTGTGGGTCTCAGGGATTGAAATAGAATCTGCAGCCTTGACAGTAAGTACCTTTACCCCCTGAGCTATCTCACCAACTTGCCTATCAACATTTTATGAATGATTCAAAAAGTACTAGTTTTTAATGGCACACTGGAAAATCAAATTCTCTCCTGCAGTTGGATTTTAGACTCTGGACATTTATCTAGAACTCTCTCACCCATTCCAAGTACTATGCTCAAGGTGCCACCAAAAGGCAAGTTTGTAGAATTGTCCCTATGTTTCCTGAACCTAAACCAAGAAAGGACAACAGCAGGAGGGTCTGATTTTTCAGTGCATACTCTAAATGCCCTCATTTCTTTTTCATGTATAATTATTTCCATTTGCTACCTTTATTCATTGGGCATTTTATCTCTATTCAACTATATTAAAATCTTCTGAGGTGAAACTGTTTTGGCAAAATGATCCACCCCATACCAGGCCTTAGGTGCTTACTTGTAGGTATTGCCCAAATGAGTTCTAATGCAGAGTATAGTCCGTCAAGGCATAGCAAAGCAGAGCTTTTTTGTGACTAGAAAGGCAAAATGTCAGGCTTTCTGTGCTGTGATTAACAAAGCCATCACTTTACAGTGGGCACAGAAATGCCATTTACACTTTGAAACAAAAGAACCATTAGCCTTCTGTCCCTTTATTGCATTATTGATCTACAATCCTTTACTTTCACTTAATTTCCAGCCAGAAGCCTGTGTGTCTGTTTTTTCTTCATCCCTAAAAGAGACTTCACTGATTGTATTTCGTAACAGCAGCCCACCATGCTTCTTTCCCTACATCAGCCTCTCACTTTGTTTTGCTAATCACTACTTTCCTTTCCCTTAATTACATTTTTGGCACATGTGCTTTCAGACACTTTTTCTACATCACACTTCCATTTCATCAGGTCCTGTTTGAAGACTGAATCTCTGGGCCAGCTTTTTATAATCCAGGACAGTCTTAGTAAATTCTGCTTCATGCTCTCTTACAGCTGACTTCAATTTTCCTCCTGCATTTTTTTTTGGCCCACAGTAAATATTGATTAATCATATGTATATATGTATATGCATATATACAAATATAAAATAAACTTGATAATTTTTGGTAATGGTAAAAACACTTGAATGTGACTGAAATACTCAGTTTAATCACAACCTTCTAAAGGTCAGTCTTTAAATTCAGCCAAAAGTAGCTGATAATATTTAGAAGTGTAGCCTAACACAAAACCATAAACTTAGTTAAAATATTATTGCATATTCTACTAGTTTTTGGTGCTCCAGCATGTACTTTGTGGATGATAATATGAAATTTCATCGTTAAAAGTTTTGACACTGTTGTTAGGGGTGTCCTATTTAAATCAGCAACTTGTACATGCATTAAGAATCTGAGTTTGGGCAGTTACATTGCAATGGTCTCTTAGGCAGAATCTCTGTAAATTGTATTTCTATGACAGAAATTATTAATTGAATATACACATAAAACAGGTGAGAGAGAGAGAGAGAAAGAGAGAGAGAAAGAAAGAAAGAGAGAGAGAGCTTGGATGTGGTTCAAATTAATACAATTTCAGTATAGTTCATAATTGTAATAGAGGCTTTATTATTTTACTTCCTCTTTTGTTAAATAAAGGAAATCTTTTCAGGGAGTGCATACCATGTACGTCTTTCTGGGTCTGAGTTACTTCACTCAGGATGATCTTTTCTAGTTCCACCCATTTGTTTGCAAATTGCCTGATTTCCTTAATTTCTAATAGTTGAGTAGTATTCCATTGTGTAAATGTACCACAATTTCTCTATCTTTTCTTTGGTTGAGGGACATCTGGGTTGTTTCCAGTTTCTGGCTATTACAAATAAAGCTGCTATGAACATAGTCTTGGGGTATGGTGGAACATCTTTTGGGTATATGCTCAGGAACAGTGCAGCTGGATGTTGAGGCAAAGTTATTCCCAATTTTCTGAGAAAGCACAAGATTGATTTCCAAAGTAGTTTGAGAAGTTTGTACTCCTACCAGCAATGGAGGAGTGTTACCCTTTCTCCGCATCCTTGCCAGTATGTGCTGTCATTTGTGGTTTTGATCTTAGCCATTCTGATGGGTGCAAGATAGAATCTCAGATGACTTTGATCTACATTTCCTTGATGACTAACAACTTTGAGCACTTCTTTAAGTGCTTCTCTGCTATTAGATATTCCTCTTTTGAGAATTCTCTGTGTAGCTATGGACCTCATTTTTAAATTTGGTTAATTGTTTGTTGGTATTTAATTTCTTGAGTTCTTTATACATTTTGGATATTAGCCCTCTGTTGTATGAAGGGTAGTGAAGATATTTTCCAATCTGCCATTTTGTTTTATTGACAATGTCCTTCGCATTACAGAAACTTTTACATTTCATGAGGTCCCATTTATTAGTTGTTTATTTTAGGGTCTAAGGTGTTGGTGTTCTGTTCAGGAAGTTGTCTCCTATGCCAATGAGTTCCAGGCTTTTCTCCACTTTCTTTTTTGATAGATTTAGTGTAACCAGTTTTATGTTGAGGTCTTTGATCCTCTTGGACTTGAGTTTTGTGACGGGTGATAAATATGAATCATTTGCATTCTTCTGCATGCAGACATCCAGGTAGACAAGCATCATCTGTTGAAGATTCCTTTCTGTTTCCACTATATGGTTTTGGATTCTTTGTCAAAAATTAAATATCTTGAGGTGTATCAGTTTATTTCTCGGTCTTTGATTAGGTTCCATTGATCAACCTCTCTGTTTTTATGCCAACATCATGAGGTTTCTATAACTATTGCTCTGTATTAGAGCTTGAAATCAGGGATGGTGAAACATCCAGAAGTTCTTTTATTTGCAGAATTGTTTTAGCTATCTTGTGTCTTTCATTTTTCTATATGAAGTTGGGAATAGCTCTTGCAAGGTCTGTAAAGAATTGTGTTGAAATTTTGAAGAGAATTGCATTGAATTTGTTCATTGCTTTTTGTAAGATGGCCAGTTTTTACTATATTAATCCTACCAATCCAAAGCACAGGAGACCTTCCCATTTCTCTGGGAGAGAGAAGGGAAACTGAGGAGGAGGAACATTTATGAAACAAGCTGGAGACCTGAGACAGAGTAGGCTCCTGGGAGAATATGAGAGTGAATCTAGCTGAGGTTCCAAGTTGTGGGGGACATGGAGATTGAAGGGGCCACCTCCTACCCAGGAAGGACTTATAGTGGAGGGACAGGGACACCAACACACCTACAAAAGCTTTGACCAAAAATGTACCCTGCCAACAGGATGTGCAGGATTAAAAACGGAGCAGAGCATGAGGAAATGGTCAACCAACGACTTGCCCAACCTAAGACCCACCCCATAGTGGAAAGTCAACACCTGACACTATTAAAGATGCTCTCCTATGCTTGCATATAGGAGTCTAATACAGCTGCCCTCTAATAGGCTCCTCCAAAAAAGCTGAAAGAAACAGATGCTGAGTTCCATAGTCAAACATTAGGCAGAGCTAGGGGAGTCTTGTGAAGAACTGTGGGAAAGATAGAAGGTCTCAAAGACAAGAACCCCTCAAGAAGACCAAGTGTCAACTAACCTAGGCCCATAGGACTTTTTTAAATTTTAATTTTAATTTTTATTTTTTATTTATATTAATTTATTCTTGTTACATCTCAATGGTTATCCCATCCCTTGTATCCTCCCATTCTCCCCTTCCTCCCATTTTCCCCTTATTCCCCTCCCCTATGACTGTTCCTGAGGGGGATTACCTCCCCTTGTATATGCTCATAGGGGATCAAATCTCTTCTCGGTGACCTGCTGTCCTTTCTCTGAGTGCCACTAGGTCACCCCCTCCAGGGGACATAGTCAACTGTGAGGCACCAGTGTACATGAGAAAGTCATATACCTCACTCCACTCAAGTGTGGAGACTGTCCTGTCCATGGGCTAGATCTGGGTAGGGGTTTAAATTTTACCGCCTGTATTGTCCTTGGCTAGTGCCTTAGTTTGAGCGGGACCCCTTGGCCCAAATCTGCCTATCATAATGTTCTACTTGTAGGTTTCTAGGACCCACAGAGACTAAAGAGCATGCACGGATGGGCCTAGGCCCATGACATATATGTAACTGATGGGCAGCTTGATCTTCCTGCTGGTCTCCTAGCAAGAAGGGGAGCAGAGGTCCTATCTGACATGAACTTGGTTGCTTGCTCTTGGACCACTTTCCCCTAGCTGGTCTACTTTGTCTGGCCTCCTTAGAAGAAAATGTATAAAGTCCTGATTCGACTTGATGGGCCAGGATAGGTTTGTAAGGGAGTGTTCCCTTTTACTGAGGAGAAAAGGAGGGGAAAATGGGGGGAAGGATGGGAGGGTGAGACCAGGAGAAGAGGAGAGAGGGGGATAAAATTGAGATGTAAAAATGAATAAATTTATAAAAACTAAAAAACAGCACTAGTTCTAACAGACACAATTGACCATTTGTCAACTTGACATATAAAAAAAAACACCATTCAACTACAATTCTTTTATGTTTATGTCCAAAATTCCACGTTTATGTCACAATATAAAATATAATATTATTTTAAAAATCTCACCATTTTCAAAAATTTGAAAAATTTCAATTCAATGTCTTGTTTAGAAATCCTGAATTATTAGCTGTAATGTTCTCCTGCAGAAACACAGAAAAATGTATATATTTTCTTATGCACAGTTTGCACAGAAGCTTGACACAATAAAAGTCATATCGAAGCAAACTTAAACCTCGGTGCTGTAGATAGCCTAATGTCTTACATCTAAGACTCACTCATGATCCTCTGTGTTCCAAAGTGCTTAGGTAGTCCTACCACTCTGCCTCTGCCATGTATAATACACATATCCAATCTTGGATGCCAAAACTATCTCCAATCCTCACCTACCTCTGTCTTACACAGACATCCCATGGTCCTGAAATATCAAATGTACTGGGCTCTTCATTGTACCTGGGGCAGCCCCTGTAACAATGGTCCCTTGCCCAAAGCTCAACTTATTCTTCATAATTATTTTAATCCTTCAACTTTCATACCACCCAAACTAGTACCGCTGGGACATTTTTACAATACCAAGTTTGTATTTGATCTTCAGGTAAAGCTTTGGTCTCCTGGACCACAGGTGCTGTGTGCTGACTCTAAGGAAATAATTTCCAGAATATGACATTGCAATGATATTAGTCTCCTATTAACTACAACTGATTTTTTTTCAGCCCCAGATAACCAGTATCAATTGTCTCAGCAAAGCAAAGGCTTCATGTTATTGATGTACAAATGCTTTCTTCCAATAAACAAAATAAGCTTATTCAGTCACTATAACAATATTGATGCTCATCATTCTTTAAAGTACTGTAATGAGAGGGTATTTTTGCTTTATATGACATGAAAGTTTGAGTAACTTGGAAATATATGCTATCAAAATAATAAACTTAGGGACATGTTCATACAAACCAGCTTTTCTTTTATTAATTTAGTCTTCTTTTGGGGTACTGGTTTTCAGATTTTCCAGGTAGGCTTTATCTATGTAGCCTTGGCTGTCCTGGACTTGCTTAATAGGTCAGGCTGGCCTCGAACGCACATAGTTCCACCTGCTTCTACCTCCTCAAGTGCTGGGATTACAAGTGTGTGCTTCTGAGTCCAGCTCACAACTGAGTTTTCTAAATGTTTAAGAATCCTACAGCCTCTGTGTGTGTGTGTGTTGTAGGGGAGTGTGTCTGCATGCACTTGTATGCATAACTTTGTATGTATAATCCTAAATACATAGATACAAACTGCTCAGACTGTACAATGTACTTCTATGTATATGTTTCCATGACTGATATTGGCTGTTTAATTTTTAACACTACATTAACTTTAGATATCCACAGTACTCTAAGACACTAATAATCTAAGAAAGTTAGGAGCATACATGTTCAACTCAAGGAATTCCCATAAATTTGTTTGTAATTTAGGTATAGGCAATTCTAAAGAATGGGGCTAGAAATATTTCACAAATCAACATTCTTGAAAATAGAAAATTAAAAGCAAAGAGAAACATCTATTGCATAAACAATTATTTGAAACATTTGGTTTATAGCCAGGAACGGTGGCACATACCTTTAATCCCAGCACTCTGGAGGCAGAGGCAGGCAGATATCTGTGAGTTCAAGGCCAGCCTTCTCTACAAAGAGAGTCCAGGGCAGCCAGGGTTCTGTTACATGGAGAAACCCTGTCTTGAACGACACACAAACAAAAGATAAACAAACCTAAAAATAATTGGTCTGTGAAGATTGTGGAAAGAGATTTAGAGCTAACTTTTCACATAAATAGGAAACACCTGTCTGTTTTGTTGTTGTTTCTTGTTGTTGTCGGTGGTGGTTCTTGGTTTGTTTGTTTGTTTGTTTGTTTGTTTGTTTGTTTCCTCCAAAAATAGGGTTTCTCTTGTAGTCCTGGCTTTCCTGGACTTGCTTTGTTAATTGGTTAAAATAAAAATGCTCAAAAATGAAAAAAAATGTTACTATCATATTCTTGTCTGCAGTTGCTACTTCATTTATGCACAGCTCTGCCTGAATGACTTCCTGAAACTTTAGGTATATTGATGGTTCTCAAACCTCATCCCTACTCTGTGAGCAGCTGACAAGTGGTTGCAATGTAATTATCCCAGTTTGTCCTAGAGACAGTCAAGAATTTAAACCTTGTACAGGACAGGAGCCTACCACAGATGTCCTCTGAAAGGCTCCATCCAGCAGGAGATCGAAAGAGAAACTGAATCTCAGTGCCCAAGCGCAACAAGTCTTACGAAGAGCAGAGGAATAGTAGAACTTAAAAGGGGCAGGAGCTTCACAAAAAGACCAACAGAGCCAACAAATTTGGGCCCTGGGATGGAGAGGGAGGTGGGAGGGGGGGCTGCAGAGACTGATGCACCAAACAAGGATCATGCATGGAGAGGAGCTAGGCAAACTGCTCAGACGTAGCCCATAGGCATCTCAGTCTCCATATTGCTCGCCTAGTAAGCGGACCAGGGGCTGTCTCTGCATAGACTCTGTTGCCTGCTCTTTGATCACTTTCTCTTGGCAAAATGACTTAACAGGCCACAAAGGAAGAGGAAGCAAGCAGTCCCAATGGGACTAGATAGGCGGGGATCAGTTGGGAGGGGAGGGGCTTATAGGGGAAGGAGGAGGAAGAGTGGAACCAGGAGGAGACAAGGGAAGGAGCTATGATCGGCTGTTTAAAATGAATAAATTAAAAAATAATAATAAATGTAAATTAAGAAATAGCAAAATCACTCAAGGGACCAAGAAAATACAAATTTCTAACAACCTCTGTCCAACCAATAATCTGTCCAACTTCTATCATTAGTTTGCTATAGTACTCAGCTGGAATTATGGAATAGACATGTATCTGGAAAAACCAAAACAAGCTCCTGAAAATGAGGCAGTTGATCATATGAGATTCTGATTTTTTGCTGTAAGAAGTCGAGTGCTAATGGTAACATACTGAAGACATTGGTAAGTGTTTTAAGACAGTAACTCCTCCCAATATTTCCTTTCCCTTATACTTGCTTTGATTGTTTGCCGATTTGGGTGTGTGTGAGAGAGACAATGTATATTATTTTACATAAAGTCATTTAAATTGTAAAGTTCTTTCTATAATAATATATGCTATGTTCTATATCTCGTAGTAAGAGAACTAGATGTTAAATAGCGACACTTGAGAAGTTTTAATACTGGCAAGGGGAACAGACAAGTGTATAGATTTTTAGTTGTGATTTTAGAATTTGATAAATTATATTGAAGAAAAAAGGAGAAGGAGAACACTCACGATTATATAATATGGAAATGGAAAGAGGGAGTCAGGAAGAAATTTTGACTATCTAGAATTTTTTTTTAAAGGAGGGTTACCTTCAGCTAATAGCAAGAGGACACTTATAAATACCTGACAAGTTTGAAAATGATAAGAGTCTTTCTATTCATTGCAATGACAATGTATGGGTAGATTTAGAATTTAGTCAAATCAGCTACAATTTTATAATTATCACACAGCTAAAAATCTATGTTGTTATGCTAATTAACACATTTCTGTCTGGATAAGATAAGCGATGGTGCCCAGAAATGAATGTAAGTCCGCTATTCCAACAGCTGAATTCTACTAGTGTCAGGGAAGATTTATGAGCAATGACAAAACTTGTGTGTGAATTTCAGCCTCATTATCATCCTATGGTATGTCCTTCAACTTTTAAACCCCTAGTCTCATCACTTGGAAAAGATTTTAATTAGATTGCAACTACCATAGGTAATGCAGCGCCTAATTCAATTCTTTAAGTGGAGTCACATCACTAAAAATGTTATTAGGGACATTAAGAAATAGATTTGCACAACCGATACAGATTCCACAAGCAATTTTCATTGTATTGGGAAGTTCACTGGTGATGGAAAACTCATGTTCCACGTTTGTATTCAGAGCACAGTCCCTGGGAGTAACAGGGTGAAAGAGGGAAGTGCTGACTTCTCAAAACACAGAATAACAGTGCACTTTTAAATGTTTTTGGGGAAATTCCCACAAGGTCAACTCAGATTTTAGCATTTACTCACAGGTGACTTAGGGAGTTCTGTAAAGAGTTTACTGGCACCTTTAACACTTTGTAAACTTCATCTCTGCCCTTCTGAAAAATCTCTCTATATTCATTATTATCCTCTTGCATGGTCTAAAGCAAGAAGCAAAGGACATCGCTGGGAAAACATAAAAAGAAAGAAAACCAATCTGGAAATTGGGAATTATTTTTGCTTGCTTTTCTATTATTAGAATCAGATAACTCTAAAACTCTGTGTGAACGTTGCTACTACCTTTTTTTCCCCAAGACTATTTTCTCAATTGTTTATTTAAAGAAAAAAAGAGATGCAAACTGATTGGTTCTGAAAGATGGCATGTTTCCAGCTTTAGGCTTTGGCCTTTTCGTCTTTAATAAATAAAACTGTGTGTCCAACAGAGTCATTGATCCATACCTCACTGATATATTTACACATTTCCCATGGCCATTTCTTACTCAGGATAACTTTCCCTAGAGTTTGGTCATATGACTATCCTTCTCAATCAGTTAGTGGACAGGAATGAACAGATGATGAAAATGCATCTCACCTGATGGGCAGGCCATCTTTGTCTTTGCAGTTATTGCAAAAGATGATGTCCTGGGTAGATAGCATCCTTGATGAACATGAATAAGACAAAGAGATTGAATTCAGAGCTATTTATGTGTTTGAAGTATTGAAGGCTTTAAAGATTAAACAGGAGTCACTAAGATTGAGAAGAGAACAGATAGAAAGATTTAAAATTATCCATTGAGGGCCTGAAAATTTAAACAACACGTAGGAAGTTTGGAGGAAAATGAAAATTAAAATATCCATGAGCAGTAATTGGACAGTGATGCTATTATGCCATGATAAAAAGAAAATCGCAGTTTCTGAAAAAGGTTCAAGTTGAGCATCGACAAAATTAATTTTTCTCACACAGAACAAAGTAATAAAGAAGTGTTTTTAAGATTAGATACAAGACAAATGTACTAGCTTTAGTCTAATAAGTCATTCAAAGCTAGAAATTTCAAGTGGACAGTTTCACATAATATAGTTTTTCTTATAATTTTTGGTGTACCTTACCAATACAGACTATAGATTTATGGACATTGTTGATGTAGACAATTTTTCAGACTACCCCATATAAAATTGACTTCCTCTGCCAGTTTTGCTTGGGTGAGTATTTTCAAATTTTTTATAGAACTGTCTTGAAAACTTGACACCAACATTTTACTAGGGTGTCAATCACTCTGTCATTTGTCTATATTAATTTAATAGTTTTCCCTCTAATGTGCATGAACATGCTACTCAATTTCTCATTCTGTATACTTCATGACAGCTGAAAATAAGACATAAAGAATTTTTTCTCATGACCATTTCCAGTGGGAGTAGTGTGAGGACATGTTATCTTGAGAGCATACGTCATTGTCCTCCAGCGTCTGCAAAGCATGTCTTTTATGTGCTCATTTCAGTATGTTGAAGTCTTACATCAACAAAGCTTTTTATCCCACCCTTGTATCCTCCCATTCCTCCCTCCCTCCCATTTTCCCCTTACTCACCTCCACTATGACTGTGACTGAGGGAGACCTCCTCCCCCTGTATATGCTCATAGGGTATCAAGTCTCTTCTTGGTAGCCTCCTATCCTTCCTCTGAGTGTCACTGGGCCTCCCAATCCAGAGGACGTGGTCAAATATGGGGCATCAAGAGTTCATGTAAAATTCAATCCTCACTCTCTACTCAACTGTGGAGAATGTCCTGTCCATTGAATAGATTTGAGTAGGGGTTAGAAGTTTATGGCACGTATTGTGCCTGGTTGGTGCCATAGTTTGTGGAGAACCCCTGGGCCCAGATCTGCCTGTTATAAGGTACTACTTGTGGGGTTCTAGGACCCTCTGGATCCCTTTATTTCCCCATTCTCCCATGCCTCTCTCACCTAGAGTCCCAATAGGAAGTCTTCCCCTCTGTCCCACTTTCCTAGTAACTGGGCTAGTGTGCAGATAGATGTGAGTATATACCATTTGACCCTTTCTGCTTCTGGGTTAATTCACTCATTAGGATCATTTCTAGTTCAATCCATTTGTCCACAAATTTTGGGTAAAAGTCAATAGCCTTCCTATATACAAATGACAATCAGGCAGAGGAAGAAATTAGGAAAATTATAACTTTCACATTAGCCACAAGCAGTATAAAATATTTAGGAGTTACTCTAACCAAGCAAGTGAAGGACTTGTTTAAAAAAACTTCAAAACTCTGAAGAAAGAGATTGAAGATGACATGAGAAGGTGGAATGATCTTCCTTGCTCGAGGATACGGAGAATTAACATAGTAAAAATGGCCACCTTACCAAAAAGCAATTTACAGTTTCAATGTAATTTTTTAAAGACATTGAGAGATCAATTCTCAACTTCATATGGAAAAACAAAAAAATACCAAATAGCTAAAACAATCTCGTACAATAAAGGATCAACTGGAGGAATCTCCATATCTGATCTCAAGCTGTACCCTAAAGCAACAGTAATTAAAACAGCATGGTACTGGCATAGCAATAGGCTGGTTGATTAGTGGAATTGAATTGAAAACCCAGAAATGAATCCACACCCATATGGTCTCTTGATTTTTGACAAAGAAGCTGAATCTATTCAATGAAAGAGGATTGCATCGTAAATAAATGGTGCTGGTCTAACTGGATATCTACGTGTAAAAAAATGCAATCAGACTCATATTTGTCACCATGCACAAAACTTAAGTCGAAGTGGAATAAAGACCTCATCATAAAACCAGAGATACTGAATTGGTAAGAAGAAAAAGTGGAGAAGAGCCTGGAACACATTGGCACAGGAGACAACTTTCTGAACAGAACACCAACAGCCCAGGCCTTAAGGTCAACAAATAAATAATGGGACTTCATGAGGCTGAGAAGCTTCTGTAAAGCAAGAGACACTGTCAACAGAACAAAGTGACAACCTACAGACTGGGAAAAGATCTTCACCAACCCTACATCTGACAAAGGTCTAATGTCCAAAACATATAAAGAACTCAAGAAATTAAACATCACTAAACCAAATAACCCAATTGAGAAATGGAGCTCAGAACTAAACAGAAAATTCTCAACAGAGAAATATCAAATGGCTGAGAAACACTTAAAGAAATGCTCAACCTCCTTAGTCATCAGGGAAATGCAAATCAAAAGAACTCTGAGATTCCATCTTACACCCATCAGAATGGCTAAGATCAAAAATTCAAGCGACACCACATGCTGGTGAGGATGTGGGGAGAGAGGAACACTCCTTCATTGTTGGTGGGAATGCAAACTAGTACAGCCACTTTGGAAATCTATCTGGTACTTTCTCAGAAAGGTGAGAATATGACTTCCTCAAGACTCAGCTATTCCACTCCTTGGAATATACCCAGCAGATGCTCCAGCACAAACAAAAACATTTGCTCAACCATGTTCATAGCAGCCTTATTCATAATAGCCAGAACATGGAAACAGCCTAAGTGTCCCTCAGTGGAAGAATGGATTAAGAAAAATATTTAATAAATAGAAAATTCACATAAGTCAGATTTAGAAATAGAGTAAATATTTGTTTAACAAGCTCAAGAGTTGGACTAATTAAATTAAGAATCAATATATAAATATATATAAGGCAGAGCTTTAAAATAATGGGAGTAGGCACTCTCTCTAAAACAGACTCTATTGACAGATTTTCAATGAATTCCACCTGGCAGGACTGCCTTCAGAGGCTATAGGGAAAGAGGACACCCTTACTCCTTATACAACTTGATGAGCTGGGGTCGATGGGAAAAGGAGCTCCTCTCTTCTGTGAAATAGGGGAGGTGAAGGTGGAGGGAGGGATGGGGAAACTTGGACGTGAGGAGAGATAGGGGTACCACCAGGATGTAAAGTGAATAAATTAATAAATTTTTAAATGCCAGAAGTTAGGGTAAAAAGAGAAGGGGAAAAAAGGAGGGCTTAGATGGTGTGAGAAGAAATTTAAAAATAAAGAAACATATATGTGTACCAGCATGGATATCACATATTTCTGGAGAAGATAGACCAGTCAGATAAAAAATAGAGGATATTTAGGATACCGAATGTACATTTGTTTTAAGAAAATGAGAATTAAAACAATGTCAACAGCTATTGAAGAATAGTAATTAGAAAGCCTGGAAGCAAATGTTTAGGAATAACAATAATAAGGGATAAAAAAAATCCAGATTTTTAACTGAGGAAAGTTATATCCATCTCTGGTTGGGATGTGGAACCAGAAACACAGCCAATAGGATAGTCAGTGAACTGGAATGAATTATGTGTTTTAGTTATGTGTTTACTGATGCAGATAAGAGTTCAAATCCAATGTTTATGTGTATTAGGCAAGTGGATTCTCCCTGAGGTCAGCCCCTGCCTTGAGTTTAGTGTTGAATATTTTTCTCTCAGATTATTGAAAATATTGTGTATAATCGTGGCATAAACCTTAAAGACCTTAAAGACACACATAGATGTGGAAGTCAGAATGATTTGAGTTAACAGTGAAACCACCAAAGAGACAGAAATGTAAGGTGAGGGTTTTATGGGTTATCTATACTATAGTTCATGTGGAAAGGAAGAAAATACAAAATATGCTATGTACAAAATGCAATATCTTCGATTAAGAATCAAACATATTTTTTAAATTTCAGTGCTCAACTCCATACAAAATATAAAATTGTAGTAGATGAACTAAAACTACCTTCTACTACTCTTAAGAATATATGATTTTAGCACATTGACATTTTCCTCTTCACTTTTTTTGCTAACCTTAATCTGTTCAGCTGATACAGTTCACATATACTTTGTAAGGTATAGAGTTCTTTTTGAAACTAGTCTTTGTGGCAATATTGTGAGATGAAGCCTTTAAAAGCTGACTAGGTTAAGACTGGATTAGCAGAATCAGGGGATTAGGAGGACAGCTGTGACTCATTTTGGTATGGACATGATATGGCTGGTGCCCATATTAACTCACAGCAGCTATGATAGCCTGCACATGATCAAGTCATTTAAATCATCCAGCGTGGATGTGGAGGGACTTCTGAGGTCCCTCTACTGGCAAAGGTGCTATTGACAATTGATGGCTACTGAGAGATGGAAGTCTCCATTCTTTGGGGAAGTAACTACTGGTAGGTTTTGCAATTCCAATGAATGACCCTACATTCATTCTCATATAACATTAATTACCCTAGCTTGGCTATTATTAATAATGATTATAAAAAATAACAATAGTGTATCTATAAAATTCAGAAGGAGACAGGTTGATGTTTTCCAGGGGTAGAGCAGATGTAATGATAGCATATAATATATGACACTTTCAAAGAATTAAAAGTATTATCTTAAAATATATTATCATATTTCTCCAGGAAACAGATTCTTGCAGACATGAGAAGTAGTTTTTCCAGGATCTATTTGGTCAGCAGAAAACCAAGTTGATGAAAAGTGAGACTACTCCTTTTTGCATATAACTTCCCTTACTTCTGTCTTCCACCATGAATTGAAGTAAGGTCTCAGACATCAGATACTGCAAAAGAGATGCTGGCATTATGCTCTTGGACTTCCTGTCTCCAGAATTGTGTACAGAAGAAACTTATTTGTTATATAATTTAAAAATAAAAAACATGCTAACAAATTGTCTGATATGTTTCAGCAATGGAGAGTGGGACTAGCTAAAATTTTATAGATGGGTTGAAAGTGTTTAAATGCTGAAAAATTATTGGGGATGGAATTATTTTCTCGCTGTAGATAAAATGTTATGCAACACCAAACTCAATCTGAAGGACAAATAACAAATTAGAGCCTTCAATGTGCTATTTAACCACAGTCTGTGTAGGAGTAGGTTCAGACTTAGAAATATTGTTATTAATTACAAAATGTTTCTCTAAAAGTTATGGTGTTGGAACAATCCCATGGCTGTTGAGTGTACATTGTGTAGGCTCCGCTCTTTGCCCCTGCATATGTAGTTTTCTGTTTCTCTCCTTGGAAGACTGTTGTTCTATGAAGGCTGGGGCATAGGTTGGCATGCACAAGATGCTGACTTGTGACGTACATTGAGAGCAATTCAACCACAGAAGCTTAATGAATCATTTTTGGCTTAGCCTTGACCTTGCCAAGAATGTGTTGTGTGTGCATACCACGAAACCTGTGAGGCCATATGTTAGAGGTCACCCTTTGACCAGATTCTTCCCTCCAGCTGTCACTTTGAAAAATCATCCCACGCATGAACATTTTATATACACACAGTGTTGTGCTGACTTTCTTTACAGCGCAGCCGTGTTGAAAAGCAGTATATTCCAGTTGAAAACAGTTTCATTTTTCTAATTTCAAGCATATGATCTGGAAGCTGTGAGTATTCTTAGACACTATTAAGTATGGTCTCCTTTTAGTCCAAAGGAAAACAAATTATGAGTATGCCATGGAATCTATAATAGTTATTAAATAAATGAAAATATCCACCATCCTTTCCTTCCTTCCCTTCTACCCCCTTCCTCTCAGTCAGTTACAATACTAGCATTTTTCTTTATCTGTTTTTATGCAGACTTCAGGTGCTTGTCAATGTTGTAAATCATATTTGTATACCAAAAATTACATTATTCTTTGGAAACACTATTGGATAGTATATCTCTTTGAAAATCAATAAAAATGGCCTATTAAGTGTCTTTAATATTATATTTCATATAATGTACTTTATTCAATAAATCTTCAGTTACTGTATATTTTCTTTATTTATTGATTTTTCTTATCAAAAGCATTTAGCAATGTTTTTCACCTTTAAATTTTTGCATTAAGTGTGTAGACTAAATTAATAGATAGGGGAGCCCTCTGTTACTCACTGGTATTTGTCCTAAATATAAAGGACTACATAGCAGTATTAAAACTTATTGAAGGATAAAGTGATGGTAAGTTCTGCACAATTACAATGTTGATGTAAACTTTATTTAGCAATGGGGTAAGTACTCTGGAATGTTGAGTTTACAGAATACATAAGGGAAGAAGAAAAAGAGCCAAGTTCATGTGCAGAGCACTAAAGCCAAATGTGAACTAGTCCTTAAGTCCTTTAACTTCCTACTTGAGTATTTCCTAATTGTTTCCTCAATGTTTTGAGCTTTCTGTCCTTCCCTTCCCTTGCTGGTTAACTCTTCTGCTATCTTCACCTGTGTCTGTCTTATGTGTTGCCATGACTGATACCCCATGGGAAAGTAAGAGCAGTGAGCAGGATGTGAGAGGCCTGTTTCTAAGCCTCTAGATCCTTCTAAATTGGAGAAATTTTGGAGAAACTCCTTAGCCACCACAGCCAGGGAGGCTCCAGGTAGAGTGTACTCATGTTCAAGGATGGTGCATTATTCACTGGGGACTGGTCATTGTGAACCTGGGTGTTTTGTGCCTCATCACTGAAAGATGTCTTCTATCATGACTTTCATGATTGTCCAGATTTACTCCCTTAATTCTCATTACAAAAGACTTTTACATTTGGGGGGAGATTATCATTATCATCTTGTATATAATCTTGACAGTGGCCTTATGAGCTAGACCAGGGAATGTCTCATTTGTTCACTGTTAAAAGGTTTGAGAAAACTAAATTTGAGTTAGCCATCATCCATTATGTTTTCTTTTTCCTTACTGAAAATAGATTTTGTTCTTATATATTATATATATGTTACAGTTTCCCCCTTCTTCAACTCCTTTAAGTTCCTTTCCATCTTCCCTGCCATCCAGATCCACTCCCCTTTTGCCTCACATTATAAAACAAACAGGCTTGTAATGGAAAATAAGAAAGTAAGATATAGCAGGAGAAAACAAAAACTAACATATCTTTATAAGACAAAACAAACAAAAAGAAGGAAAAAAGATCATGAAAGGCACAAGAAACAGATATAGATGCAAAGCCCCACTTGTTAGCACATCCATAAAGACACTAAACTGGAAGCCAAACTATGTATCCAAATGACTTGTAGAATAAAAACAGAGAAAAATATATAAATATAATCAAAATTAAAAATATGATAGTATTTTTAAAAATTGTAAAATCCCTGATATGACATTTTGAAACAAGGAACCTCCAAATGTGCCATTGATACTGTTTTTGTTGTCATCTATTGTTGGCCATTTGACTTACTCCTATGGATAGTTTGTTTCTCCATGAGATTCCTTTAAGAAAACTAGATTTTTATTTGCTTCTGGTTATCAACTTGAGATAGTTTCTGAGTTTGGATTAAAGCATGTGTCCTTTTTCCTTTTCAGTTTCAAGACCTCACATGGTACAGACCACAGCAGGCTCTGTGCATTCTGCCTCAGAATCTTTGAGTTGATATAATGCTATTGATTTCCAGGGCCTCAGTTTTTTTTTTTAATGTGTTTTCTTCTGTAGGGTTCCCTGAACCCTTAGGGGAGAAAATTATTGGAAATGTCTGACTTTGGGCTGAGTATTTCAATGTCTATTTTCTCTGCATATTGACTGGCTGTGGGTCTCCATTTACCCCAATCTACTTGAGGAGGAAGTTTCTATGATGATGGCTGAGCAAGACACTAATCTATGCGTATAGCCAAATGTCATTTGGAGCCCTTTTATGCTTTGTTCTCTTAGTTCTTTTAGTAGTATTTGCTCTTACCCTAGTTCCCTGGGCTATTTAATCTCATATTATTGATCAACCAAGCAGTGTAAGGAATGGGTTACATTTTGTGGAGTGGGAATTATCATAAATCCAATAATGGTTGGTTACTTCCACAGATGTTGTGCCACAATTGCACTAGCTTATCTTGTAGGACAGACACCATTATATACTGCAGGATTTATAGCAGGGTTTTGGTTTCTCTTTTTGTAGCATACATAATACTTTCTTGTACTAAAGATGGTAAAATGTAAGGGTGAAGGATCTATGTGCGCACCAGCTCAATTTCTCCATTTTAAATGAATATGTAAATGTTCAGTGAATATATATGTATATATAAAATATATACATTTAGAATCTAAGTACACTTTTCTGTATACTATATTATCTCAAGTGCCATTCTACTGGAAATAATGGAAGGAATGATCTCACCGCTGAATTTTCTTCTAGTTCTGTGTCAGAGGACTTTTAGAAGAAAAAAAAAAAAAAGAAACAAGCAGTCTTGCAAATATTTCATTTATACCCCTGAATAAATTAGAGCATTTTCATAGCATACAAACTTTTCTCTTTATTATTTCCAACATTTTAAAAGATGTATCTCTATGGTGTGTGAATTATAGGAGCATTACACCATGATTTTTTGTCTTAAGTATGTCCTACATTCTTTAATATGATATGTCTGAAAATAAACATACTATTTCTATTACCTACTGACATCAGTTATGTGCTTTATTTGAAATAAGTCATATGGGGTGCTGACTGGGTGTGCTCTTCCCACATCAAATGATGCTGAATATCCAGAGCCTCATTAATAATCATTACCTTCTCCAAGAGCATTTCCAGAATGCCCTCAGAAATACTTACATCACTGTCATTCGAGGCATGTACTCTTTAGTAGAAATCACATCAGTTTGAAAACAACATGGTAGGTTAAGTATACTTTGGTTCCCTCAAAAGTTGAATGTTTACATAGACATGGACTGTACCTATTTTGTTTATCCTCTGTATCCAGTTCATGTTAAAGAGCCAATACATGTATGTTGTATACACTGAGAGTCATTTTACCTTATTGTTCATATTATTTTCTTTTCTAAAAGTTGTCTAGTGTCCTGGAAATTTTACGCAGACTGTAGAAGTGCTTTTGAGCTATATACATTTTCAACTCTTTAGGCCACAAATGTTTCAGTAGCTGAGTTTAATTTGGCTCGACATAAAAGTTATATAGTTAGAGGAATGATTACTAGCTACGGCAACAAAAACTCTCTACCTGTGAAGTTATGAAATGTCTGCATCAATCACATTCATAAATATCACTTTCTGGTAAAGCATCGAAAAGTCAGGAAAAGAGACATCATTGGAGTCGCTTAATCCCTCACACAGGAAAACACATTACAGAGATTTCACTTGCTGGAGAAGGGAGGAGTAATGATTCTATTTTGTCCTCCATGATTATTGTAATTATCATAACTTGTTGTTGTTATGTTTATTATTTTAAAATCAGAATTATTTTCCTTTTTTCTTGTTGAGATGAAAACTCCAAAATCTCAGCAAAGCCACATTCTTTCAGTTTTCTCTGTCCAACACTGCTGAGCATTCCAGGTATACAGCAATGGCAGATGTGGACCAGGTCATCCAAGCTAACTTAGTGCTCTAGTCAGGTAGACTGCACATCGGTCATCAGATATATATTTCTGTAATGTTAAATATGACTAATGTTATCATAGAAGAGGCCATTCTAGTATTGGTCTCAATGTGTAGTGTAGGAAAAATTATAGAATATTTTTTATTAATTTATTCAGATTACAATTCAATTGTTCTCCCATTACTCATATCCTCCCATTCCTTCTACCCTCCCATCCCCACCCTATTTTCCTCCCTTTGGTCCATGTCCGAGGGATATCTCCTCCCCAACTTTATGACCACAGTCTAACAAGTCTCCTCTTGGTAGTCTGCCTATTCTTTCTTTGAGTGCCACCATGCCTCCCCACCAAGGGGAGGTTGTCAAATATGGGGCACCAGAGCTCATGTCAGAGTTAGTCCCTGCTCTCCACATAACTGTGGAGGATGGTCTGACCATTGGCTAGATCAGAGTAGGGGTTTGGTGTTTATTTCTTGTATTGTTCTTGGTTAGTGCAATAGTTTGTGCAGACACCCGTGGGCACTGATCCACCCATTACGATGTTCTTCTTATAGGTTTCTAAGATCCTCTAGGTCCTTCTATATCCCCATCTCCTATATTTCTCTTACCTAGAGTCCCAGTAGGATTTCCTCACATCTGTCCCAATCTCCTGGTAAGTGAAGACATTCATGTGATATGCCTTTTGGGCTATTGTCCAATTATAAGTGAGTATATGCCATGTGACTCTTTCTGTTTCTGGGTTAACTCATTCAGTATGATTGTTTCTGATTTCCTCCATTTGTCCACAATTTTCTGGATTTCCTTGTTTTTTTATAGCTGAGTAGTATACCATAGTGTAAATGTACCACAATTTCTTTATCCATTCTTCAATTGAGGGACATTTAGAATGTTTCCAGGTTCTAGCTCTTATGAATAAGTCTGCTATGAACATGGTTATGCATATGGCCCTGTTGTGTGGTGGAGCATTTTCTGGGTATATGCCAAGGAATGGAATAGCTGGGTCTCAAGGCATCCCTATTTCCATTTTTCTGAGAAAGCACCAGAAAACTGGTAGAATATTTCATATGGTGGATACTTAATAAACAGTGACCTAAAATACTTTCTACATATTTAAAGATAATTTATTATCTTTCTGGTCTACTACCACAGTCCTGCATATATCAGATATGGATAAAATATATGGAATCCTACACATTTTGTAAAAACAGGACGAATAGAAGCAAAATCTCTAGAAATTGGACATAGAGATTAAGAGATAGTAGTAATGGATCATTGGGGATGAAGGGATGAAAAAAGAGAAAGAAGAAAAGAATAAGATCATTTCTTTAGTACTTATTATATACATGAGGATTGCAATGCCTATCAGGATGATAGACACAAATTCATATCAAAGAACACCATTTTTAATTTCAGATTTCAGGAGAAAGGAGTGAAACACTGAAAGAAAGTTCAGAAACTATTCAAAATCAAGATGACAGTGGGATTCAATAACATTCAGGACTGTAGGTCAAAAAGTAGTCACTATTTTGAGAATAATGAAAAGAGACATTACTTTCCACCAAAATTCTATGACTTGCCAAATTACAAGCTTCTGTGTTTAACATTTTCATGATGCTTAAATCTCTCTATCACTGTTGAATAAAATAATGCATTTGCTAGCCTATTTAGCTTTTCATAATTCAAAACAATAAGGACTATTTATTCTTAGTTTTATGTGAAGAAATTGAAGCTTTGAAACTTAAAAACTTAAAAACCGTGTCATACCCTTATTAAATGAGAACATCACGGACTAAAATTGATGATCTTTGTACAAATATGACAGGTTGGCTCTGTGGTTGATTTGACACAAATCAACAATCAACTAAAGAAACTGCACTTTGATCAGTGTGACTTTTATCTTGTTAAACATGAAACCCACCCACAACTAACACCAAAGGTATTTTGTTCCTCATCTTTAAATAATTCTTAGACAATTATACACTGTTCACATGTAGGCACAATTTTATTCTGTTGTTTAAAATATCAGTTAATCAAAAGTTTAATTTTTTATGGATTCTCATTCATATCTTTTTCCTTATGTTTTTTACTAGTTTTTTTGAAAGAGAAAAACTTCTCTCAGACTCATTTGCCTATAAATGTCACTATTATCTATATATACTTTGTGCTCATTCTTACTCTGAATTAAAATGCAAACATATTCTGTAGAATATGAAATATTTCAGTAGAATAAAAGTATCTCTGAAGCTTTGGTTTAAAAATACACTTCCAAGAAATTTGGCTTTTCCAATGACCCAGATTTCTTCAAGCTACTTTCTTCCCTGAGATGTGCACCACCTAATTAATACAGTTTCATAACTGCCCTTGATTTTTACATGTTTAATGACATTACTCAAAGTGGTCCATCAGTCACTTGGCTAATAAACATTCCTTGAAGCTTTCAGAAGCAGAGGGAATACCCTATTTATCTGTCCAGTGTGCTCTTCCTAAACATGTATTATCATTATCCCTATTACAAAGTCGAATCAGTCTAAATTAAATTTGGATAAATCATAAGATTTTCAAAACTTCTAAGTTATTACCTTACTTCATCCACAGATCGTAGAGAGGAGAATCCTAGGAAGTTTTCAAGGTAACTAAAGATTCCCCTCTCTCTCTCTCTCTGTCTCTCTGTCTCTCTGTCTCTCTGTCTCTCTGTCTCTCTGTCTCTCTTTATCTCTCTTTATCTCTCTCTCTCTCTCTCTCTCTCTCTCTCTGTGTGTGTGTGTGTGTGTGTGTGTATAAAGTATATTTAAAAATAAAAGGACCCTCTGTTTAAATATTTTTCTTTCATTGAGAATACTCTTATTTTTCAATATACCTGATATGGCACTTCATCTTTCTACTCCTAGCTTCCTTCACCTCCCTACCCAGTCTAGATCCATCCCATCCTCTCTCTCATTAGAAAACAAGTCGGCATTTATGGTATAATATTTTCAAAAATAATATAATATAAAACAAAACAAACACATCAGAATAGGACAATATAAACACGCAGAAGCTATAATTTATACACAAAAAATAAAAACTCTTAGCATAGTAGAATATTTCCATAAATAATTAGCAATACCGAAAAACAGCTCATATAAAGGGAAAATTATTGTAATATATTAGCTCCACTTGGAGTTGGCATTACAGTGTTTGGTCACTCAACATTCAAGTCTTCTTGAAGTAGTTCTGCTGTGAATTCCTATCCCAACTGATCACATCAAGAATGCAGTGTGTGGTTCTACATACTGAAAGCATGGTCCTATCTTGGCTCTTCTAAAACACAGATCTGGGGAAGATTTCTTTAAGTAGTAGATATGTTTGAGAACTCCTTTTTATCATGTATTTTTTCTTTCTTTCTTTTTTTTTTTTTTTTTTTGATTTTAATCTTTTAATATCCCCCATAGGTGGGCACTGAATTTCTAGTTGTCTAATCTTTTTTTTCTTTTTTTTTTCTTTTATTAATTTATTTTTGTTACATCTCTATGTTTATCCCATTGCTTCTTTCCTCCCATTCTCCCCTCCCTCCCATTTTCTCCTTATTCCCCTCCCCTATGACTGTTCCTGAGAGGGATTACCTCCCCCTGTTTATGCTCATAGGGTATCAAGTCTCTTCTCGGTGACCTGCTGTCCTTCCTCTGAGTGCCACTAGGTCTCCCCATCCAGGAGACATAGTCAAATGTGAGGCACCAGTGTACATGAGAAAGTCATATCCCACTCTCCACTCAAGTGTGGAGATTGTCCTGTCCATTGGCTAGATCTGGGTAGGGGTTTAAATTTTACCGCCTGTATTGTCCTTGGCTGGTGCCCTAGTTTGAGCGGGAACCCTTTGCCCAAATCTGCCTATCATAATGTTCTACTTGTAGGTTTCTAGGACCCACTGGATCCTTCTACATTGCTATTCTCACATGGTTCTCTCATCTAGAGTCCCAATAGGATGACCTCCCCTCTGTCCCAGTTTCCTGGTAAGAGAAGGCTTTCATGGGACATGCCCATTGGGCTAGTATGCAGATATAAGTGAGTATATACCATTTGAGTCTTTCTGCTTCTGGGTTAAGTCATTCATTATGACCATTTCTAGCTCAATCCATTTAACCACAATTTCGGGAATTCCTTGTTTTTAATAGCTGAGTAGTATTCCATAGTATATATGTACCACAGTTTCTTTATCCATTCTTCTACTGAGGGACACTTAGGCTGTTTCCATGATCTGGCTATTATGAATAAGGCTGCTATGAACATGGTTGAGCAAATGTTCTTGTTGTGTGCTGGAGCATGTTCTGAGTATATTCCAAGGAGTGAAATAGCTGGGTCTTGAGGAAGCCCTATTCCCAGTTTTCTGAGATAGCACCAGATAGATTTCCAAAGTGGTTGTACTAGTTTGCATTCCCACCAGCAATGAAGGAGTGTTCCTCTCTCCCTACATCCTCTCCAGCATGTGGTGTCACTTGAGTTTTTGATCTTAGCCATTCTGATGGGTATAAGATGGAATCTCAGAGTTCTTTTGATTTGCATTTCCCTGATGGCTAAGGAGGTTGAGCATTTCTTTAAGTGTTTCTCAGCCATTTGATATTCCTCAGTTGAGAATTCTCTGTTTAGTTCTAAGCCCCATTTCTCAATTGGGTTATTTGGTTTGGTGGTGTTTAATTTCTTGAGTTCTTTATATATTTTGGATATTAGACCTTTGTCAGATGTAGGGTTGGTGAAGATCTTTTCCCAGTCTGTAGGCTGTCGCCTTGTTCTCTTGACAGTGTCTCCAGCCTTACAGAAGCTTCTCAGCCTCATGAGGTCCCATTTATTAATTGTTGACATTAAGGCCTGGGCTGCTGGTGTTCTGTTCAGGAAGATGTCTCCTGTGCCAATATGTTCCAGGCTCTTCCCCAATTTTTCTTCTAACTGACTTAGTTTCTCTAGTTTTATGTTGAGGTCTTTAATCCACTTGGATTTGAGTTTTGTGCAAGGTGTCAAATATGGGTCCAGTTGCATTTTTTTAGACACAGACCTCCAGTTAGACAAGCACCATTTGTTGAAGTTGCTATCCTTTTTCCATTGAATGGATTTGGCTTCTTTGTCAAAAATCAAGTGACCATATGTGTGTGGATTCATATCTGAGTCTTCAATTCGATTCCACTGAACAACCAGCCTGTTGCTGTGCCAGTAACATGCTGTTTTAATTACTATTGCTTTATAGTACAATTTGAGATCAGGTATGGAGATTCCTCCGGAGCACCTTTTATTGTACAAGATCGTTTTCGCTATTCTGTGTTTTTTGTTTTTCCACTGAAGTTCAGAATTGAACTTTCAATGTCTTTAAAAAATTGTGTAGGTATTTTGATAGGGATTGCATTGAATCTGTAGATTGCTTTTGGTAGAATGCCCATTTTTACTGTGTTAATTCTCCCGATCCATGAGCAAGGAAGATCCTTCCATCTTCTCATGTCATCTTCAATCTCCTTCTTCAAAGTTTTGAATTTTTTTTTCAAACAAGTCCTTCACTTGCTTAGTTAGAGTAACTCCTAGATATTTTATATTGCTTGTGGCTAATGTGAAGGGTATCGCTTTCCTAATTTCTTCCTCTACAAGCTTGTCATTTGTGTTTAGGAAGGCTACAGACTTTTTTGAGTTAAATTTGTATCCAGCCAACTTGCTGAAAGTATTTATCAGCTGCAGGAGTTCTCTGGTGGAATTTTGAGGGTCACTTATGTACACTATCATATCATCTGCATATAGGGATAGTTTGACTTCCTCCTTTCCCATTTGTTTATGCTTGATCTCCTTTTTTTGTCTTATTGCTCTGGCTAGAACTTCGAGTACTATATTGAAGAGATATGGAGAGAGTGGTCAGCCTTGCCTTGTTCCCGATTTTAGAGGAATTTCCTTGAGTATCTCACCATTTACTTTGATTTTGGCTATTGGCTTGCTGTATATAGCTTTTATCATGTTGAGGAAAGTGCCTTGTATCTCCGATCTCTCTAAAACTTTAAACATGAAGTGTAGGTGCTTTGCTTTGCAATATTCACCCATGGTAATGTGCCACCAAATCACTTCCTCCAAAATGTTTGTCAGCTTGTGGGAAAGGAGATGAAGAGTTGGAATCCTCTATTAACCATTTCAAAGATAAATGAGAATACGGGACCCTATGGACTAAAGCCATGTGAACGAAGGGAGGAATGAAACCTTGTCTGATCACATTATTTCGATCACTAGATTGATGTTACTTAATAAGATCATGCCCCAGAGTGGTTAATTATGACAATTATTTATTGTATTAACTAGACTGACTTTTTACTACTCCCATAAATAAAGCATTTAGAATGATCGCCTATGCAGATGAAATTCTGGCATTTTATAAACATTCCATAGCTGCACTTATATTTCATATTTAATAACACAAAATGATATTTTCTTTTCCTTTTTGTCCCCATTCATCTAAGAAAACTAGATGTGATTATTTTCAAAATGAGCAGTTGACTTCCTGGACACCTACTCTAATGCTGTTCAATCTCTACTTATCGCACCCAAACACACTGACAACATCAATAATCCAGGAGTTTGTTTTAGTGAGTTAGACATATATTTCAGCATGTCTACAAGACAATGGTGAATTTATTTTCACCCTGACCCCTTCTCATGTGATCCGTCCAGAGACAAGATAGTGGGTGACTTGCACATCCCTTGTCATATCGTCACTTGAAACCCTGTGATCACAAATCTATGTAGAAAAACAGCTATAAGCATGCAAATGACCTGAGTACACTGATGATTGTAGTTTATTCCTCTGTACTTATCTCTGCTGTAGTGATATCAGTGACTCAAGGGGGATACCTCTTATATTGACCTTCCCTTTTTGTGATATAAGTAAGTTCTGTTTATAGGAGAACGACCTGTGTTTTGCGTTGTGTGCTGCACACAGGTCTCTGCTGTGTACTTAATAGTTTCTTTTTATGTCTTTACTTCTCAGATAGGGGGTCACATGCCTGCAATAGTCCAATAGAGAGTTCTCAACATGGGAGTACCAGAAAATTAAAAAAAAAAAACAGGATTTCTTATTTTATTTGTGTAGGAACTTCACATAAAACTGTATTTTAGAAATTATTATATTGCTGGATAGCACTCTAAAAGGTTTTGGATAAAAATCTGTATTCTTGATCATTCCAAGGTATAAGAAGTTGCCAAATTAATGGCTAAAGGCCAATGTTCTCATTCTCTGGACTAACAGGGGCACCAGACACCTCTGGTCCTACATCTTGCTTCTACTAGTTGCTACTTATGTGATCTTGATGAGGCATTTCATACCCTGTCCTGGCTTCCTTATTTTTTAAAAAGAAAATATCAGAAGATGTGTCAATTTGTTTCTGAGAACAAGAGGTGATAATTAATAAAACCCATCAAAATACCCAATGGACAATGAAATTTAATACTAATAAATTCATTAACTATTTGAGTAGCATTTATATATGTATACTTTAATATTTCCATTAAAATACTAATGGTACAATTAAAATGATGGTGAGAATACTTTTACAAAAGAATGATTATAGTTCTTGGAGAATTTCACTTGAGCAAAGTAATTTAGACTTTTATAAACTATGGGTTTACTTTTTCTGTAGTATAGTTTAAGATATTTGGCTTACAACTACCTGGTTGGTGAAAACTGGAGAGATAGCATATAAACACACTTTGCAACTACAGAGAATTATGAAAACAAAGGAAACTTTTCTTTATCACCTTTGTAACTATTTCATGTGAATGAAAAGATGTATGTATGAATGGCTCCAAGGCTGAATGATAAACATCAAATAGAGCATGCACTGTGATGTTCACTAACTATAAAAGAGGCTTCCATGTAAACTGAGAAACTATACTTGCAATATTAGAAAAATAAGAAAATAAGGCATTAGGCTGGACAGATGGCTCTGGGGGTAACTGGAATTTCACCCTACCTAACATCCTGAGTTCTACCACTAAAACTATGTGGTAGGAGGAGAAAAGAACCAATGCCTACAAGTTTGTCTCTGGCCTCCACAGGCACCCTATGTCCATGTGTACCTACATACATACAGAAATAAATAAGCAAATGAATACATGCAATTTTTAAAAAATATTAAGGTATAATGATCTATTTGTTTGCAGCACACCTGTCTTCTAAAAGATGCTTAGGTTGGAAATGAAATGAAAGCAAAAAATTGAAGCTGGAAAAAAATACCTGCATATGGGAAATCCTTAAATCATGCAGAGGTTAAGGAAGAAAGATAGGGTAAAGGGAGAGAGAAATAGAAAGGCTAAGAGATGGATGGATAGATAGATAGATACATACATACATACATAGATACATAGATACATAGATACATAGATAAATACATAGATATTTATATGAAAGATAGATAGATACATAGATAAATACATATATGAAAGATAGATAGATAGATAGATAGATAGATAGATAGAAAGATACATAGATAAACACATAGATACATAGATGAAAGATAGATAGAGAGATAGATAGATGAAAGAGAGAGGAAGAGGAGAAGAGAAAGAGAGAAGAAAGTGGTCTTCAATTTATTCCCTCCTTTAAATCTCTGAAAATGCATTATTAATATTGAATGTTTTCATAAAATCTTTCAGTTTCCTCAAGCACTCAGAACTCCTCATTGTTCCTTAAATTAAGGCTGTTGTCTAACTCTTCATGGCAGTGAGACCCCAGTTTAGAATGTATGGTGCAACTGATTGTGGGGTTATATCACAACCTCATTTTCTAATTACATTGCCCACTGATGGGCATTCAGTTTCCACTCCCCTGTGGGTTTGATATTCCCTGTCCTGGAAGTTCTCACATGGATTTCTGGAAGAGCTTCTCACTATACTTTAACCCATGTGTGGCTTCTATACTGCCTGTTCTTTCCAGATCTGGTCAGTCAAGGCACAAGTACCACCCAAGGACATTCAGTCTTAGGAAGACTGACTCATATTACGGCAGTTCAATCAGCTTTGGAACACTGCCAGTGCTCAATAGAATATGGATTATAATACATCTGTGATTGTATTCCAACTGACTTGAGGATAAACATCAGGAAATGAGCTTAATACCCAACATTACTCTTATCAGTTCTATTTGTTTACATGTTTTAAGAGACCAGGGCCATATTGTGCATTCCAGCTTTGAGCCTAAAATTAAATATATATTTTAATGAGACTTAAGCTGCTTGCTGCACAAGTCCTTAAAACGATGCAACCTATCTATATAAGTAACACTGAAAATAAAAATGTAAGCAAGCCTTGCTTTGAAGTCAGATCTGGAAGGAAAGCTGACAGAGATTTGAGAGTTGGTTTGTTATGTTAAAAGTTTACACATATTACCAGTATCTGCTTCTTTTTGGATGCAAACAGTAACTCTTATCTCTAGATCACTAGATGGTATAGGGATGAATGAAATACAAAAGAAAGAGCTTGACAATCACTCAACTACTCTGTGCCAACAGCTGGTCTGTATTTCATTTTTGGATCTCCTTGAAGATCAGAAAGCAGAAAACACAGTACCTGTTACCTGTGGGGAAATCTGAAAAGCAAATGCACCTGTCCTATTCTTCGCATACTGCCTGAAGTTTTATTTCCTTTTTTCTTGAGTTGGAGAAGAACACATTAGTTATTATGGAGACAGGCATTCAGAATGGCAGTCATTGACTCCATTTCCTGATTCTGTCAAAATTCATATGATAATTAAAGGTGGGTTTTGTAGGGTTTTACTTATCACATTCTTTTTCAAATTATATTGCATTTATTTATTTATTTATCTGTGTGTGCACATGCTTTAAAGCATGTGAAAACAGAGGGCAGCTTGTGGTAGCCAATTCTCTTTTTCTACCAAATGTCTCTTGTCATTGTCTTTAAGCTTGGCTACACCTGTGAAGCTTTTTGGTCAGCCTTGTTTTTTTAATATTCTGATAAAATACAGTTACTACCATTCAACAAAGCAGCTGATAAGTACTGACATGTACTAATAAAAATTTTCTCTATTAGGTAGATCCTAGAGGGTGTGTTCAGTACAAACATCCTTCAGAAGCCCTAAGGGAACTGATGCTGAGTGTTCCCACCAAATAAATGGAAGCAACATGAAGAAATACATATGTGAACCAGCTTTATTAAAGCACTCTAAGGCACACACACATACACACACACATATATATGTGCATGTGTGTATATATGTGTGTATCATATTTTTCATAAGAATTCATAAAAATAATGTGAAAATTAAGTGAATTTATCAAATACATTAAAAATAAACAAATACCTAAGAGATTAGTTAGACTTAAACCAATTGAATTGAAACTAAGCTGAGACCTATAATTAGAAATAGCTTTCACAGGCCAATTTGACATCTTTCATCATCAAATTCCTTGCCAAATATGCTATACCCAGAGAATAGAAGATTACATTTTTGAATTGCTGACCATGTAGATGCATTGCCAGCGGTCCCTACCTGACATGTCTGTAAAGGAAAGGCAGGCAGTCTTGAAGAGACAAATTGTATAAGTTGATAGAATACTAATATTTTTCTACAACATATAACTTGGCCTGAGTCTAACATCATAGCAGCTGTCTGTATGTTATAAGACAAACTATAGTGATGTAATTAATGAGGATCTCAAGCTATAACAGCCAACATGATCATGCCTTTGCCACATGCAGAAAACTTTCTGCCAGCATGTCTGTTGCAGGTGGCAGACTGACATAATTCTCTAACTGAAAAGAATTCTAGGTGGTAGCTTTCAGAAATCACCCTATCTTCCATTCCTCTTTTTTCCAGCAATGAATAGAGGAAGAAGAAGAAAAGGAAAGAGAGGGAGAGAGAGAGAGAAGAAAAGAGAAAAATATTTTTCTGTTACCACAATTCTTTATGAACTTGTTTTCCTTCAAAAAAAAAAAAAGAAAGAAAGAAAGAAAGGTTTTTCATGCATTTAACTCTTGATATCACTTTTCTAATGACACTTATGAGTACTGATTTCTTATCACAAGGGTAGTTTTATTAAGTGTGGTGTTTTGAATAAGACTGCTTCTCCACACATGTGGCACTACGTGAACAGGATTAGGAGTTGTGGCCTTATTGGAGTGGGCAGGGCATTGTTCCAGGAAATGTGTCACAGTGGGTGGGCTGTGAGTTTTGAAAGCTCAAGCAAAGCCCAGTGTTTCTCTTTCCCTGATGCTTGCAGATCTGGAGTTAGACCCTCAGCTACCTCTCCAGCACTATGTCTGCATGCTCCCTACCATGATGGCAATGAAGTAAAACTCTGAACCTAAAGAAGGCTCAATAAAAATGCTTTTCTTTGTAAGAATTAGAGGGAGAGCAGGGAGACTTGTGTAAAAGTGGGGAAAAGAACCCAGAAGGGACAAACACTCAATCAGAAGACCAACAGTGTCAACAAACCTGGGTCCAGGGAGGCATGCAGAGACTGAAACACCAACCAATGAACACGCTTGGACTGGACCTAGGCTCCCTACGCAGCTGATGGGCCACCTGTTCTTTATGTAGGTCCCCAAGTAAGGGCAACAGTAGCTGTCTCTAACATGGACTCTGTTGCCTGCTTTTCAATCACTTCCCTCCAGTGGGAATGCCTTGCCTGGCTTCAGTGGAAGAAGATATGCTCAGTCTTGATGAGATTTGATGTTTTGAAGTGGGTGAAGGGGAGATCCTCTTTTCTGAAGAATTGGGGGAGTAGGGAGGGAGGGTATGCTTGGGAGGGAGGAGGGAGAAGGGCCTGATCTGCATGTAAAATAAGTACATAAATAATACAAACCTACCTACCTACCTACATACATACAGACATGTAAATTTTTAAAAAATGTTGCCACCATGCTCATGGTGTCTTTTCATAGCAATTCAACACTGTGTAAGACAAGAAAGAAGATTCGGACAACCAGCCTTAGTAAAATTTAAGAGTTGATGTAAGGGTTCCATGCAATCTACCGAGAATTATTATTATTTTATTAAGGAGACAGTTTCTGATTTTGGGTGTCACCCTACTCTCAATAGACTTCAGTTCCTTTGTTTTATTCTTTTATTCAATGAATGACAAGATGAGAGCACAGGTTGCTGAGGTTAGGATTAGAACAGTACGTAGGCTACTTGATGCATGTGTTCCTTCTATTTGCAAAATAAGGTTAACTTCCTAAATTTAACACATGAAGTTATAAAAATATTTTAAATTGATTTCAACCGTCATGGATGAGGTCTTCAACTTTTCTCACACTTATCACATTTTATATTAGTCACGTAATTTATACCTTTCTGGGAGACCATAATCCAAAAGCCTACAAATTCTTACTATTACATGAACCATACCAAGAATTGAGTCATGCCACCATAATTATAACATATGAATCTTAAATATTATTTGTTTGGTTTTCTTTAAGATTGTGAAATAGCAACTGCCTACAGGGATTTTATATGTTAAAACAATATTTTAAATAGACTGTCTAGCTAAGGAAATATAAAATAAAATTCACTTTTAATATTATCTTGCTTTTTTTTGTTCATCTCTCCTAGTAAGGTTACATTTCAGAGCTATCTAATTTAGGAAGGCAAGGGTACAATGCCCTTGAACTTTCGTCTATGAAATTCTTCTTAAGATATCCAATCCAGTAGAATAAAACCATCTGTTTAGTGTCTATTCTCATCCAAGTTTGAAAATTCTTATTGGTTCATTCCATATTGGAGGTGTGAACCAAAATCTTTGCAATTATCACATGCCAGGGACATACTACTCAATCATGGACACAAGATGAAGAAACCTTATTCATAATTTATGAAGCAAATCTCATGTCTGTTTTTTTCTTTCTTTTATCTATAACTAACTTACTATGAAGCATCTGTTCCCATCATGGATTTGCTTTTTATTGTCTTACTGTGTCAGTATATTACCT
This sequence comes from Acomys percivali, assembly GCA_907169655.1. Taxonomy (NCBI): domain Eukaryota; kingdom Metazoa; phylum Chordata; class Mammalia; order Rodentia; family Muridae; genus Acomys; species Acomys percivali. Next base: position 49,963,592 of record OU015742.1, read on the forward strand.
CCCTTTGGTTAGTGTGCAATGTCTCAAAATAAACAGAAAGACATGGAAGTTGTCCATATACAGTCTGAACCAATGCCACTAATAACACTGATGATCTCTTTTCTTTCAAAGGGTTCCATTATTTCTAAACATAAGAAAGCATCCAATGATCCTATGTTTTCTTTTTTCTTTGGCATCAGATTTCACATTTTAATTGATGATGAATTAATTTACTCTAAATAACATGATTTATAATGAAGTTGATATTTCATAACAAATAACAAGCAAAGAAAACCAAATCATGGGTTCACAAGGTTTAATGAACCTGCTTGAATCAGTATAATAGGAGGCAGAACTTCCAGGATGTTCAAGAGGAGAGATTGATTAAAATGCCTCTTGATGATAAAACTAAAACAGTAGAGATGAAAACAAGGACTGGAAAGTCTTAAAGTCTTAAATACCTTCAAATTATTTATACTAGGAGAACTGCTGAAGAATAAGAAAGAAAGAAAGAAAGAAAGAAAGAAAGAAAGAAAGAAAGAAAGAAACAAAGAAACAAAGAAACAAAGAAAGAAAGAAACAAAGAACGAAACAAAGAAAGAAAGAAAGATTTGAGATTTGAATTTTTCTGGCCTTTCACTCAGCAGTGCATGGATATTCATCCAGACCACAACAGAGCCAGCAGGATGAGAAGCTCCAGGGTCCTAATGGAAGAAGCAGGTTGGCATCCAAATTAGATAGCACTGTCAGGGGAGTACAACAAAGGTTGCCCAGATTCTGGATTCATTGTTGTTTAAATCAAATGTTAGTATACCTGCAGGTAAAATGTAAGATTTTCCAAAGCATTCAAAATTTCCTCACTAATTCTAAGGCTCTGTACTTAACATACACCAAGCAGAAAATAAAATCCAGGGAAACAAAAGAATTGACTCAAATTTAAATGTGTTTATCAAACATGGAACATCTATAAGGAACTGAAAACCTATCTTTCCAAGATGGCGACTTGTCTTAAGTTAACAACCTACTTAAGCTATGTGAGGAAATCCTGATAATCTGGATTTAGGACCAAAATTAAGAACTGTGATACACACACACGCAGACACAAACACACACAAACACATAGACACAACACACTCACACATACTCACACAAACTCATACATTCACACACATACACACTCACTCACTCATACACACACACATACAAGATCTAAGCAGAACCTAAACAGCCAAGTGTACAAAAGAGATGAATTCATACTTAAGGCAAAAATGTTACTACGCAAAGAAGTTTGAAACGAATAGAGTAAAATAACAACTTAATACTATGTCCATCTTGTACTGCAACTAGATCTTCTCCAAGGGCCTAAGACCTACTTAGCTACAGATTATTATTTATTATTATTATTATTATTATTATTATTATTATTATTATTATTATTATTATTATTATGCTAGTGCATCTCTCCAACTTTCATTGAAATGTTTCTTTTAGCAAAACATTCTGATTTACAGAGGCCCATAATGGGCCAAAGGGAGGAGAATAAAAGACTGTGGGGTACTGAGTCCTGAATGTGATATCTATTTGAGACTCATTCCTCCCAAGGTTAAGAAATCACCATGCCAGAAGGAGTGAAAATTTTGCACCAGCCAGAGGCAGGGAATGGCTACAATAAAACTGTCATTAGGACAGGACAGGTCAGGAACAAATTAACTGACAGTGGTTTTGGCAACACACACAAGACCTGTACAAACTCAAAGCAGACAAGCTTCCAGCAGTAGGAATGGAGGTGGTCATGAGTCCCAACACTTGCTGTAATTTTATTTGCAATTGATAGCCACTGGCAAAGGAACACAGTTTTCCTCAAGAATGTGGCCTTCAGAGATTATGCCTCCTTCAGTACAAAACCCTACACCCATGCATACACTCTCTGTGTGTTGGACAGTGGGTAGAATAATGTTTGAGGTTGGTATGGAATGAAGAAAGGAATTATGAGAGAAATCGAAGTGGAAGTAATAGTGAGAGGACTTAATAACAACATATTGATTGTATGTATGAAATTATTAAAGTGAAGTATCAGTTATCTAAAAGCCTTAGGTAGACTGAGAAATTGTGTATAGAATGGTTGACTTAATCAGTAACAGTCATGGAAGCTTCTGGTAAGGAGCTCCACAGCTGATAAGGAGTTACCCATTTCCACACTTCAGAATGGAGTGCAGATGGAATCAGCTGTCTGCAGTGTTGCATCTTTTGTATTCTCTAAAAACCACATGACCCTTAGCCACAGGCTCACAGTCTCCACTTCTGCAGAGAGACTGCCATCCTTCTGTTGTTCTGATTAAGAATAATTCTTCTCTGGAGAGGACAGTCTGATTTCTTTTATTTACATGTCACATCCATCAGTCCCCAAAACACCATCAGTCATGATGTAACAAAAACAATGAAAACAGCAAGAGCAAAAAACAAAAACAACCAAACAAGCAAACAAAAGTTACTGACAGTGACTTTTAGGAAACAATCTGGATTCTACAATTGCTCCTATATAGTATGGAAATGGCACTCTTTATAGCCATTTAAAATGGATATGGAAAAAGGGAAATATAAAGTACATTAAAGTTAATCAGAAAGTCAAAAAGTATCATATTTGTATTCAGATGCTAGACTTAGCAAATATTTCAAAACTATATTATGAACATGATGGCAGACCTGGAAGCAGGAGTTTATTGATATGCTGATAGTCAAAATATGTGAAAGCTGAGGGGTCTAAAGTAAGTAATGAATATACATACACACATTAAAAATCTGGAGTAAGTTTTATAAAATGATATGATAATTTACTAAAAAAATATGAATGGATTTGTAGTCACAAAATAAAATTTCAACGAGCCGGGCTGTGGTGGCGCACGCCTTTAATCCCAGCACTCGGGAGGCAGAGGCAGGCGGATCGCTGTGAGTTCGAAGCCAGCCTTGTCTACAAAGCGAGTCTAGGACAGCCAAGGCTACACAGAGAAACCCTGTCTCAAAAAACCAAAAAAAAAAAAAAAAATTTTCAACGAATTTGACTGCAATTTGATAGAACTGACCTAGTTTGAAATGAAAGAGAAAATATTCATACATATCACATTATATCGTATAGCTACATGCCAGAGACACACTACTGAAAACAATTAAGTAATCTGAAGCTATAAACCCAGGGAAGTTGCCGTGTGTTTTCTGGAAAAGAAAGTACAAGCCACACAGCCATGGATTGACACAGTTCATATACTGAGAGATACAACTAGTCCCTAAGAATGCCATTTGACAATATCAATTGTCTTTCAACGTTTAGATAAGACAGCATGTTATCAGTAAACAGAGAAGGAGAAAAGATGTTGTTACAAGGCATATCTTGAAAAGGATGATAAAATCAACCCAAAGAAAACAGGCCCCAGAGAACATTCAACTTTATAGAAATGAAGAAATGTAGTGAATGTAAAATCCTTTACGAGAATATTTCCTCCTTCATTGCCTTCTTCAAAAGGTAAAATAACGTATGACACTATTATATACACAATTACATAAATGTTCTTTTAATTTTTTTCACTTTTCCGCATACTTTAGTTGTTAAAAACATACAATTTTTAAAATATAGACTGTAAAACTCCATTTGCAAAAGTCTGTTATTGGAAGGAGTGCACACCAGCAGGAAGGATTCTTAAACATTTTATTCCTATGAGTTTTTCTGTCAGTTTTGCTAGTTAGTGGTAAATTCGGGACCCGCCATTTTACAGACCTGTATGAAGCTTCTGGCTGTATTCACATTGCTTTTTGAAGCAGCCCCGTTTGTCTCACAATTCATCAGAATTTGAGCTTAGCTACAGGCAGTGAGAGCACCAGCCCGTCTGGACTCTGCTTCGAACGGTTTTCAGGAAGTGTGGTTTCTGGATGGGTAACCACTATGCTTATTATGCATCATAAGCCAGTGTGTACACCTGTGTATGGATTTGTAGAGCTGGTTTCTGCTTCAAGTGAAGCTGTACCTTTGATTTTATAAGGTCCCCTCCACCCAGAACCCTATAAACGTTTGTAAATAGAACACTAAAATTTGTAGCGGTAGGTTCAATTTGGGAAATATCTGCTGAGAGACCAAAAAAATTCATTTTTTTAAGTACCTTGGTTAAAGAGTAAAGATTATTCTTCTTATTTTTTAAAAGAAGAATGCACATTAACAAACACAGCTGCATGGGCAATTCAAATAAATGTTCTTTTTAAATACATGTAATGTTACAAACTAGGCAGCAGGAATAAGATCATGTGGGAATAAAGGTTTTTTTTTTTTTAAATAGTATCTCTGAATTAGAATAAGTATGTGAAGACTGTGGGAAGTTAGGATAATGTAAGGTAGAGCAAACTTCAAGAAAGTTTAAAAGGTTAAATGAATTAAAATGTCATGAGATTAATATGAAAAAATAAAAAACAAGACACATATAAAGGAACAAAAAACAAAGCAAATAAATGTAACAATTTAAGATTATATTAAATATGAATGGTCTAAATATACTTTTCAAAATACATGAATTGCTTAATTAGACTTAAAATTATATCCAGGTAAGTGTGCTGAACGACACTTGTAGTCTCAGAAGTAAGGAAGTGAGAGAAGGAGACACGTAAATTCAACGACAGCCTAGCATGCATATTGAGAACTGCCAACAGGAAAAATGTATTCAAATATATGCCTGCATACAGATACATATTTTCTTTTAAAAGCATACACACAGGCTGAGAGTTAATAGAGAGAAAACTGCATGATGCAAGTAAGTGAAATTAGTCTCAGACACAACTTAGAGACTGGAAGATAACGAAAAGACGTGTCACAGTACTTCATTGAGGAGCGCCAGTTAAATATAGACAAGCCTGTCAGTGATTCAGGAAGGTGTGCTAAAATGCACTAGTACGGTCTGGAGAAATAGCTCAGCTGTAAGGATCACTTACCGTTTTTTACAGAGAACCAGAGTTTGGGCTACAGCACATCAAGCAGCTGAGAACAATTTTTAATTACAGCTGCCACTTCAGTGAATCTAACAACAACTCTGGTCTCCTCAGGCATGTGAGCTCACACACACACACACACGCACATACACATCACAGGAAAAAAAATACACAGACATAAAATAAAAGTATACCATGTACATGCCAGTTTATACCTCAAGAAGATATGCTAATTTAAATGTACATGAAAATAACATACAACCCATCAATTACACATGAGTCCAATAGTTAGAGAAAATGTAAACATATAATTCATACCAATTCATACCAGCTGGATATTTCAACACTTAATTCTCAAAACATAGAATAATAAACAGGCAATTATTAACAATAGAAATACTAAAAGTGCTCTGTCAAAAAATGTTAGGAAACTGAGTTCAGAAATATATCAACATAATCCTATACAAGACCAAATGACACTTAGCCTAGAAAGATAAATTTAGTTATTTAAAATCAATGAGTGTGTATACCATGTTAATAAAGAACAAAACAAAATCGTCTTGATGAGCACAGCAGAAGCACTTAAGAAAATGAAGCTCCAATTTAGCATGTAGCATTTCAACAAAGAGAGGATAGTTATAAACTGCCTCATATTGAAGGTACATAATTATATTGAGCCTTCAGCACACATAATTCTTGATTTGAAGAGACTACTGGTCCACCTCCAAACCAGGGAGTTAGTAAAGGTATTTGTTCTTGTCAATTCTAGTAAAAACAAGACTAAAGTTTCTGGTCAACACAGACAATCCAGGGAGGAAGGCAAGAAATTAACTCCAGAAAATGTGATCTATACATAGACAATCCTAAGAAACTCACTCACACACACACACACAAATCCATTGGGACAGTGAATGTGTACAAAAACTTCACAACATATAATATGAATACATAGAAACATATTATTTTTTCATTCTTGAAACAAAAATTTGACAGAGAATAAAAGAATATATAGCTGAGAGAAATTATAAATGTAAATAACAAAAAAATTTCATTCCTAGTGATCAGAACACTCGGTAACATAGAAGTGTCAATTTACTCCAATGGACTTTAAATTTGATATTTCCTTATCCTAATCTCAACAGAAATTTTGAAAACTTCTAAGTTGAATGATATATAAAGATTTCATATATTAGAATCAAATAACAATGATCAAAACAGAACGTAATTGATTCCAATATAGCCATAACAAAACTATTAAATGGTTGAGAGTTTAGAATTAAACCCTTATATATATGATCAATTAAATATTTTACTAAAGCCACAACAGTTAATTGATGGTGCAGTTAACCATATTATCAGATTTTTTTAGGTAGTTGTGTACCCACATGAAAATATAAACTTCAACCTACCTATGTAATTATTACATACAAAATTATCAGAGATTAAATATGCATATATATGAAACAGGTAAAATTATTGAAAATCCTAGGAGAGTGGGAGAATAGAAATAATCTAAAGGAAATCAGCATAAGAACGGAAACAAAACATGGAACAGCCGTGACTGAAATCATCAGCAAGTGAAAGAAATGAGCTGTCAACGCATTCTACCACGGATGGCTCTCAAAATTGTTACATAATCGGATAGAAAAATATGCAAAAGGGGTTACCTAACTGCTACATGGTAATTCAGTTTATTTAACATGCTCATAAAACTCAAATTTATAGGTACCAAACCCAACAGCATCACGCTGTATCTGAGGCAGGAACAAAGGCCTACAAAAACATAAAAACTAGTAAGGGATATTTAATGCCTATTAAGATTGAATAGTGGATAGTGGTAGTGTCTGTAGGACTCTACAATTCATTAAGAGCACATTTCTAATAGCTGTATGATGTTTTATTACATATCCCTAAAACTACTACAATACATAGAGCATTTATATAAAATTAAAATTAATATGAGCTGAGGTTAAAGAACAATTTACATCATGAAATTTATAGGAAAATGGGTGCAACCAGAAAATATCATCTGAGTGAGGTAACCCAGGCTCAGAAAGACACACATGGTACTCACTCACTTATAAATGGATATTAGCCATAGAGTACAGGACATCTATGCTATAATCCTCAGACCAAAAGAAAGCAAGTAACAAGGAGGACCCAAGGGAGGATAATTGATCTCAATTAGAGGGGAAGTAAAATACACATCGGAGGTAAAGGGAGAAACATATCTGGCTGGGAGAGGGGTAGGGGGAAGAAACAGAAGGGATCAACTGTAGGGAAGAGTAAGGGAGGAAAAACTGGGAAAAAGAACTGAAATCAGTGGGGGAGGGGTATGCAGTTCAGAAACCTAGGACAAGGGAAACTCCCAGGAATCTATGAGGGTGACTCTATCTAAAAAGACTCCTAGCAACAGGGTATACAGAACCTGAAATAGTTATCTCCTGTAAGCAGGCAAGACTTCCAATGGAGAGATGGAGACACCAATCTACCGACTGACTAATCTTTCAACCCAAAATTTGTCCTGCCTGTAAACATGGGATGCACATGGATAAAACTGGAGTAGAAATGGAAGGAATGGCCAAACAATAACTGGCCCAACTTGAGACCCATCTTTTGAGAGAAAGGCTACCCCTGACACTATTAATTGTACTCTGCTATACTTGCAGACAGTTGTCTAGCATAACTGTTCCCTGAGAGGCTTCACTGAGCAGCTAATAGAAACCAATGCAGAAACCAACAGCCAAACATTAGGCAGAGCTTGGGAATCTTGTGGAAGAGGGGGAAGAAAGACTGAAGGAGACAGATAGGTCAAGGCACCACAAGAAAAACTACAGAATCCACTAACCTGGGCCCCTAGATGCTCACAGAGACTGAAGGGCTAAATGATGAGCACGCATGGGACAGACTTACCTCCTACACATATGTAACAGATGTGCAGCTTGGTCTTCATGAGGTCCTCTAACAACTGGAACAGGGCTCTCTCTCTCTCAGTCTGTTGCCTGTCTTTGGATTCCTTTCTGCCAACTAGGCTGCTGTGCCTAGCCTCAATAGGAGAAGATGTGTCTACTCCTACTGCATCTTGATATGCCACGGCAAGGTGATATAATTAGAATTAGTACATAATTCTAGAATTAGAGTAAGTACATAAACAAACAAACAAACAAACTGATTTACTCAAAACTACAATGGGAAAAGTTGTAGGAAAGCCTTTACATTTTTTCCTCAGTGGATTGCAGGGTGATTTCTAGGGTCAGGAAAGGTGACTCCTTTCACCTGGACAACTGGCTAGTTTCCAGGTATTCAACTGGAGAATGCTGCAATACTGGAACTCGGTGTTAGTCCAGTCTGCTAAAGGGTGGATACGAACACCCACTGAAGCTAAGCCACCTTTGATGAGTAAACGTGGATATTACTAAGTCAAGTCAAGCAAGACCTCTGCTGTGGTTTGATTATGACTGTCGCTGCTCCATTGAATGCCAATATGTGGTTGTCACTACAACAGTACTAGAATGTGGGCATCAGTGGAATTGACTCTGTCATTCTGAGGCTGGATTAGCCTATTCATAAATAGACGTTGCCAGAAAGCATGAGTGGTCCATCATCCTCTCTTTGCAGATACCCACTTACACTTCTGCTTTTTCATCAGTACAGAGCCACCACTAGACACCAAAGCACATGCAGCCTACCTAATCTTTTTTCTTTTTTCTAATTTTATTAATTTATTCTTGTTACATCTCAATGGTTATCCCATCCCTTGTATCCTCCCATTCTTCCCAATCTTGAGACAAAAAGAAACAAATAAAGCAACATATATATCACTTTGTGAAAGCGCCTCGTTCCAAATTGACAAGTGTTCTCCCAGTTTAAATATTCATTCTAGCCAAGCCCTGTTTTTCCAACTACTCTCTTAATGCTAATCTAAATGCATAACATTAGAGGCATGATTCATCATTCTAATAATTTCCATAATCAAATAACTCAATGCATATTCCCAAGGAGCCCTGAACTTCCAAGTGCTACACTATTAGAAGTGTCAACATGTTTCCAATGGTGGAGAAGCACTATGAAACAGTCTCAAACCAGAACTGGAATTACAGTCATCAGTATTTGTTAGAGTTGTCTATACTTGGCTGAAGAGTCTTATGCAGTACAGCCATCATTGGCCCTTTGCCACAGGAAAAACAAGGTAAAGCACTTTTCCCAACACTGGTGATGGTATAAATGCTTCCTGTCTGCTACTGATTCAGCAGGACACTGTTCCTTCCCAGCAAGTTGGACCTGGCTTTGAAATGTGTTTTAATAACATTTCATGCTGTAGAAGAAGGAAACTGATATTCATCCTGGACCTGATAACCACATCAGGGAGGCGATTCCACAGGCATTAGCTCACCTAATCTTAAGAACAAACCTGGACTAGATATTAAGGCTCCCTTTTTGTATGGAGAGAAAATGAGACTTGGATGTTAACTAAATTCAACTTCTCCCTGCAGTTTTTTTGTATGGTTCAAATAGAAGCCTCGGGCTTTGGGGCAGAAATTCTATCTAAGACTCTTAGAAAACAATCAAATTCCCTGGGCCTGTTTGCCTAGATAGGGGTGGCAAACACATAATTAGTAAATCTGCACATATCCCATTGCATCTTCTAATGTGCCCACCTCTACTGTCTAATAGGGTTGCCCTCTCATTCTGTTATTGGCCATACTACACCAGATAGCTAGCTGCATAGCACCTTTCTCCTCATCAAATTACCATCTGCCATCTCAAATTGATGTCCAACCTGCCTTCTTTCTCTCTGAGACAGAGGAACTTGGCATCACAGCAAGGACTCAATCATGCACTGGCCGTAACAATAGGGAAAATTTCCTTTAAATAATTAAGTGGAATCCAGGGCAATATGCAACTATCCTAAAGTGCACAAGAGCTGAGGCATGTGGCACAATAAAGAGATGGCTTTGACCTGGCCTTCATTTTCCTCACATGCACTTCCTTTAGAGAACAAGAGAAAAATACAGGGGATGTTCTTCTTTTCTCTCTTGACAAAAGACACATCATAAACCTATGAAAGAATCTGCTAGAGTCCACTTAGCATTGACACACATTGAATGGATGCTGTGAAGCCAGAAAGGGCTAAAGGATTCCTAGATTGAAATAAGCCAATATTATAGTCTCTTTGTAAGTAGAAATAAGAAGAAAAAAATAAAGCAGCACTTCTCTTCTCTGATTTCATCTATCTCCTCATATTATTTTATATTCATTGCACCTCACACATATGCAATCCTATAGCAGAGTAAAACAGGAACATGACAGAGCCTGTAAGGGGCTTCCTTTCTATGTGATATACTCTTATGAAGCTAAACAAGGCATAGATTTATAAAAGGGAGCTAGAGACTTCCTTTACCTTCCAGATAGAACTGACTGCTTGTTAAAGAGCAAAGCGTTTCTTTCTCCTTAGCAAGACTGCTGTCTCTCTATTGCTTACTAAATCATGGAACCACACTTTCTTCCATCAGATATAATCCTTCTTGGCAGTCAATATGTCATCAGTACACGTTAATACAGTCAAGCTCCATCTTCCTCCTCCCTCTCTTCCCAAAGTCCCATTAATAAAGGAAATAGCAGCAGCATTTGACATTTGTAGAGCCTGAAGGATTCCAAGAAGCTTTCTCCATTGCTCAGAATAGGGTTCTGATGAGCAGTGGTTACTTATGAGGCAGAAAAAGAATACTCTTGAGCACAGGGTTAAGAGGTAAAAGATTCTACCCAACGCCAGGAAACACTGCCCCATCTCAAAAATTTCAAAATATTATTTACACCCATGGTAAAAAAATAGCGCTTTACTTTTATATGTTCCAAGTATGTTATAGAAGTCAATGATATGGAGCTGGTCAACTGAAGTATGACATTTGAAAGGGAAAAGGAGGGGTTGGAGAGATGGCCTAGCGGCTAAGAGCACGGACACCTTTTCCAGAGGTCCTTAGTTCAATTCCTGGCACCTACATGGTAGCTCACAACTGTCTGTAACTATAAGATCTGACACCCACAGACATGCATGCAGGCAAAACACTAATGCATATAAAATAAAAATAAATAAATTATTTTTAAAAAGGGAAAAGTAGAAAACATTATGAAGGTTTTTTTAATGATTACTTAAAAACCTCTTAGCTCTGCTAACAATTGTGTGAACAAATAAACAAAACTCAAGCTGTAATGTTATTTGAAATGCACCCCTCTCAGTATTATGAGGTGTTGATTAGGAATGTATTTACTAGAAGATTGTAATACAGCAAATAAATACTGTCTTATGCTAAAAATTCAAAGTCTTCAAGGAGTCTTAAATGATTGCATTAAACTCTTTTCTACTGAAAATATAATATGAAAACCAGAATGACAAACATTACATGGATTCAAGAAGTGATACTGCTTTCAAAGAATATTTAAATTTTGATTTGGGTCTGAAGAGGTGGCTCAGCAAATAAAAGCGCTTCCTGCTCTTTTCACATAACCAAAGATAGCTTCTCAGTAACCATATAAAGATTTCTCACAATAATCTGTAATTCAAATTCCAGGGGTTTCTGACACACTCCTCTGGCCTCCACGGATCCTGTACTTACATACACAGACCCATACACATACACATACACATACATGTAATTAAAAATAGTAAAATCATTTTAAAATCTGCATTTTACTAACATGAGGAAAAAAAGAGTATGTTACATATAAAGTAAGCTCATTACAGACTCTGTCATGTTCTTGTTTTACACTTTCCATAACATGATAACTTATGAGACACTCCACTAATCTCACTCACATTATGCAAAATGTGTCCATCAAAGTTAATAGCTCTTGACTTCCAATACCATAATCAAAGACTTATTTATATACCATGGCATCTTTCACTTCTAATACAAGTATTTCACAGCCAGCATAATATGAATATTTAAGTGGAATACATTTAGAACTCTGTGACAGCTATTTTCTAAAATGTATTATGGGCTGATAAATGAATTTTTAAATTTTATTTTTATTTTATGTGAGTGAGTGTTTGTTATTATGTACACCACATATGTGCCTGTTTCCCAAAGATCCAGAAAGAGAGCTTTGGATCTCCTGCAAGTGGAGTTACAGATGGCTGAATTACCATGTAGCTGCAGGAAATGGAAACCTGGGTCTTTTGCTAGAGCGACAAGTGCTCTTAACTGCTGAGCTACCTCTACACTCTGTTTTCCATCTTAGATTGAGAAAAGTGGGCTGTTCTAATTTATATTCTCTCAATAAGCCAAAGACCTGCTGTGCTAAGGGAGTGTTGTGTGCAGTTCTGAGATAAATACCATCTTCCATTATTTGATACATCTGTGAAGTTCAAACACAGTCCCTTGGAAGAGCACAGTCTAGGCAGAGTAGCTGAAAGGGAAGATAAAGGTTACATGGGGCCAGAAGTAAAGCCAAGATTCTTCCCGTTCATCTTTATGCAAAGGTATGCAATGTCTCTGATGTTAACTAAGATCTAGTAGCATTCTAACATGGAAATGCACTTATAATATGCAGTTACCTTCAAATTGTATTTTTTAGTTAAGTAGAGGGAAGTCGGGATGGTCAAAGTATAGAATTCATTTAAACTAGAAAAATAAACTGAAGGTTTTTTTTCCTGATTTTTTTTTTTTTTTTTTTTTTTTTTTTTTTTTGCTGGCAACATTAGGTAGCTAAATATACAAAATCTTAATTGTCCCATTTTTAAATTGTGTGCTGTATAAATTTCCACACAACACATCTGTGCTGAGTAAAATGGTTTTCCTATACAGAGGACTGAGTAAGGTGTGATACATCAGCTCAGTGATGAAGAGGCATGACCTTTGTGAAAAGATGTATTAGGGCTCATCTAACAGAAAAGAGAGTTTCTGCCCTTAGCAGAAAAAAAAAAAAAAGAAAAAGAAAGAAATGTTAGAATCTTCTCTGAAGATGTAAATCTATCAATCTAACAGATTGATACAATGTTGTTATTTGATCAATGATTCCAAAACAATGCCTTTTACCAAAATTAAGTAGAAAAAATGCTAAGGTTAAACAAAGTAATAATGTGTCTCTTTCCTTATTATGTGTACAAACAAATACATATTCACCAAGAAATGGGTATAAAATATAGTATATATATATATATATACAGAATTTGTGCATATGTATAAACATATATAAGTAATTAATATTTTTCTTGAGATGACTGATTTACACTATTTAAATAACTTTCCTATCATAGTGACAATAATTGAATTAACATGAGACTTATATAACTAGAATGCAAAAGAGTATTTAAATATTTTCTTGGTTTCTTCAAAGAAAAATTTCTAGTTTGTTAGCATCAAAGGTATTCTGAAGTCTTGAGGCTAAGGGGACCATGTATTTGCTCTATTTTAGGAATGACACACAAACCCAAAATAAACTTTGGCTTGCACTTTAATATTTTATTTACATTTTCATCTTAATTCTAAAATGAGAGTATTTGGGGATTTTATCATTAAAACATTTTGGAATAATTATGCAAATGTGGATTGCTACATTTTTAGCTCAAAAAACTAACAGAAAAAATAAATAAATTCTGGGTGTTGGGACACACGCCTTTAATCTCTGGATTTAGGAGATTAAACTCAGCAGCCTCTGAGTTCAAGGGCAGCCAGATCTACAGAGCAAATTCCAAGACAGCCAGCACTGCACAGAAAAACCGTAACTGGAGAATAGCAACAACAACAACCTGATAAAATTTGATTTTTCCTGCTGTGGTTCTGCCGTTATGACAGTGTTTAGACATTAAGCTGTCTGTATTTGATACTGTTTCATTGCTCTATTTGTAAGTGCACAGCTTGGACTAGACAAATGGTCTCCAAATGTATTTTGAAATAGTAGTAGATGTCCTAGGAAGCAGCTCAAAGGTTGCATATGAACTTGCAGATTGTGTATGGTCTCCTCAGGATAATACAGTCAAGAGGATACAGAGGACTGGAATGTATATCCTGACCCAGTGGCATTTATAACTTGATGGTAACCAACAACTGTCTAATTGGAAGGAAGGCTCACTTAATAGGATATAATTCATGCGTGACACCCTAAACCCAACCAAATACACCTGATTAATAAGGTGATGGATCTTATAGGAGAACCAACTACTGCCACTTTTCTTAACAAGTATGATTCCTAACTGCATTCTAAATACGTATTCTTATTCTTATACCCAACAATGACAGATATGCCAATGTGCATGGAGCAATTTCACAGGCCCTACTCATAGGGGAAAAGCTGTGAGCAAATAACAACTGCAAAGAAAGAGAAATAGTCTCCTCCAGAGATGAGCCCTCCTTTACATTATTCACTACTAATACACGCAAGAAACATGAAATCAATCCATTAGTGCATGTGTGTGCATGTGCATGCATGTGTGTGTGCATGTGTGTGTGCATGTGTGTGTGTGTGTGTGTGTGTAATGATAAAGAGGCCTTGTATTTGAGAGGGGACATGGAAGGACTTAGGGAGTAGGAGAATGACTTAAATACAGTGTACATATATGACATTTTAAAAATTAATTTTAAAACTCATGAAATATACATGAGCTACAATAAAAATAAAAAAGGAAGAGGAGAAAAAATACAAAACTCTCTACTCTTTTTAAAATTTTTATTTTAAGTTACCATCATAACTACCTACATAACTACAATAATTACAGAGCTGTTTTTGGTGGGCTGAAGCAATGTCTCGGTGTTTAAGAGCACCTACTACTCCTGAAGAAAACCAAAGTTCCTTTTTTACAAGCCACATCACAACACTCAGATACAAATTACTTCAGTTCTAGGTGATATGACACCCTTTATTGGCTATAGTGGACATCAGGCCTGCTTGCTGTGCTTGAGCATATATGAAAATGAAATATATACCCAGAAAATAAAAACAAAATTTTAAAGAATATATTACTTTTCTACATTAAAAAATAACCTGTTCGTTGTACTTGTTCTTTCTAGTTTTTTCATACATTAAGGCACAATCAAAATTTCTGATTGCAACTCAGAATTTTTGCAGTTCCAGCTGCTTCATAATTAATTTCTATGACAAAGATTATATCATAAACAATATATCTGAATTCTACCTTTTGCCAATCTCTTTTAAATAAGAAGTGGAAAATAAATAACTGTAAGAAGATCATATTTAGACACTATTGCTTATTAGTGGGAAAAAGATATAAACATACACTTTAAAGGTTTGCAGCTCCTTGAAGGGTAGAGCAGAACATTCTGGAAGCCTTATATTGAGGAACATATGGTGATGGCACTTCTTGGTAAGATTAGCAGTTCCTTGAGCAATGTACTAGCTGAGACTTCTGCCACATATCCCTCTTGAATATAGTAAAAAAAATTCTAAATTTATTTTATTGCTTGGTATTTAACTCTAACCATTTTAGAATATTTGAAAATTATGTAACAAATGTAAAGATAATACATTTTACCAAATGCACTAAACCTGAGGATATTTGAAAAATAATGTCCAAGTTAAGTTTAGTGCAGTGGAAAGAGTTTCAATAAATTCTATTATGGCAAAAGGTATTATACATTCATCAAATCATTTTATATAACTTTTAAAAAGTTATGGATGTATACTGACTTTAAAATCTGTCTGTCACCATGCTGCATCCTTTGGCCATAAAAACATAACTTTTAAGAATGGCATTTATATTTAAGCTATTGTTGTTAAAGTAAACTAGTAACATGGACACAAGGAGCTGCTTTTTAAGTCATCCACAAATTGGCACACAAACATTTGACATAGAATATTATTACTTCTTGGAAAGAGTAAAGTCATATATTGAAACATGTAAAGAAACACTGTCCAGTAACCTAACAGTTAGTTTAATGGAGGTCTTGGGAGATGATTAGCTGTTTACATAGCAAAAGATCCCACAGGAAATGTAATATATTAGGAGCCTAATAGAATAAAATAAGCATGTGCTGGCTATAATGGCCATGAGACAAGAACACTAAAAAGTAAAAATACTGAAATTATCTTACTAAGAGTAAACAAGTTTCTGTAATGAAGTTAAATACAAAACTTCCCTAAATAATTGTAGATGACCATAGGAGAATAATTCTAATAAAATATGTGACACTGTGTCAAGAAGTGCTTGCCAACTTTCTATTTATTTACTGATGTATTCAGTTCCAACAGATAATTCTTATGTCCCTAAATTTGTTTTTGATGAATGCACGCCAGGGTAACAGTTTGCTCTTGACCCTCAATCCCTTATTGCCAAAGTCAAGGTAGTGCCAGACTTCACCTCTTCCCTGTCCATCACTAACCTAAATGGATAACTCCTGTCTTTGGCAAGCAATCAGGGTATGTTTTGGCTGGAAGCTTTCCAATTCTGTTGAAATAATACCCAAAGTTTAATGGCTAGTAAGTTTTGGAAATACAAGAAAACCTAAATCAAAATGGTACATAAGAGATGTTACCTACCTACAGATCATATGAAATTTGAGAAAGAGTCTAGTTATTTGGTAGATATTTTCCTCCAGTCTTCATCTTGACATTTAGTCTAAAAGGTCAGTTCAGTCTGGCCTGTGATTGGATACTAACCCTGCCCTTATTTATACCTTTCTATAGTTACATGACTGATTTCTTGAATACCAGTAACAAAATAAATAATTCTCTCCATATGCATGCTCTTTGACCTATGTAAAAATTTCCAATGAATATGATGATGCATTAGTTCATCAGCAAAATAAAGGCTGTTGAGGAGTAGTTATGTTACAACTTCCTGCTCAAACCACCAAGAGTAATTCGTTGGGCTCTCCAACAGTATATATTTCTTTACATTAGTATTTTTCTTAGAGATTCAAATGCTGAAGCAAAATACAAATTCCACTGTAATCTAGTCACTAATTTTTAAGTATAAAATACATATTCAAAATAATTTATCTTGCTTTTTAATAAATATGTATAATATAAAAATTATGACAATTCTCTGATAGGAAGAAAGTTTGATTAATGTATTTGTTGAGAGTTTAATCTCTTAGGAACAGGTAAAAGTTAGCTGACCCATTCAACACTCCTATTTTGGAAATTATTGATGCAAAGGTGTTTTCTGGTTCGTGTGTGTGTGTTTGTGTGTGTGTGTGTGTGTGTGTGTGTGTGTGTGTGTGAGAGAGAGAGAGAGAGAGAGAGAGAGAGAGAGAGAGAGATTAGATAGATAAATAGATGACTGATATAGAAAGATGATTGATAGATGATAGATAAATAATAGATTGTAGATAGTAGATGGATAGATGAGATTGAAATGTATAGAGTTTTAGATGATAGAAATAGATAGAGATAGAAGGAAAGATAGATGGGTAAATAGATGATAAGTATAAAGGTTCAAGACACTCTAGCACATTGTAATAAAATTTTTAATAAATAATTATATATTGAACTTCTGAAATCAAGGCCTAAATTTCAAAGTAAGATATAAAAAAGTTATATTTAATATAGGTTTATATTTCAAACATTAAAAATATCAGGATACTGGGTAAGAATTGACTTGGAAAGGTGCTTTCACATTATAAATAAACATATTTAAAAACATATTTATAATTTCAGATACTGTCCTACACAGTGAGGACACAATAGCTTCTGTGTTAGGCACAAAGAACAATTGATTTCCCAGAATCTCACAAAATTATATGGAATTAGGAGAGTTTCCTAAAATGTCTAATAATAATGAAAGCAAGCTGGGTTGGAGTTATGCTTCTTTTTCCCTTTCTATTACTTTTCATTCCATGAAGAACACATAGAAACAAAGTGTGTGTGTGTGTGTGTGTGTGTGTGTGTTGTGTGTGTGTGATCTGTGTGTGTATGTGTTGTGTTTGTATGTGGTATGTGTGTGTGTGTGATCTGCGTGTGTATGTGTTGTGTTTGTATGTGGTATGTGTGTGTGTGTGTGTGTGTGTGTGTGTGTGTGTGTGTGTGTGCGCGTGTGTGTGGTGTTATATTGTTCGGATGTATGTGTATCTGGTACATGGCTGTGTATATATCCCTGTGTATGTATAGAAAATGTCAGATGTCAGTGTTGGACTACTTCCTGTATATTTCTCTACCTTGTTTCTTGTGACTGAGGGTTTCATGGAATATGTAGCTGACATATTAGCTAGACTGGTTGGCCAATGGTATCTACTGTTTTCCCTTCCCCCTTCAAAGGGGTTATACACAAGTGTCCCTACAGTTGACATATATGTGAATAGTGGGGACCTGAAATCAGGTCTTCATGTTTGTGTGGTAAGTACTTCCCCCAATGAGTTACCTTCCCAGTCCTCAATTCAAGTTTTCAGTATTTTATTATTTTTTAATGGAATGATATAATGTTACTTAATGTACTAAAAATATTAAAGCAAATAAATCTAGCTGAAACGGAGCTAACCAGAGCATCTAGATTGAGGTAATAAAATGTGAAACAAAACAATTTGTTGCATTCAAAAGGTTTTTGTGCATATATAGGCCAATTAAGAAACAAAAAGAGAATCCAAGATGACGGCAAGCAGTGTAGACCATGTTTGGAAGCTCCAGTGAACAATTCAGGGAATTGCACAGATTTCTGAGCCAGGAACACCAAGGTCCTGACACCACAGCAGCAGGAGTGCGCCACGGTTTGGAGGGACCAGGGTGCGGAGGACCTGCGTGCCCCTGCACATGGGAGGAGTACAGATTTTCTCGAATCCGAGCAGCAGCAGAACGATTGCAGGACCCACAGCACAGGTGAGCTGAGGATCACTGTCTGTGAGAGCCCAAAACGACAGGGCTAGCCTCCTGCCATCCACAAAAGTGAAGCATCAGAGCTTCCAGCCTACGGAAATCATGAGAAAACAAGTGAATCTATCATCAGACTCCCTCCATCCAACTCGGGAAGCTACCCAACGAAAACAAAGCCGGCAAGATATCTAAAGGACAGCGTAAAAGCATACACAAAAAACCCCAAAACAACATGACGTCTCCAGTTTCCAGCTATCCCAAAGAAAACAACCCAGAGAACTCAAGTACAACGGAAATACAAGAAAATGACCTCAAATCCTTAATAATGAGCATATTAATGGAGGAAACAAATAAAGTTCGTAATCAAATACAGGAAGATGCAGCCAAACAGGTGAGAGACATAAAAGAAGCACATAGAGTGGAACTGGAAAAATTTCAGGAAATTGCGAACAACCAGATGAAGTAAATAAATGAAACGGTTCAAGCTCTGAAGACCTATAAAGAGGCAATGGAAGAAACTCAGGAATATACAAACAATCAGATGAAAGAAATAAAAAATCAGTTCAAGATCTGAAGACGAAAATGGATTCAATGATAAACACACAAACAGAAGAAAAATGACAACGTGAGACCTCAGAGAAGAAGGCGAGCAACACAGAGGTGAGCTTTTCTAACAGAATCCAAGAGACAGAATAACGAATCTCAGGTCTAGAAGATACAATCACAGATCTTGAAGCAACCATTAAAGAAAATGCCAAATCTGGAAAACTCCTGACACAAAACATCCAAGAAATTAAGGACACCATGAAAAGAGGAAATCTGAGGATAATAGGCATTGAAGAAAGAGAAGATATCAGACTCCAAGGCCCAGAAACTATTCTCAACAAAATCATAGAAGAAAATTTCCCCATTCTAAAGAAAGAGATGCCTATAAACATACAAAAGGCCTACAGAACACCAAATAGAATTGACCAGAAAAGGAAAACTGCCTGTCACATAATAATCAAAACACAAAACATACAGAACAAAGAAAAATATTAAAAGCAGCAATGGAAAAAGGCCAAATAACATTTAATGGCAAAAATCAAGTCCAAGTGGATTAAAGACCTCAACATAAAACCAGAGACGTTAAACCAATTAGAGGAAAAAGTGGGAAGGGTCTGGGACACATAGGTACAGGAGACAACTTCCTGAACAGAACACCAACAGCCCAGGCCTTAAAGTCAACAATTAATAAATGGGACCTCATGAGGCTGAGAAGCTTCTGTAAGGCTGGAAACACAGTCAAGAGAACAAAGCGACAGCCTACAGACTGGGAAAAGATCTTCACCAACCCTACATGTGACAAAGGTCTAATATCCAAATTATATAAAGAACTCAAGAAATTAAACACCACCAAACCAAATAACCCAATTGAGAAATGGGGTTTAGAACTAAACAGAATTCTCAACTGAGGAATATCAAATGGATGAGAAACACTTAAAGAAATGCTCAACCTCCTTAGCCATCAGGGAAATGCAAATCAAAACAACTCTGAGATTCCATCTTACACCCATCAGAATGGCTAAGATCAAAAACTCAAGCGACACCACATGCTGGAGAGGATGTAGGGAGAGAGGAACACTCCTTCATTGCTGGTGGGAATGCAAACTAGTACAACCACTTTGGAAATCTATCTGGTGCTCTCTCAGAAAACTGGGAATAGGGCTTCCTCAAGACTCAGCTATTCTACTCCTTGGAATATACCCAGAAGAAGCCCCAGCACACAACAAGAAAATTTGCTCAACCATGTTCATAGCAGCCTTATTCATAATAGCCAGATCATGGAAACAGCCTAAGTGTCCCTCAGTAGAAGAATGGATAAAGAAACTGTGGTACATATACACTATGGAATACTACTCAGCTATTAAAAACAAGGAATTCCTGAAATTGGGGATAAATGGATTGAGCTAGAAATGATCATAATGAGTGAGTTAACTCAGAAGCAGAAAGACTCAAATGGTATATACTCACTTGTATCTGCATAAGC
The DNA here is from genome assembly GCA_907169655.1 of Acomys percivali. Classification (NCBI taxonomy): domain Eukaryota; kingdom Metazoa; phylum Chordata; class Mammalia; order Rodentia; family Muridae; genus Acomys; species Acomys percivali. The sequence continues at coordinate 49,984,326 of OU015742.1, forward strand.
CAAATGGCCATGAAAGCCTTCCCTTACCATGAAACTGGGACCGAGGGGAGGACATCCTATTGGGACTCTAGATGAGAGAACCTTGTGAGAATAGCAATGTAGAAGGATCCAGTGGGTCCTAGAATCCTACAAGTAGAACATTATGATAGGCCGATTTGGGCCAAGGCTTCCCGCTCAAACTAAGGCACCAGTCAAGGTCAATACAGGTGATAAACTTTAAACCCCTACCCAGATCTAGCCAATGGTCAGAACAGTCTCCACACTTGAGTGGAGAATGGGATATGACTTTCTCATGTACTCTGGTGCCTCACATTTGACTATGTCTCCTGGATGGGGAGACCTAGTGGCACTCAGAGGAAGGACAGCAGGTCACCCAGAAGAGACTTGATACCCTATGAACATATACAGGGGGAGGTAATCCCTCTCAGCAACAGTCATAGGGGAGGGGAATAAGTGGAAAATGGGAGAGAGGGAAGAATGAGAGGATACAAGGGATGTGATAACCATTGAGATGTAACAAGAATAAACTAATAAAAATAAATAAATTAATAAATAATATTTTTAACTATTATAATTTAAAAAAACAAAAAGAAAGTAATGACATCAAGTTTAATGATATTTTTTATAGATAAGATATCCAAATATCAACATTTAAATCAATATTAAAGTCACACTGAATTGGTTTATACTTCTCACATTATGAATTTGAATCTTTATGTACAAACCAAAGGTAGAAGTTTGAGCTTCAGTCCAAGCACTATTAACCTGATTTAAGTGTAGACTCTCCAGTAATCAGAAAATTTACAGTCTCTACATATTTCTTCCAGTTTCTTGATACCAAAAAACTTCAAATTATTTATTTTCTTCCAAAGAACTCAAATTGTTTAGAATTGGGGGATTTTATGATACTCCAAATTTCCTAATAGTGTCATGTAAAAAACTAGACAACTACAGATATGTGTATATTTAAAATCTAGAAATAATGTTTTAAATGTGGATGGAAATTGAATACTGAGGGGCATGTTATTACTAATAAACAGGAAAGCAGAATGACTTCACATGGTCTGATACACATAAATAAATATATTTATGTACATAATTTAGCTTCTGTCAGTTTGTGATGTCTTTATCACAAGAGATCTCATTTAGATGAACTCTATTAGCTCTGGTTAGGTTTTCATTCAAATTATATTTCTTATACATGTAGAAGTCAAAGCTTTATATCTGTGTGTCTAAGTGTAGGCTTACTACCCATGATCTAGCTGGACACAAAGGCAGTGTTGCTTTGTGCAGTAGTTTCTAAGATGAAAAAAAAAAGCTCATGAAGAAAACTACAAATATATAAAGCTAAGACAATTTTCAATGAAACTCATCTAGAGAATGATATCTTTTACATTTTCTTTTAATGCTAAGTATTTCTGTAGTACTACTGATTAGAAAAGTATGAATTAGAGTTATGTGCAATATTGCTTAAATCAGAGGCATTGTAAGGTCCATTCATGGGCATCCATTGGCAAATCTCTTATGTTAATGTGTCACCATTACACAATGCATCCAAAAATTAATAAAAAAAATTTAAAAAAAAAGAAAAAGTTTTATGTCTACATTTATATTATTACTGGAAAAGGAGTGGATCTGGGGAGGAGAGTAGGTCAAGAGTGGAGGGAGGGGAAAGCATGTTGAGTTGTTTTCTTTTTTCTTTTTAATTTTTTAATGTATTAAAATTTATTTTATACATTATTATTTTCAAAATTGGGGAGCTATCACACACCGAAATTAGCCAGACTTCCAAGCTATGTATCTTAATGAACTTCTATACAGTAAAAGTAGCTGTGTGAAAGGGAATCTATAGAGCTTCATACTGTGTTTTCATATTATCTGTGTCTGATATATTTATGCACTTATCCACCACCCAAAATGAAAATTCTATGACACCATTAGAACTAGAAAAATGGTTACCCTTATATTCTCTTTCATAACTCATATTTTTGCCTACATTTAGTCTCTCTTCATCCCCAAATATTTTATCTTTTTTTTAAACATACTATACTGCACCCACATGTACATATGTTTGTGCACACACTATCTTATTGGCTAAATTCTGCATAAGAAGAGGACATGATTCTTCTTCTGAGAATCTGGGACCCTGCTTAATATTATACATTCTCAATCCATTCATCTTCCTAGAAATGTTGTGCTTTTATTTTTTATTTTTCTTTAGAGATAGATAAACATTCGTGTGTGTGTGTGCGTGTGTGTGTGTGTGTGTGTGTGTGTGTGTGTGTGTGTGTACATACATACATACCAGATTTTCTTTTTTAAGGTTTATTTTATGTGTATGAGTGTTTTGTTTACAGGAATGTCTGTGTCCCCTGCGAGTGCTTTGTACCCACAGAGGTCAGACGACTGCGTGGGATCCCCCTGAAACTAGAGTTGTGTATGGTTGAGAGCCTTCATGTGGTGCTGGGCATTGAACCAAGGTCTTCCGCAGGAAGAACAAGGCTCTTAACTGCTGAGCCATCTCTGCAGCTGTGTATACCAAAGTTTCACCAACCACCCCTGTGTTGATAGACAACTTGGTTGATTCGGGCTCTCTGCTGTATTGAATAAAACATCAGTAAACATGGTGTGCAAATATCTTGATAGTAGTATATAGAGTTCTCTGAATATATGCCAAGGAGTAAAACAAATTGGCATACGCCAGTTCTATTTTTAATTTTTGAGAACTCTTAAAACTGTTTCCGCAATGGCTGTATTTACAACCCAACAACAGTGAATAAGGGTTTTATTCTTTTCACATCCTCTTTGTGGCCAAAACTCTGCCAAGACAGGGTAAGCAAGTCTTCAATAGTTCCTGCCTCACAAACTTGTCTGTCAGATATATTGGGCCAGAAGGCTAAAGAAGATGTTCCAATGTTACAGAGAATTTTGGGTGACTGTTCAGGCAGCAAACTGTCTCTGTCATCTTCTCATTTGGGAAGCTGTTAACCTGCAGTCCCTGTATACTCAGGTAATTAATTGTATTCCTATGAAGTCTCTGATGGAGAGATGAGATGATCAGTGACTATAAAACATAAAGACATGTGCACAGACATACAACTATTCATCTGAAGTTTTAGAGAATATGAATCTTAGATTTACAAATGAGCAAAGTAGCTGTCTCAGACAGCACATTTAATTATATACACCCATTAATGGCAATATAGCCCCAGCTTTAGCTGCTGCTGTGCCTTTTCTTTGATAAAGACACTGAAGTGGACCCAGAACCTGGATCTGTTCTGTTGAATGTTTTCAGGTCTCCAGATATACTTGAAACTCTACTTTCACTTGCCACTTGAATTATTCTTACTTATTAGTTGCTGTCATAGAGTTACAAAGCAAGATAGAGAAAGAGCAACATTTTCACATTTGTATTTTGGTTGCAAAGAGATTCTCAGATGGTGTTGGCTAATTGAATCAACTGTTGAAAATGTACTTGGCACCTTTAATTCTTTCTCAAAATTTTCAACCCTGATAAAAATGTTTTGTTTCTTCAAATATCTCCTCTTGGGATCTGGCCACTCAGCTCATGAAACATGTGAATTGTCTACCTTATTCATCTAAGCAGTCACCACCTGGAAGCTGCTGTTGTAAACACTCTCAGGGTCATTTACCTCGCCGTGTTTGGTAAGAAATATGAATTGCTTTCTGTAGGATGGTTGTTTACTTGGAGGATATTCAATTAGTTCAAAATATTCGTTTCTTTGTGTCTTTAAAAATATAGTTGATGCCTTAGTTTGAGAGGGACCCCAGGGCCCAAATCTGCCTATCATAATGTTCTTCTAGTAGGTTTCTAGGACCCTCTGTATCCTTCTACTTTGCTATTCTCCCATGCTTTTCTCATCTACAGTCCCAATAGGATGTCTTCCCCTCTGTCCCAGTTTCCTGGTAAGTGAAGGCTTTCGTGGGACTTGCCCCTTGGCCTAGTATGCAGATATAAGTGAGTATATACCATTTGAGTCTTTCTGCTTCTGGGTTAACTCACTCATTATGATCATTTCTAGCTCAATTCATTTGTCCACAAATTTTAGGAATTCCTTGTTTTTAATAGCTGAGTAGTATTCCATAGTGTATATGTACCACAGGCGGTAAACTTAAACCCCTACCCAGATCTAGCCAATGGGCAGAACATTCTCCGCAGTCGAGTGGAGAATGGGATATGACTTTCACACATACTCTGGTGCCTCATATTTGACCATGTCCCCTGGAAAGGGAGACCTAGCGGCACTCAGAGGAAGGACAGCAGGTCACCAAGAAGAGACTTGATACCCTATGCGCATATACAGGGGGAGGAAATCCCCCCAGGAACAGTCATAGGGGAGGGGAATAAGGGTAAAATGGGAGGGAGGGAAGAATGGGAGAATACAGGGGATGAGATAACCATTGAGATGTAACAAGAATAAATTAATAAAAAAAATTTTAAAAACAAAACAAAACATTAAAAACAAAACATAGTTGAAATATATGGGGAGAGTATAAAGCACACATACAGTAAAACAGAAAGAGAGAGGGAGAGAGAGAGAGAGAGAGAGAGAGAGAGAGAGAGAGAGAGAGAGAGAGAGAGATAGAGAGAGACAGACAGACAGACAGACAGACAGACAGACAGACACACAGAGACAGTGCCATGCTTATGTATCTAAGTTTCATATTTAGATCTTTTTATTTGAAAAGAGGAGAGAAGCTTCTTCTTGAAGTTGATGTGAAGGAACACAGAGAACAACAACTCGACACTGTGGAGAGTGAGAGACTTTGGAGTGGTCAGTTCTAAATGGGATGTGTTCATCACACCTCTCCTCTTAGGACTCAGGGAGTTATATGGAATGTGAATCAGAGAGATTGTAATGGCCTGAGGTGGATGAATCCAAGGGAACAGTTTCTTCCAGCACAATAAAAAGGATCTAGCCACATGGAGTGTCAACATTGAAAGGGAGAATTGGATATGGGATTCTACCCTAACCTAGACACTATCTGCAGTTGGTACCTGCTGATAAAGTAAAATCTGTTTTCTCCAATTAGGGTCACCGGATATTTCCAGGACCACTGGCTAGACACCATGCCCTGTCATAGTTGGCTAACCCAAAAGGAAATCAACAGTGTTTTTGGACTTTTTTCATTGTCATTGTGTGTTGGTTTACTTTATTATTATTACTGTTGTTGTCTTATTGCTTCTTGGCCATTCTGTTTTGAATTTCATTTTGTGGGGTTTGTATGAGTTTCTTTGTGTATGTGTGTGTGCATGTTTCTTATATACTTGTTTTCTTGAAATAGAAAACGAAAAACTATAAAGCTTGGTGGAAAGAGAGTTGGGGAAGAATTGGAGGAGTTGAAAAAAGGGGAAACATGATTAAAATATATTGTATGAAAATTTTTTCAATAAAATTATTATTTGAAAATCACATTACAATCTGCTTCATTGAAACTCTGAAAAAGTAACATATCTATGTTGCATATGTGTATTATATAAACATATCTCTCTCTCTCTCTCTTACACACACACACACACACACACACACACACACAAACACACATACACGTGGTATTTCTAAACATACTGTAAGATGTAGTTGAGTTAGTTGGATGATGGCTGTCTTATAAGAAAAAGGCCATATCTGGGAGCTGTTCAGCCCAAATAACTAGATGTCTCTATAGTTATTTTGGTGCTAGCATCCTGGAGGATTCCGGAGAACTGCTGGTCTTAAGTCTGCATTGTAATCACGAAGAAGTTGGATTTATCACTGGCTGCAGCAATAGGATAGATGGACATTCCACCATGAGTGAGGGAAAGCAAGCAAAAAGCAACATTCCCCTCTTGCGTTTCCTTTTATGTGGCTGCTACCAGAACTCAGGCTCAGATTTAGGGTGGCTCTTCCTATTTTAGATAATCTGATTAAGAAAAATCATCACAGGTGTGCCCTAGCATTGTGGATCTAGTGAATTTCACATTGAGTCAAGCTGACAAACAAGATTAGTCATCAGCTGATATTGTGAATATTTTAACTGACTTAATTAATATCTATTTGTTTTGCCTTTATACTTTTTTCTTCACAGCCACCTTGATTTTGTAACTTTAGCATTTCCTCATATTTTTTGAGTTTTTATATAATTTCTGTTAAACTTCATTTCATGTCTTACTTAAGATGGAAGATACCATCTTCCATAAATATGCTTTACATGTTTCAAACTTCACATGATAGTTAAGATATGCCTGGCTGTCTAAGATGAAAAAAGTGGCTAAGTATCAATAGAAGAGAACCCACTGCTTTTGATTTTCCTATGATCAATAGTGGGAGACAGGAAGCATCTTGTTAATAGATCTTCAAATATGTCAAATGTCCAAGCCAGACTCCTGTATTTACGAAGAATAGTGAAAGGAAGGTAACATACCCACCTCTGAAGCATTTAGAAAATTCAAAACAAGTTCTGAAATGTTTCATGAAGTAGACATATTCTACAAAATTCTAAAAAATACTATAGGATGCTTCAATTTTTCATTGCTAAACAGAGAACCCACATTTCTGTAGAGGGAAAATTTAGTTTTTTAAAAGTAGCTTAGATAGCATTACCAAAAATATCATTTTTACTTATTGTACAATGCAAATAAAATCATTCAATAAGTCTTTAGTCTTCAGTATGTAAAGGATATCAAGAGACTGATGCATGACCATAGAATATTAAATCTTACTATATAAGCCACAGATAAACAATAATGATATACAGGTATTAGTAAGTAATGACAGCATTCATAAAAATTTGAGCACTTTCCTGGACAATGTAATTCCTTCTTTCATTGTAAATCTTATCCTTATGTCCACAGAGAAATACAGCTGACAATGCATCAAGTTAATGGAGACCATCACAGAAAATCACAACTGGACAAAATGAAAAGACCAAAAGATCTGTGGAGTCTAACACCAATAGATATATTTACAGCTCCTGACTGTGTCTGTGACTCAGGAAACATCCTGGAAGAAGGGGCAGAAAGATTGTAAAAACCAGAATACCAGGAATTATGTGTGCAATTGTCTTTCAAAGAAAAGGCAGAATAAAGAGACTGGAATAATAACAATGTCAATCGACAGGCTCATGCAGAAAGGGAAATATTTGCAGGATTCCACTACAAGACAAAGAACTGTAAGAAAACAATAATTACTGTGTGGAGAACAAGTCCTCTGAAGGACAAGCTCCCTTGTTGTTTATTCAATGCAGAGTAGTCATCTCTGAAACCATATACACACAAGCAAAACACACACACACACACACCACACACACACAGGTATATGTTTGTGTACATAAAAATATGTAATAATAATTAAAGAAAAAGAAACTATCAATGAGAATGGGAGAGAACATGTGAAATTCAACAAAGTGTAGCTTGGAGGAATTGGAGACAAGAAAAGTAGTGAAAAGTAGTGGGAAAGTAATATAATTTTATTTCTATTAAAACAAACAAGAATTAAAGGCAGTTAACTACAATAAAGAACCTATGAGAACAACATTCACACACACACACACACACACACACACACACACAAGCATCTTGAAAGAACAGAAACAGAATGGTTCTCAATGAAATCATCTTTCTATTTAACATTCAGAGAATCTCACAAACTCCACCCTTCATCTAATAAAAATTATTTCTATTTCTTCTTTTACTACCATGAGCTTAATTGTATAATTTACCCTCACATGCTCTCCTTTAATTACAATACTGATTTTCCATTCATCTTGAAAAATCAACATTGAAACACTGAATAAAGAAAGCAAACTTTAGAGTTGTACCTAGTAGGGTTTTTGTAATAAATAGCTGGGAAGCCAAATAACATAAAATTCACAAAGAACATTCAGTTGAAAAATAGTAAACCTCATTAGAGGTAACACTAATCTATTTACCATCCGGTGATAGATCACTGTTCTCTTTTTCTGAGCTGGTAAATAAATTTTGATTGGTTGCCATTTCTCTTCCTAGTCAAATCAAATTTCTATTCTCTTGAGCTGTAAAAGTTTGACGTTAGAAAAAGAAAAGGATTTATAAAAGAAGTAATTTTCATGTTCCAAGGGCTTATAAATAAAGAGCAGAGAGGGTAAATGGGGGAGATCAGAAAGTCTATCTTGCTGAGATTTCTTAATGTCTCGTAGCTTTCTTTGATTAACATTCCATGCTTTGCAAACCAAATGGACTATTTAATCTCTTCTTTTTATTTTCCCTATGACATTCAAAATTTCTTCTTAATTGCTAGACATGGTGAATAAGGAAAAGTCTTCAAGTGGCATTCCAACTTTCACAGGAACACTGTGATTTCACTGATAGAAAGTGAAGTTAATTAAGTTTGCAAAATATAACATGATAAAGAAATAAACAACACAAATTCTAAAAAAATAGCTATTGTACTTATGTCACCTTACACATTGAAGTAGTATTACTAATTTAAAAATGTATAACTTGAGTCATATAATTATTTTGGATCACTTAGTATTAGGGAATGGAATATAGTAATTATCACTAATTCAGCATCTGTATAACTCATTGCAAAGGCACATTGTTTATGATTATTTGTTAAATAATTTCTTAGCCTTCATCTTCTACTAAGTTTCACAGACTTCTCTTACGTCTTCACTAGGTCTTTATTATTTACTGTTTGTATTCTCCCAAATTTATATAATAAATCCACAGACAAAAATATATGCGTATTGGGGCAGTGGTCCTCACAAAAGTACTATAATTAAGGTCAGTTGAAGTGAAAATCAATGGGCCATAATGTTTTTAGAGAAAAAATAAGCACTACAGGCCCAGCTCATTTTTCTTGTTCCAGGCTGTATAAATGTAAAGGCCATAGAAGGCAGTCATAGAAGAGTCAGAAAGAAAATCCTTCCAAGAAATTAAATCCATAAGCAGTCTGATTATGAATTGCTCTCCATAATTCCGAGAAAAAAGTTTTTGCTTAAGTTGCCCAGTGTCTGGCATTTTCTCGCTATAGTCCAAATAGAGTAGTCTGCGAGGTAATAAAAACACTGGAGATAATTAAGTTATGAAAAAAAAAACATGCTTTTTTTTTTTTTTTTTGGTCTATGCCTAAGCCAACTAAGATTTCTAAACAAGAGCATATGCATAACAAACATGATGCAACATAACAGAAGAAAACTGCTGAGAATGAATTTAGCCTCTAGCAGCCACATTAGAGCCTCTCACTGCTGAACAGTGCAGAAGACACCTGCACCTCTTCTCCTTGGCATATGCTTGTTCCTGCTCCCCTTCTCTGGCAACCCACATATGCTGTGGTCAAGAGAGCAGCCAAGTGTCTCTTGTACCGGGTTAGGCTTGCACTATAAATCACTCTCTGACTTCTGACTCCCTGTGCTTCGCAGTGTGCAGGGTCACTTGGTAATTGAAGTACAGTGCTTGTTCATATTACTTCATTGCCAAGCCTTTGGGAAAGCCAAAAAACCCTTTGCAAAAATACTCATCTTTGCAAACTACAACTCTAACCAGATTAGTTCATATACCTTGCATCCCAGGTATTCTAATATGGAAGTCGAACATACCAGAATCTGCACGAAATATCTCACAGAATGAATGCTTTTCACACAGCAGTGAAATTCTTCTGAGCTTTAGCTTCAGTGTTATATTGAGGATCAGTTTAAAACTTTTTATTTACTTTTGGTCGGACAAGTAAAAAAAATGCATATACATTCACGACTGACAACATCCTATTTTGAAATATACATAAATAATGGGCAGGCAGAATGAGCTAATTAATTTCGTAGTATATATTTAATATTATGCACACTTAAACTATTCTATTACTAATTTTCAAATATAAAATAAATCATTGTTACCTATCCTTAGCAACTAATGCAACAAAACTGTTGAAATTTTCTGCCAATGATTTTCCAAAGTACTCTGGTGCCTCACATTTGACTATGTCCCCTGGAGGGGGAGACCTGGTGGCAGTCAGAGGAAGGACAGCAGGTCACTGAGAAGAGACTTGATACCCTATGAGCATATACAGAGGGAGGTAATCCCTCTGAGGAACAGTCATAGGGGAGGGGAATAAGGGGAAAATGGGAGGGAGGGGAGAATGGGAGGATACAAGGGATGGGATAACCATAGAGATGTAACAAGAATAAATTAATTAAAAATAAATAAATAAATTTAAAAAAAAGAAATTTTCTGCCAAAGGCAAATTGTTTTATCTTTTTGTGACAATTTCTCCAGCTCCTGTCCAGGGAGAATCAAAATAGTCACTGTTTTCCTGTATGGATGGGGTGACAGTGGTCTCTAAGATCTTAAAGATCAGAAGCATTCAGAGATTCGTTAGGTGTCTGAATTCATGGACCCTACCTATATTTTCCAATTCCATCCTGCTATGTGGAGCCTGACACCTTGTTTTAACCATGACTTTGGCCAATCTGAAACCACAGTGGAAGCGGGGAAAACTACTTAGATAGTGTAGCAACACTAGATGATGGCTTCCTCTTCTTACTCCAAGCAAGGATAGTTACAGTTAATCTGCATTTTCAAATTGAATGGATACATTTTAGCCTAATAAACATACCTGTCTTGCTGTACATGTGTGTGTGAGAGTCTCTCCATATAAATTCCAAAAAGGCAACACTCAATCCGTATGAGGTTGATCTTATCCCACAGACTGAGTTCTCAAATAGAATACAAATAAGAAACAGAAGGGAGTACCAACATTAATCTCTGCTGCCTGTCTACAGATGTAATATGACCAACAACCTCATACTCCTGCCAACCAAATTTTCAGAGTATTAAAAAATGAACATAAAATTGTGAGTGCAGATAAGTTGCTTTTGTGAGGTTTCCATCTCATTAATGAACAATATAACCAGTATTTTTAAAAAGTGGTGTTGAGAGGAGAGCTCTAGTGATATTAATGCCTATCTGGTTAAAAGGCTTTGGAATTTTTGGAAAAGAAAGTGGAAAAATTTAGAGTTAAGGGCTATAGAGCCTCTAAAGTGCATTTAACATAGATAAATAGACTATTCAGGTAGGAGTTTGAAAAGTGAGAATGCTGACAGAAGTGTGGAGAGTAGAGATCTCACTTGTGAGGTTTCAGAGGAGAGCAGGGACTCTATTGTTTGCTAGAGCAATTTATTGCTAGAGCAATAAATGGTAAATTTATGATAAATTCCAGGGTGCAGAAGATGTAACTGCATTGTACCTATGTCTCCTGAACTTGAGTGAAGCTGAATTTAAATGTAATCGAATCATTTGTTTGGTAGAAGAAATGGTCAATAAGACAGTATGTAGAGTGTTTTGTAGCTGCTGCTCACTGCTCTGATCCAGGTCTATAGCAAAAGCAGCAAGTAGAGCAGATAGGTATGAAAAATGAGCAAATTAGCAAAACAGCAGTGGGCAACATTATGGTTGTGGATAAAGAGGTGTAAATTCATCTGGATTTGTTACAGCAGCACTGTTAGAAAGAAACAGCATTTTCCCCTGTGCTATCATATTTAGGATGATTGCAGCAATTTTATAATTTTATAGGGACTTGGTTCAAGAGACAGCCCATGTCATAGAAGAGACTTTAGACCTTTCAAGACCTTTAAAGTTCTTTTTTCTTTTTTTACATTTTTTGGGAGTGGTTTATTTTTTTAATTTTTTTATTAATTAAACTTTTTTACTTTTTACATATACATTTATATTATTATACACATATACAATAAACTACCTATAGAAGAAGAACCATGATACAATCAGGAATTATATAAACATTACATTCTTAGTGTTTTAGATATTTGTATTTGACAGCCTTGAAGAAAACATCGTTCCTATCTTGGTGCATCTAAATTTCTGAAAGTAAATCAATCTCCATAACATCTTGTCATTATCATCTTGAAACCTCTATCTAGACCTAAAAACATCTTAGCTCCTAAATAAATAAGCTTCATTGTAAAACTAAAACGTTGAAATTTGCAGAGGAATACAAAATAAAATTTTGTGTCATGAGAAAAACAAGAGGTTATTTTTAGGGCCAGGTATAGAATGTTCAATATAAAACCATGTGTTGGGGCATATAGCAAAATAGTTCAGCAGGTAAGGGTATTTGTCACCAGGTCTGACACCATGAGGTTAATCCCTGTGGTTGTTTGAAGAGAAAACTCTATATTCTATTGTGTGTTCAAACTCATGTATTTGAATGCTTGGCCAATATCAACTGTCAAGGCTAGGAGGTGTGGCCTGCTGGAGGAGGTGTAGAAGTGTGTGATTATGAGGCAGTCTTTGAAATCCCATATGCTCAAACTATATCCAGTGTGGGCATCAGGCTTTACTCCATCATGCTCAGTGTGAGGTGACAGTGTGGGGCACAGTCTCTTTCTGCTGACTATGGATCAAGATGTAGAAACCTTAGGGCCTTCTCTAGCACCACATCTGCCTGCATGCTGCCATGTCAGCATGCCAATAAGGGAAAAAAACCCTGAAACTGCAAATCACTTCCAATTAACTGTCTTCCGTTATAAGAGTTTCCATGGTCATAGTATCTCTTTGCAGCATCAGAAGCTCTAAGACAATACCTTAAGCCTATTTTATACTAGAAATGGAGAACTGGCTCCTACAAACACTTCTATGGCTTATACAAACACATGCATGCATGCATGCACACAAACACACACTCTCACACATACACACACACTAATAATAGGAAGACAAATAATCTAATTAAATAAGTATAATAGACTCAAATAAACACTTTAAAAAATAATTTTAAAAAATGGGTATGAAAAAGTCAGTGTCCCTGTTTATCAGGGAAATGAAATAAAAACCACACAATAGTGGATATTAATATCGTCAAGACTAACTATTTTCAAAAAAAATCTGACAAAAGTTGAAAAGTTCTTGTGGGCACAGGAAAAAAATGCATCTTTTCGTGATATTGGCAAAGCTATAAATTTGTATGTTCATTTTGAAAAAATAGTGTACAGTTTCCTAGAAGTTAACAATAAAATTACACAGTGATACAGGAATCTCACTGGAAAGTGTATGTCCAAAGACAACCAAATTGTTTTGTCAAATATATATCCACCTACTCATGTTTAGTTCAGCTGTCTTCAAGATTCTTTTTTTTTTATTTTTTTAAGTAAAACATTCTTTTATTAAAAGAACAAGTGCTGTTTACGAACTGCCCTTCGTACAAATAACATCCGTTATACAAAGATACAAGACCCAGGCTGATATGCACAATTCCAGGCTTGGAGGTCGCAGGGGAACCTGCCTCTTGGGCTGAGGATATAAAGGTTTCAGAAGAACGAAAAATGAACCCCTGGGTTTGCAATCTGCGGCTACCCTTCCTTGCTTCCCTAGGAAGGGTCTGCTATATGGAAACAGGTTGGGATGTAAGCAAGGGAGCCGTAGTTCGGGTCTTCAGTCCCACGCGGGGCTGCAGACCCTGAACACAGGAGAATGAGGGCAGCCCTCAGCCCCCAAGTCCTCAGTAGGTCAAGACAAGGTGGTCTGGTGGGAAGTAGACATACCTATAACCCAGGAGGGAGCGGCTGGAGGGAGCAGGGGGAGCTCCCGGGCCCCGCCTTCCTCCAGGGTCTGGGTGAAGCTACCTCCTTATTGGACACCTCTCCCTTAGGAACCAGCTGCTGGCTTTCCCCTTTTGCCCACTGTGCTCTTAATGATGCTGGGAACTGTTATACAAATAATTACTCACCAACTAACCGAAGTATGAATAAGGAAGCCATGCTGCTTTTAAACACAATAGGAAATCTATTTAGCCTTAAAAAAGAAGATATGCCTGACCTGAGAGACATTGCAGATGTAGCTGTTGTGTCATATGTACACCAGAAGGTGAAAGGGAGGAGAGAGGCTGTGTCTATGCTCAGGGTTCTGATCTATGGACAACTGAATAATTAGTAGTCTAACATTCTCTGAAAAAAGTAGAGCTTGAACATGGTTGAGCAAATGTTCTTGTTGTGTGCTGCAAAAAGCCCAAGTGTCCCTCAGTAGAAGAATGGATAAAGAAACTGTGGTACATTTGCACTATGGAATACTACTCAGCTATTAAAAACAAGGAATTCTGGGAATTTATGGACAAATGGATTGAACTAGAAATGGTCATAATGAGTGAGTTAACCCAGAAGCAGAAGGAGTCAAATAGTATATACTCACTTATATCTAGACACTAGCCCAAGGGATATGTCCCATGAAACTCTTCACTCACCACAGAAGTGGGACAGAGGGAGGACATCCTACTGGAACTCTAGGTAACGGAAGCATGGGAGAATGGGGAAATAGAAGGATCCAGAAGGTCCTAGAAACCTACAAGAAGAACATTATGATGGGCAGATCTGGGCCCAGGGATCCTGCTTAAAGTATGACACCAGCCAAGGACAATAAATGCAGTAAACGTCGAACCCCTACCCAGATCTCGGCCAATGGACAGGATATTTTCCACAGTTGAGTGGAGAGTAGGGTCTGACTTTCACATCTGGTGCCCCATATCTGACCACATCTCCTGGATGGGAAGGCCTGGTGACACTCAGAGGAAGGATAGTAGGCTACCAAGAAGAGACTTGATACCCTATAAGCATATACAGGGGGAGGTAATCCCCCTCAGGAACAGTCATAGGGGAGGGGAGTAAAGGAAAAATGGGAGGGAGAGATGAATGGGAGTATACAAGGGATGGGATAACCATTGAGATGTAATATGAATAAATTAATAAAATATATTTTTAAAAAATAGAACCTGAGAACAGTACAGAGAGGCAGAACTGGAGTCTCAAAGGTAGTGAGGAACAGCCTGATGTGAGTAGCCAGTGATGTCACCTGGGACCATGGTGGAGTTGTGGTCTGTGTTGCCACTGAGGGCCATGTCTGAGTCTATGGGCCTGTAGCAGCAGGGACCATGCAGGAGGACATCTCGGATCTGCGCTGCTGCCCAGGGAAATGTTGATTTTGGAAGTGGCTCCACTCTGGGCGTCTTGGGAGAGCTGGCCCTGGAGGCCTAAGAGCAGGAGAGCAACCACACCCCTCATTAACTGCACTACTCATTTGGGAGTTTTGGGTGAGCTGACTCCAATGATACAATGAGGGAAAGCTGACCCTAACCTGCTAGGGCATGGACAAGGAAGAGAGACTTTTCTTCCCACTCGCCCCTCACCACCTATATCAGGCAGGAGATCACGCTGCCATGGATCATGAAAGCAGGAGAATTGGCTTTGCCCCTCACCAGCTTCAGCACTCATGAGTGTGGGGCCTATACGTCATCTGGGAAGCAGAGTAGAGATGACCCTGGTGTTGGGGGTGTCAGTGAGCCAGCCCTGAGGGCCTGAGAGCAGAAGAGCTGTACCCACCACTTGTCTGCTTTGTGGTGACATGGAAAAGGAAGAAATGTGCCTCTCACTCCTTGCCACCCATGCTAGGCAGGTAGAATAGCTGCCTCCAAGGTCATCAGAGCTAGATAGCTGGCCTGACCCTCACCTGCTAAAACCCTCAGGAGAGCAGGCCCTGCACTTTACATGGGCAGCATAGTAGAGCAGGCCCTGGATGTGGGGTTGCAGCTGAACCAGCTCTGAAAATGTGGGAACAGAAGATGATGTGACAAGGGAGAGATGCCCTCCTTTTCTTCCTTACCCCTTGCCATCTATGGGAGGTAGAGAGCAGGCCCTGGGATGGTGAGAGTGGGAGAAATGGCCATGTCGTTCATCAGCTGAAGACTTGGGAGAGTGGATACTGCACTTCACCTGGGCAGTAGTGTAGAGCTAGCTGGTCCTGGCTGCAGGAGTTTCTGATGAGTGGCCTAGGGACATGAAAGTGGGAAAGTCTGCAGGTTGATCAACTCAGGAATCTCTCAGGTCCAGATCCAGGGCTCTGAATTGGCCCAGTCTAACATCATCCCCATCAATAAACTGCTGGAGGGCATGAAGGGTCAGTCCTACAGATCCAAAAACTACAGCATCTCATGACACAAGGCAGCAGGAGGATCTTCAAGAGGAGTCCTAGTTAGGTTCCAATATTGATAGAGTAGCAGAAGCCAGAGGAATGTTCCAGACCAAGGAGTCATTGAAATGAATATTTGCAAGCAAAGAAGTATGCACAAAGTGTATACTGTGGGACATGCTGTGACACACTACAGCGTCCACTATGAATGTTTTTCTCTGCTTAGAGGGAGGTTGCAAGTGGGGAGGGTGGGTATGAGGGAATGTTGTCAAATTCAAAAAGAGCCAGTGTAAAGTTACAAAAAAGAAAACATGAATTGATTTGGAGATCAATATGTAAAAGAAAATGAGCCAGGCTCGGAGAGATATTACTACCTGACCTATCCCATAATGTAGTTACTTTCTTACAAGTTAAGAGTAATGGTTTTATTCGCCACAGTTAAGTGGAGACTGGGGACTGACTTTCACACTAACTCTGGTGCCCCATATTTGACCATGTCCCCTTGATGGGGAGGCCCGATGGCACTCGGAGGAAAGATAGCAGACTACCAAGAAGAGACTTGTTACTCTATCATCATATTCAAAGGGGAGGAGGCCCCACCTCAGTCAGTCATAGGGAAGAGAAATGGGGTGAAAGCAGGAGGGAGGGAGGAATGAGAGGATGCATGGGATGGGATAGCAAATGAGATGTAATATGAATAATTTAATTTTTCAAAAAAAAAGAATAATGGTTTTAAGAGGCTCAGGGAGTGGATAGGAGGGAACGATGGTGGGACTTTCAAGAATGGACACTTCACTCTAGTTACATAGGATAAGAATTTGTGGTGTGGAATTGAGTAAAAATACTATGGGTAATGATACTGTAGCATAAATGTTAAAGAAAAATGATGGGAGATTTGGAATGTTTTGTTATGAAGAAATGATAAATACTTGAGATATTATATGTATACCCACATTTAAACTTTAAAATGTATATACATATTTAAAAATCACATGGTACAGCATGAATACAAATAAATGTTTATGGTTTCTATATATCAAATTAATTTTAATTTTAAAAAGGCAAAAAGGGAAATCAAAATTTTCTATTATAAATAAAGAGACAAATGATTAAGGACACAGATACATTTAATCTGATTTAATACCATTGTATGTGTGGATTTTAAATACATGTTACTGGTAATATGATCAAATTTATATGCATGAATACTATAAGTAAAATGTTTATTAAAAAACTAACCCTGGAAAAGGCTATACCAGATGTAGGAAGATTATGCTTTTGGAAATGTAGTTGTCAATACTGTGACATTTATTCCTGTGAACTCTCACAGTTTTCTCTAAGCCTAACTTATCTATCCTACAGTCACTATCAGTAATCACTGGAATGTTAACTTGACTGGCAAAGGGGAAGAGCTGAACTCAGCTGGTGCTTTTTCTGTATTTGAAGGTCTGAAGACCAGATATCATCTCTTTGATGTACTCTAAATTCAAGAGAGTGCTCCTATTTGATCCCTGAAGGAAATCAGATCTCAATTCAAGACTAGTCCTTTAATGTACCTGCTTTGTGGCCTTGGATAAATAACTGCAAACTTCTCTGTGACATCAATTATTTACAAGGGAATTATTTTAATCATGTGGTTTCATAGTAATTCTTAAACGATTTTAGCAAGTTTCTCTTTGTATTGTATGTTATAGTTTTCTGATTTGTTTTGTTTCAATTTTGTTTTGTTTTGTTTTTGTTTTGTGTTTTTCATTTTAAGATTATATTAGATCTGTGTCGAAGACTGAGAATGGTGGGGTAAGGCATTTAACTTAAAAAGAGGAGGAGGAGGTCCCCCTCAGCCACAGTCATAGGGGAGGGGACTAAGGGGAAAGTGGGAGGGAGGGAGGAATAGGAGGATACAAGGGAGGGGATAACAATTGAGATGTAATATGAATAAATTAATAAAATATATTTAAAAAAGAATAAAAAAGAAAAGCACCTCATTTATCTTTATAGACAATGGATATATTCAAATATTCATAGTCAGCAACATACATCACTAATATGATATTTGCAACAAGGACAAAAATCTAAGGACTGTTTCATTATCAGTTTTAGTGTGGACTCTTCAGACAAAATTAGTGAAGTCACACTCTGGCAACAACTGGAAACTATTTCGGGATGGCAGTTTGAAAATCTTTATGAAACATATGTTTAATGTACTTCTATTATATAGAGTTCAAGGACTCACTATAGGGGTTTTAAATATGATGATGAATTTTGACAAGAGTTGTCATAAGTGAGTACATCAATGACAGCAATATACTATGTACTTTTGTGATGACAACTGAAGACAGAAGTGAGCAGTTCATTCAAGTACCTTTTCATAAAGTTTGATGCTGCCTCAGTCATGGATCAGGATGAGAACTGTCCTAGGAAATAGTTTCCTGAAATTCAAATCATATTGGTCAACTAGTTTTATTTTTAATATCAATTTCTTGATAGAGCCAGTAGAACTGACATTGTAGTTGAAGGTATGTTTAATCTTAACGGCAAAAGAGAGCGTGCATGCTTGGATGCATTTACTGTCCTCAACACCCCCACACACAAAAAAGTAAAAAATATATCTATGGCAACCTATGAGGATTGCTTAAAAGCCTGAGGTGAGAAGAATTCTTAACCCTGTACTTGTATGCAATTAATTAGTGTTGGGATGAACTAGTGATGTCTGATCTGAGTGTGAAAATACAAGAGCTGTTTGTGTGTCAGGATTTTCTATCATTGCTTTTGACACAAACTGAGCAATTACCATATTTTCTTGACTACAAAAATTAGAAGCAAAAGGGAAACCTGGTTTAGCTATCTCTTCACTAGGGATTCACTACTCTTCTGTTATAATCAAGGCACTCCAAATATCAAAGGAAGAAAAGACAAATGAAAGGAACTGCTGGGTTCCCTTGCGAAATGTGAATTGTTTTAAATCATGAACAGCCTCAGGGCCATGAATGAATTAAACAGTGAATATCATTCAAAAACCATGTAGATTTGGTTCATTTTATCAGCTTGTACTCTTAACAGTGATCAGAAGAATAAATATTGATTGGAAATATAAAGGAAAGAAAAACAATGTTAGAACATAGATCTGAGTGAGCTGCCATTGTAAAAAAAAATAACGATAATACATTACAGTTTAAAATACATGAGACAGATAATTGGAATTGAATAAAAGGTAAATGGTAGGTAGCTAAAATAGCCAAAAAGCATAGCCCCAGGGAAGGGCTTTGGGATGTAGTCTAGTAGAGACATATGAGAGAGATACACAAACATGGAAGTACCACCTGTTCAGCCCAATTTTTTGTTTATGTTGATATGATTTTAGAGTTTCCAATTATGTAGCTCATTTTTGGGAGGGGTTAATTCTCCCTCTGTCATGAGTAATTAGTTGCCTCTCATTTATTTTTCTAGGGGTGGGACCCTGTGAGATTGTTTTCTCTTCTGAGTTATCTCAGGAAACATTGCAGAAGACAGACTGAAAGATTGTATTAACCAGAGGATGAGGTATTCTGCTGTGAGACACTGTTTCCTAGAAGTGGCTGCCTGAACAATATATGAGTAACACCAACTAGACAAATTTATGTATGTTCAAAAGAAAAGTTCACCTTGAAGACATTACAATTCTCTTTGTTTGTTTGTTTTCGTTTGTTTTTTATTTGTTTCTGAGACAGGATTTTTCTGTTCAGCCTTGGATGTCTTAGACTCACTTTATAGACCAGGCTGGCCTCAAACTCACAGTCATCTGCCTGCTGCTGCCTCCCGAGTACATGAATTAAAGGATGTACCACCATGCCAGGTTGACATTACAATTCTTAAAATGTGTACCAAGCTCAAGAGCATCTAAGTTCATGGATGAAAATATATGACAACTAAAATTAATCTTATGTTTGTTTGTTTGTTTATTTATTTTTTTCAAGGCAGTTTCTCTGTGTAGTTTTGGCCATCCTGGACTTGCTTTATAGACCAGGCTGGCTTCAAACTCACACAGGTCCATCTACCTCCCTGAATGCTGGGATTAAATGTGTGCACCACCTTTCTTCATATGATGTCTTCCACTGAACCTAGAGTTCACCATTTCAATAAGACTGGCTGGTCAACCATT
Organism: Acomys percivali; assembly: GCA_907169655.1. Taxonomy (NCBI): domain Eukaryota; kingdom Metazoa; phylum Chordata; class Mammalia; order Rodentia; family Muridae; genus Acomys; species Acomys percivali. The sequence goes on from OU015742.1 coordinate 50,004,410, forward strand.
ATAGGGATCCACCTGTTCCTTCTGCCCCCACACCTTGCCACATCTGCATTTACATGGTTCTGGAGACAGGAACCAGCTGAACTGTTTGCTAAGTTTGAAAACCACAAGAATACTTTGTCTTGTTTCTGTTTTTTTATTTGTATGGATTCAAGAAACCTTAGTATTTTGAAATTATTTCTATATTTAGCTTCAGTGTCCTGAGAAAATGTTATCAGTTTGAACACAGTAATAAACTGTGACTCACCAAGATGCACTGGTGTCTTCCTATGGAAAGAAATCAAAGCCGTTCCCCTTGGTGTCAATTAATTAAAAATGAGGCTAAAATTGAATTCTGCTTCCCTCTCCCTGTGTCTTCTCTCCTGTCTCTGGATGTTGAATGTGTGTGAATATGTGTCTGCCTGAAAGCTGTCTTGTTAATCTCTCCCTGTGTCTGTGTCTCAGTTCATCTGTGTGTGACTGTCTCTAACAAAGGGTTTTTCTCTTTATTGAACAGCATAGAAAGGATCACCTTGTGGAAGGAAGGAGAAATACCTTGCCGAAATCTTTAACAATTTAAAAAGGGATTAAATCACTGACTCCAAATATCCCCAACTGACCCTGATTATGAACAGTACTATAAACATCATTGTTTATTCAATATTCACATGTTGTGTTACATTTCTAAGGTGGATATTATTTTATTAGACAGTCCGTTTTGTTTCCGTCAAATGATTACTATAACACGTAGGCATCCCCTGGATTATGGCTCTGGAAGAGTATATAATTTAAATTGCAGCAATATATTAGATTAGGTTTAAAAACTGATTGGGAAATCCAAGGCAAGTAGTTTCATTGTTACTCTATTCTTTTAAAGGCAGCTTTAAATAATATACTGAGTACACAGCAGGCTAGCAGTCTTAAGTCCTTAATGTATATTATTAACTTTGCCTGTGAGTTCTACCAAAAGTTCCAGTCTCTTATAATATAAGAGGTTAAGAGGGGAGAAGGGCTGTGGTCAAGATGTAAAGTGAATAAATAAATAAATTAATGAGAACAAGAATGTAAGCTATATTTTAATCATAAGCATGGCCACAGGGAAGGGCTTTGGGATACAGTCTAGTGGGGATAAGCAAGAGTTTCCTGACAGTTTAGAGCTTTAACATACTTTTCCAATCATAGACGTCTCCTGGAAAGAAAAAGGTACTCTCCTGTGTGAAAAGTAAAGGAGTGAGTGTCTAAAATTAAATTCTCTTTAATCTCAAGTGGAGACCCGCTATGGCTTTTTCTCATCATGTAGCTGATCTTGATGAGCAGCTTATTTGATCAACATAGATTGCACTAATGAATAGCCCAACGAAAGAGATGAACTTTATATGGTGTCTGTGTATTTCTCTTAGCTGGAAAACCCTCTATGGCTTTATTAGTCTGATAATAACATTTACAGGTCAGCCTCACAATTGAAGACAAGAGCTGAATTGGCTGAATACAAAGAGATGCATTTAGACAAATATTTAGAATGCCATTTCCCCTGTAGATATACTAGCTAAAGTTAATGTTGTCATTGTAATTTGGGAGTTAATGTTTTTTTAATAGCTGACACTTCCATTTCTCTGTTCAAAATGATTGTCAGAATGAAGCTCATAATACAAAATGTCTGGAAATAAAGTTCATTTTCCATGTCCTCCAACTGTATTATGAAAGAAGTATTTCTTTTTTTTTTCCCTTGTGCTCAGATAAAAAAAAAAAAAAAGGAATTAGTACAAAATGAATTATAAAGTATCCAGACTTCCAACAATCACATATCCATTCTGGAAAATATAGTAAATGTGCTTTTATCTCTCCACTGAGATATTTTTTCTAGAATGAAAAAATGAAATGAAATGTTTCTGTATTAGGTTTATTATTCATCCTTTCTGCTTTCCCTACCCAAAAGGACACAGCAAAGATCCTAAGACTGTTTAACATGATAACACCTCCTCAATACCTCAGCATCCACAAGCAGTGGCCTCAGTTATTCAGGCGTGCCACACTGAGGATGCAATCCTGAGGAGGGCCTTTTCCTGCTATGTGTTTTATGATTCTTCTACACCACACCAGTCTTATGTAGGTTTTATATGCTGAAGATGTAAAATGTTGGACAGATGTATAAGTTTCCTGAAATCTGTGTTTTTTGGCAAAAGGGACGGCTAAGTATGCTTCCTTTATCTAAAAGAAAGTGAGTAACACCCCTATAAGACTAGGGAACATTGCACAATAGGGGGCAGAAAGAATGCAGGAGACCAGGCCAGGGAGATAGGAAGTCAAAAGACATCTTCTGGACCTGACATAGCCATTGTTCTCATGAACCCTTTTTAGCTGTGATATCTACACAAAACCTCCACAAGACTGTACTGACAAACCTATCACTGTGGATGGAGAAGATGACAGTGAGACCCTACTTTTCCCAGAAGGATTAACAGTTGTTGGAAGAGAGAGAGGGTCATTTTTCCCAGTGGTATACCAACAGGTAAACTACCTTTACTTGGCTCGGCACAGGGGTAATTTCACATGTGTAATCCCAGCACTTGGGGAGGCAGAGGAAGGCAGATATGTGTGAGTTTGAGGCCATCCTTGTCTACAAAGGAAGTCCAAAACAGCAAAGGCTATAAAGAGAAATCATGTCTCAACCAACCCCCCAAAATAAATAAAAATAAATAAATAAATAGAAACACAACCCTTACTTCAAAAATATAAAATTTCCCATACAAAGCAGAAGGCAAGAAACTCTTAATAAATTCAGTACACTAAACACACAAAATTGAATGGAAATAGGTGGAAGACTGACCAGAAAAAAATATTTTAGTGGGAAGATATGAGGGAGTAATTGAGGAGCTATATAATTTCACACACACACACACACACACACACACATATATATATATATACACAAAATTTTAAAAAACATATATTTTAACGTTTGGTGAAAAACATGCTTTACTACATCTTAATATTTAATCTATGGTTTTATTGTTGACATACATTGCTAATACATCCCTACGTTTTTATATTTAATTTTCTTTATAGACAATTTTCCACCTTATGCTTTGGTTCAACATGTATTTCATGATGAAATTAAAATGCAGAAAGTGAACTATCCTTGGCAATAACATTTGAGAAAAAACTGCTTTTGCTTGTGAGAATAGACAAAATAAAGCATAAATAGTCCTTAGTAATAGATATTTCTAATAAAGTCACTTCATTCTAAAATGGTGAGGAAGGTTGATGATCAAGATAACCCTGCCTCCATTTCTCCAGCACAGATAGAGTCCAGAGAACAGCTTCCAAATTAGTTATAGCTGAGACCACCCACTTAGAATTCATTTTGTCCCAGAATATCAGTAAATTTAGGGAGTGGTAATTTTCTAGAATGAATACTGATGTTTTAGATCACAGAATAATTTATTATGTTCTCTGTTGTTTTAATGAAATACACTGTTGAGAGTAGCCTAAAACAGAAAGGATTTGTTTTGGATCACAGTTCAAGTGTATATTCTATTATGGCAAGAATCTTGAAATTCAAATGAGGATATTGTTTTAAGAGCATACATTACTAATTAATTTGTAACCAGTTTAAGGAAACAACTAAGTCATATTAGAGTCAAGAAAAATATGATACTGTATTTTTCAATGTTTTCTTTTCTGCTTGGATGTGCTTATTTAATTGAACTTGAATTAATCTAAAATTAAATAAGATAAGGTGTAAATTTCTCAGGAAAAAATAGCTACATTTCATTGTCCCTCTGTGCTTAGCAAATATTTTAAGGCTATCACTTAATGACACATTATCAGTGACAGTAGATACATAGGCAAAACATGGTACTGGAGAAGCCAACACACAACAGGCAAATAGGAGAAATGCTGACATAGATTATTATCAGAAATGATATAATTTTGTCTTAGCCCCCTCAAGTAATTCAGTTCTTTTTAGTAGAATCAATTACATAAAGTAGTTGGGTGGGCCATATATCCTGTACTGTAATGTGGGAGTGTTTTAAGAGATAAAAATTACAGCCTCATTAGTGACCAACAAAAACTCCTATTCTGAGACATGGATAATGGTGTCAGGCATGATTCATGGTTTGGATCCATTTCCACTGAAAAATTATTTTAAACTTTGGGAGTAATAGACCAGATGCCTATGAGTTATGAATTTATATGATCAAGTAGTTTCATTCTTTATAATTTATCAAAAGTGGCTAAGAGAAATGGAACAAAAAATTGAATGACAAAGAGGCTCCTGTCTACACAGAGAATGCAATGCTATCTGCAACAATCTTAGAATCAATCATGAATTCATTGTATCAAATAGTAGAGCCTTCAAGAGTAAAGAACTGGAGGCAAAAGAGACTGCACCTGTACTGTAAGGTGAAACTACTGCCTCAGACGTGCCACTGAGGAGCTAACTACCTTGTGCTGCTGAAAGTTTATTTTCTAAGCTCAGTCCCCTTATCTGAAAATGCCTAAGCCAAAGAGCCCTGGTAAGGAAACATGAAACCAGTGTCTGAAAATCTTGTAGCTTTGCTGATTCTTTGTCTGGCATAGAGCATCAGTAACTGTTGGTCACTTTGCTATTTCATGGCCATTTGGTAAAATTACACTCATGAAGATAATATAAATGAATTATGAGAACCATTTACAAAATAAAGTTAAACACAAATTATAAATGAAATTCTGTGCATCTTCAGAAATTTATGTGTATATTTACTTTTTTAATAGTTATTATTATCCTAGATATATACTCCAGGATTTATAATTTAAAAATAAAAATGAATAGGAAGATGCGAGATACGGGTAAAGGGAGAGAGAAAAACAAGAAGGAAAATATTTATACTAAGTGTTAAGCAGAAACAGCTCTAGTGTTTTTAGCAGATATATGAGCAATTATGAGATATGCAAATTATAAGATTTTTTGAGAAATAACCCCAGAAGTTATGGTGTATGGTACAGTATGCACACTTTCTTTCTTTTTTTTTTATGAGAAAAACAGAACTCATATGTGTGAAAGAGATATTTTTTCTTATTTTAATTTTTTATTAATTTATTCTTGTTACATCTCAATGGTTATCCCATCCCTTGTATCCTCCCATTCTTCCCTCCCTCCCATTTTCCCATTATTCCCCTCCCCTATGACTGTTCCTGAGGGAGATTTCCTCCAGGGGAAGACCTGGTGGCACTCAGAGGAAAGCTAACAGGTTACCAAGAAGAGACTTGATACAGTATGCAAACTTTCAAAACACTGTGATCCATTCAAGAAATTGGACTGAATGACCACAGATAACTTAAAAACCTTTCATCATGTTAGGAACAGAAATGCAGTGTATAAAATTTATACTTGGGCTTCATAGTATATGAAATTCAGATTTTTCTCCCACTACAAAAGAAAAACAAAAACAAAAACCTGCACTACAAATAAGGCTCATGGACCATCTGGAACTAGGAGCAGGAACACACAGAGGAAACCAGAAGCCTGGTCAAGAGTTCGGCAGGATATTTAAACAAGAGAACAAGTGATATGAAGCTTTGTATGGGGATGACATTGAACTTCCAGGAGGACTTGGAGCGATAAGGCTGTGCTATTCACTGATACAAGCATTCATGTACTGTTCAGGGATGCTACTAAGTAAAACTAAAAGAGTTAAATGTCTTTGTACATCATAATATCTAAAGTTATTACTACATTAACCTTAATATAGTAATGAAAAAAAACCCCAAAAGCATAAGAAGACGTTTTGAAATGCTCTTCTCACCTTGCGTTCCTTTTTTCCTTGATTAAAAACATATAAATGTTTAAGAAATCAAGATAGTTCAGTAGGTAAGGCTAATGGCTGCCCAGCATGGCAATTTGAGTTTGACCCCTCAGAACATACATGGTGGTTAATTTCTGACCTCCAGAGGTATGCTCTTGCACAGACATGTCCATAAACATAAACACACATACAAACACACCCACCACATACACAGAGAGAGAAACACAGACATACGCATGCATGCATACACACCAATAAAAATTTAAGCCCGATATGCTTCAGAAGGATAGGTTCCTATTTTTAAAAGTAGATTTTACAAATGCAAGAAGTATTAATAATATATGACCATTCTAATTGTATGAGGTAGAGTCATTTGTGTAATATATTATCTTAAATATAGAAATAGTTGAGTTACTTTTCATAACAAGTTCAAATGACATATTGTTGTTTTTTCATTTTCAAATATGCTCATTTATTAAAAATGAAATCTGAATTCAGCAATTTCAAAATCTAATGAATTTATATTTATACACACACACACACACATATATATATATATGAATTAATACCTGATCCTCCATACATATATATATATTCCTAACTGCTAATGCTCTGTGCTTTTCCCAATTAAAAATTTTTATATTTTACATATACATTTATATTGTTACCCATATATACTACCTATAGCAAGAAGAACCATAACACAATCAGGAATTATATAAATGTTACACTCTTAGTGTTTTGACTCTTTGTATTTGACAGCCTTGAAGATAACATCTTTCTATCTAGGTGTGTCAAAATTTCTGAATGTAAATCAATCTCCATCACACCTTGTCATTATCAACTTGAAACCGCTATCTAGACCTATAAACATCTTAACCCCTAAACAACTAAGCTTCATTGTAAAACTAAACTACCTGGTCTTTAACCCCATCAGAGACTTGAGAAGGAATAAACTTGATCACCTGAGTATGCCGTGCATGCAGGTTAGTAGCTTTCTAAATGAGATGACAGAGACTGTTTGCTACCTAAATAATCACCCAAAACTCTCTATAACATTGGAGCATCTTCTTCAGTCTCCTGGCCCAATATATTCTGCCTGGAAAAAGAGCAAGCTTGGATGCAGGCAGAGTCAATGGCCAAATTCTACCAAGACCAGGAAAGCAGGTCCTCAATAGTTCCTGCCTCACAAATATATCTGTCATTATTGCTGTTTTTTAAAATAATATATGACTACTATAAATAATTATAGCATCAAACCTCAACAACTGGCTTTCAAGATACATGGCAATGAAATGAAAACGATGAAACTGCTTCCTGTTCCATGCACTGGAAAGATTTCTCTGTGGTATCTCCTGCTGAGAGAATTCTCTGACTGGGAATACAAACACCTCCCAGGAGACAGGTGAAGGACTTGAATGTTAACCCAGCGGTTCAGTCACCTAAAATCCAGGCTCATGTCTTCTGAATATCAAAAGCAATATAAGAGGAGGAAGACCCAAACCTTTGGAGGTTTCATAAAGCACAAACATTCTTCAGGAAGTTAACTAGTGTTCACTAAATGGCAGTTCAGATTCACACCAAGAGGAAAACTTTTAACTTGGCCATGAAACAGAGCTTCTTCTGATATTGGGTGCATTCCAGTTTTTCTGTCTTTCAGCAGGAAGCATATTAATTTGATAACCATTTGCTGATTTCAGTAGATTCTGAGAGGAAAGCAATGAGGGTTATCACTACAGCACAGGGAAGCAGAAGACATTGTCATGGAGTTTAAATAGAGCACAAAAAGACAAGCAAGGCAAATTGTTTCCTTCAACTTCAATTCCACTGTCCTCTCTTGAGTAACGTTTTTGCCCAAGGCTCATCAGCCCAATAACAAAGCACAGACTAACTCACTTCTACAAGTGCTCAGCTTCCCAAGGATGCCACTCAGTGTTTTTCAAGCATTCAGACAGAGACAGCTCCTAAGGTGGACAACTGTCATGACATTTTTCAAAACTCACAGCAGCTAATACAGTTTTAGAAGTTGATGACAAGAAGCTCCCTTATTTCTCTATGCCAAGACAAACATGTTTAATGGTACAGCGGTATCTTCTCAACTAAGCACACACACGGCTGCAGCTCGAAAATAATATAAGAAAAAAATAAATTAAATGCTTACCACTGGAAAATTAGATAAAGAATCTCTGCTGTGACTGAACTAAGGGTATTCATAGATTCTTTTTATTAGCTTCACATTCTTTCAATTATTTTCTAATCACCACTAATTAATTAATTCACTTTATGCTCTAATCACACTACCCCCTCTTCTACTCCCAGTGCCTTCCCTTACAAGCCTCTCCCCCATTCTCTATGGTCCTTCTCCTCAGAGGACAGGTAGGTCCCATTGGGTACCAGCTCTCTCTGGCACATTATGTTGCTGCAGGGCTAGGCTCACCCTCTTGCACTGAGGCCAAACAAGGCAGGCCTGTTAAGGGACCAGGATCCAAAGAGAGGTATGAAAGTCAGAGAGGGCCCCTGTTCCAGTTGTTGGGGGACCCACATGAAGAGAAAGCTGCGCATCTCTGATGTATGTTCACGAGGCCTAGGACATGTCTTAGGTCAAATTTCTATTTTCCTCACATAGCTTTTTTTTCCACATATGTATGTAAAAAGATTTCAACAGAAAATGCCACACAAAGAAAACAATGAAATACCAATGTGTAAATCACCATCTGGTGTAAGTAAATTTTGAACCTGCAAAAATAATTAAACAATAATGAAACATTCCTAACCATCTTAAAAGTGGGATTTGGTGATGATAGCACCCGGTGTCTTTCTTAGGTCAAATTAATGAAGCTAAATGACACTAGTAATATGGAAACAATTCTTTAACTTGTGATGAAGGTAGATATTTTTATACATGAAAATAAAGATTGTTTTACAATATAGTGAAAAATTAAGAGACTAACTCACAGACTTAATATAAAACACATCATTGAGGAAATAATCCATTTTTTTTTCAGAAGAGTAAAAGCAAATCAGTTGAAAGCTAATTATTGTATCTTAAATGTGTATTTGAAAAAGGCTTTTTCTCCAAATATTGGAAGCAATAAAGATATTTTATTCTAGTAAGTTACCTGTGCTATAGCAGTAACCAAAAAACACAATCATACAAGTCAAACATTACTAATGAATGCTTGCCAAATTGCATGGTTACATATGGTCTCAGAGTTTTATAGATTGAACTGATCAATAATAAAGCAGTCCAAAATTTCTACAGCCAAGGATAGTTCTGTTTTTAAAAAAGGTAATGAAGGAAGAAAGAAAGGAAAGAGGGAAGGAAGGAAGGAAGGAAGGAAGGAAGGAAGGAAGGAAGGAAAGAAAAGAGGAAGGAAGGGAAGAAGGAAGGATTACCTCACTCAGGGTAGATCTTTTCTACTTTCATCCATTAGCCTGCAAATTTCAAGATTTCCTTGTTTATATAGCTGGGTAGTATGCCATCATATAAATGTACTACAATCTTTGCTTGAGGGATGTCTGGGTTATTTCCCATTTCTGACTATTATGAAAAAGCTGCTATGAACATAGTAGAACAAAGCCCTTGTTGTGTGTTGGAGCATCTTTTGGGTATATGCCGAAGAGTGGTATAACTGGATCTAGAGGTCGCTCTATTTCTAATTTTCTGAGAAAGCCTCAGACTTATTTCCAAAGTTGTTGAGACTCAGAAAGACACACATGGTATGTACTCACTTATAAATGGATGTTAGTCATTTTACATATAGTCATATTACAGAATAAGCAATCTACAATTCACTCCCCAAAAAGCTAAATAACAAGGAGGGCCTACAGGAGAGTGCTTGAATCTCACTCTAAAGGAGAAATAGAATAGTAAGCAGAAATGGATGAAGAGAGGCAACAGGGTAGGACAGGGAGTGTAGGCAAATAAGGGTTGGGATCCGATGTTGGGAGAGCAAGGGTGGGAGGATAGAGGGCTTAGAAAGGGAAGAAAAACTGAAGGCAGAGGCATCACTGAGACAAGCTGGTGACCTACAACAGGGTAGGCTTCTGAGAAGATATGGTGGTGACTCTAGTTAAGACTTCTAGTAGTTAGTTGCGATGGTCATGGAGACTGATAAGGCCACCTTCTAGCTAGATAGTACTTTTAGTGGAGGGAGGAGAACACCAAGCTACTCAGGAAAGTTTTGATCCAAAATTTACCTGCGTACAAGATGTGCAGAGATAAAGTTAGAGCAGAGATTGAGGGAATGTCCAACCAATGTCTGGCCCAACTTAGACTCATCCCATGGGAAAGAGCCAACCCTTGACACTATTAACAATATTCTGCTAAGATTGCAGACAGGCATCCAGCATAACTGCCCTCTGAGAGGCTCCACCCAGCATAGGATTGAAACAGATGCAGAGACTTACATCCATACATTAGACAGGGCATGGAGAGCCTTGAGAAAGAGTCAGAGAAAGGATTGAAAGAACAGGAGGGGACATGAACTCCACAAGAAGACCAACAGGTCAACTAACTTGGGCTCAAAGGGGCATACAGAAACGGAAGCCCCAAACAAGGACCATGCATGGCCTGGGCCTAGAACCTCTCTCTATATATGTACCCAATGAGCAGCAGATAAGTCCTCATGTGGGTCCCTTAGTATAAGGTCAACAGGAGCTGCCTCTTACATGGACTCTGTTGCCTATATTTTGGTCACTTCCCTCTGGTGGTGCTGCCTTGCCCAGCTCAGTGGAAAAAGATTCACTCAGTCCTGAAGAAACCTGATGTACCCAGGTAAGTTGGGGGGTGGGGGCTCATATATTCTGAGGGGTAGGAAAGGATGGATAGGGGGAAGAGAGAGAAGGTGGGACCAGGGGCATAAGAGGGAGGGGTTTATGATTGGGATGTAAAGTGAAATTTTTTTTAAATTAATTTATTCTTGTTACATCTCAATGGTTATCCCATCCCTTGTATCCTCCCATTCTTCCCTCCCTCCCAGTTTCCCCTTATTCCCCTCCCCTATGACTGTTCCTGAGAAGGATTACCTCCCCCTGTATATGCTCATAGGGTATCAAGTCTCTTCTTGGTAACCTGCTATCCTTCCTCTGAGTGCCACCAGGTCTCCCCCTCCAGGGGACATGGTCAAATGTGAGGCACCAGAGTACATGAGAAAGTCATATCCCACTCTCCACTCAAGTGTGGAAAATGTTCTGTCCATTGGCTAAAGACCTCAACATAAAACCAGAGATGCTAAGTCACTTAGAAGAAAAGGTGGGGAAGAGCCTGGAGCATATTGGCACAGGAGACAACTTCCTGAACAGAACACCAACAGCCCAGGCCTTAATGTCAACAATTAATAAATGGGACCTCATGAGGCCGAGAAGCTTCTGTAAGGCTGGAGACACTGTCAAGAGAAAAAAGCGACAGCCTACAGACTGGGAAAAGAGCTTCACCAACCCTACATCTGACAAAGGTCTAATATCCAAAATATATAAAGAACTCAAGAAATTAAACACCACCAAACCAAATAACCCAATTGAGAAATGGGGCTTGGAACTAAACAGAGAATTCTCAACAGAGGAATATCAAATGGCTGAGAAACACTTAAAGAAATGCTCAACCTCCTTAGTCATCAGAGAAATGCAAATCAAAACAACTCTGCGATTCCATCTCACACCCATCAGAATGGCTAAGATAAAAAATTCAAGCGACACCACATGCTGGTGAGGATGTGGGGAGAGAGGAACACTCCTTCATTGCTGGTGGGAATGCAAACTAGTACAGCCACTTTGGAAATCTATATGGTGCTATCTCAGAAAACTGGGAATAGGGCTTCCTCAAGACCCAGCTATTCTACTCCTTGGAATATACCCAGAAGATGCTCCAGCACACAACAAGAAAATTTGCTCAACCATGTTCATAGCAGCCTTATTCATAATAGCCAGAAAATGGAAACAGCCTAAGTATCCCTCAGTAGAAGAATGGATAAAGAAACTGTGATATATATACACTATGGAATACTACTCAGCTATTAAAAACAAGAATTCCCAAAATTTGTGGATAAATGGATTGAGCTAGAAATGATCATAATGAGTGAGCTAACCCAGAAGCAGAAAGACTCAAATGGTATATACTCACTTATATCTACATACTAGCCCAAAGGGCATGTCCCATGAAAGCCTTCCCTTACCATGAAACTGGGACAGAGGGGAGGACATCCTATTGGGACTCTAGATGAGAGAAGCATGGGAGAATAGCAAAGTAGAAGGATCCAGTGTGTCCTAGAAACCTACAAGTAGAACATTATGTTTGGCAGATTTGGGCCCAGAGGTCCCGCTCAAACTAAGGCACCAGCCAGTGAAATTTTTTTTAAAAAGGAAATAATAAAATCATCTTTATCTTTTCTGTTTTTAATTTTTTCTTTAAATAATAATCCAATTGGTTTTCTCTTCTTTTAAGAGAGAATAAGCAATACAGAAAAGAAATGTTTCTTGTTTACAAGCCCAAAAGGTCAGGGAAGTGAAAAATGTCAAATCTACAAAGTTGGATAATAGTGGGTAAAGTAGGGAATGTTAACGATGTCTTTGGGTATAGACTTTCATTAAAATCATATATAATTTCAATCATGCTGTAATGAAGAGTCTGTGATCTTACTTATCATCATAAAATGAGTATGCTGGACATGTTGCTATGATCATCTTCAACATTTGCAGGGAAATCTAGACTAGAAGATAACTATTCATTGCCCTGGTCAATTGGTGTAGCAAAGTGAAAAGGTATGATGAGCTGTGAGGATCGTCAGCATCATCATCTCTGGAATCAATTTGGATAGGTTTTGTTATCTCAGCTCTGAAAACCCTACTTCTCTGTGATTCCTGTCTTGAATGAGTCAGAATAATTAAGATAATTATTTCCTGAAACACATGATACAATGACAATCACATAAGGAGTTCATCAATTGCTGCTCCATTCCCTTCCAAACTTCACATTCCATCTACCTCCTTACCATGTTCTTCTTTCTTTGTGTCCCATCCCTCACATCACCTCTCTCTTTGCGCACATGAAAAAATTCTACTACTAGAATTGTAACTCTGGCTGTGGCTATTGTCTCACAGAATAGACTAGATTCTTTATCTGTGTAGTATTATCTCCTTTCATTCCCAGAGCGTAAATTTCTGTTTAAAAAAACATTTGCATTTTTAGCAGTTAGACTGTAAGAATGCTGAACTTGAGGACCCTATAACCTGTTCGAGGATACACAAAATCCTGTGGTGGGTTTGCTATATGTATAGAATTAAGAATTGCAAATCTCAACCACAACATTTTATGGGTACTTAATGTAAGAAACACATTGATTGGGAGTTGGGGGTTAGAAACTAGAGAATGAAGTCCCTAATATAGTACTAATTGCCTCTGAAACTTTGCCTTATAAATCTAGCTCTTGCAGAAATTAATTCCCAAATCTATTTTTTTGTTTGTTTGTTTTGATTTGTTTTGTTTTGTTTTTCAAGACAGAGTTTCTCTGTGTAGCCTTGGTTGTCCTGGACAGCTGGCCTTGAACTCACAGATTCACCTGCCTCTGCCTCCCTAAATGCTGGAATTGCAGGCATAACAGGACTTCAAATCTAGACTTTTAATAATGGTACCTATGGTGGTTTGAATGGGAGTGGCCTGCATGGGTTCATAGATTTGAATGGGTGGTCATCACCTGGCTGATGATTCAGATAGAAATCTCAGATCAATTGCTGTAGGGCCACCCATACTGCTATCCCTATAATGGATTAAACCTTTAAATTGTAAACCAGCACCAATTAAATATTTTTCTTTATACGAGTTACTGTGGTCATGGTATCTCTTCACAGAAATAAAACACTGACTAAGACAGAAGTTGGTACTAGGGTATTGCTTGAAAGACCTGACCATGTTTTTGTCTGGCGGACAAATTTTGGAAATTTTGGACTAGGATAGTGATTAGATACTTTAAGTGAAACTTAATGGAACATCCTAGTAGAAGCATGGAAGATAGTGGTACTGAGTGTAATTTAGGTTATGACAACTCAGCTCAAGAAATTTCAGAGGAGAATATTAGTAAGTGGCCAGAGATCGTTCCTGTGATAATATGATGGATAATATGGTTGCTTTTGACCTTAGCCAAAAATTCTGCCTGAGGCAAAATTGAAGAGCTTAGATCAACATCTTTTTTACTTTATTAATTTATTCATATTACATCTCAATTGATATCCTATCCCTTGTATCCTCCCATTCCTTCCTCCCTCCCGCTTTCCCCTTACTCCCATCCCCTATGTCTGTGACTGAGAAGGACCTCCTCCCCCTGTATATGCTCATAGGGTATCAAGTCTCTTCTTGGTAGCCTGTTATCCTTCCTCTGAGTGCCACCAGGCCTCCCCATCCAGGGGACATGGTCAAATATGGAGCACCAGAGTTCATGTCAAAGTTAGTCCCTACTCTCCACTCAATTGTGGAGAATGTCCTGTCCGTTGGCTAGATCTGGGTAGGGGTTCGAAGTTTACTGCACGTATTGTCCTTGCTGGTGCCATAGTTTGAGCAGGACCCCTGGGCCAAGATCTGCCCATTATAATGTTCTTCTTGTAGATTTCTAGGGCCCTCTGGATCCTTCTATTTCCCCATTCTCCCATACTTCTCTCACCTACAGTCCCAATAGGATGTCCTCCCCTCTGCCCCACTTTCCTGGTAAGTGAAGACTTTCATAGGACATGTCCCTTGGGCTAGTGTACAGATATAAGTGAGTATGAATACTCCTTCATTGCTGGTGGGAATGCAAACTAGTATAGCCACTTTGGAAATCTATTTGGCACTATCTCAGAAAACTGGGAATAAGTCTTCCTCAAGACCCAGATATTCCACTCCTTGGAATATACCCAGAAGATGCTCCAGCACACAAGGACATATGATCAAATATGTTCATAGCAAGCCTTATTCATAATAGCCAGAACATGGAAACAGCCTAAATGTCCCTCAGTAGAAGAATGGATAAAGAAACTGTGCTACATTTGCACTATGGAATACTACTCAGCTATTAAAAGCAAGGAATTCCTGAAATTTGTGGACAAATGGATTGAACTAGAAATGATCATAATGAGTGAGTTAACCCAGAAGCAGATTAACAGCTTTGGCAGAGGACATATCCAAACAATCTAGCACTTAATGTGTTGTGTAGCTATTGGTGGTGACTTTTATTTAGATCTAAAGTGAAAAGGAGCATTATGAGCAAGGAAAAGTGTAAAATGGAGAGTTGGAGGAGGAAAAGCGCACCGGGAAATGTGATGGAGCTAAATCCAGTGATCAAAGAGGAAAGAAGTTTAAAGAAAAAGCCGGATAGTAAGTAGAATAAAAGGAGTGGTGACTTCAAATCAAGACCACCAACCTGGTGAACTTTCAACTTGTGAAAAGAAAGTAAAGAAAAGCTTAGGGCTGGTGATATAGACCTTTAATCTCAGCAATCAGCAGGCAGAGACAGGCAGGTGGATCTCTGAGGTTAAAGCCTGCCTGGTCCTCAGAACAAGGTCAAGGACAACCGTAGCTTATTCTGTGAAAGTAACTATTAAAAAAACAGAAACCTGGGGAATATGTGTTTGAATGAGGGGGGCATACTCCAGCCCCAACAAACAGAACTGGGTAGACTTGGCCACATGATTGTGAGTCAAGGAGTCAAGTCACGGTGGCCAGGCTTCTGTCAGAAGTATCCTTACACGGAGGCCTAGCTAATGTGTGAAACCATGAAAGAGAAACCCAGATTGTGTTGGAAACCCAGTATGTTGGCAATGGCAGAACCATGGGATACCTGCCAAGGAAAGCTAGAGACTGGATATAGAGCAAAGCCAAGAGAGAGAGTGTGTTGCAGTTAACAAAGTTGTAAGGAGTAGTAGATCTGAAGAGATCTTTTATATCAGAGATAGAGATGCAGTGTTTGGAGTTTGGTCAGCTGGTCTTTGTTCTTGCTTTGTTCCAATATTTTTTCCATGTCCTCCATTTTGGATTGTAATGTATGTTCTGTACCACTGTATGTCAAATTCTGTGATCTGCTTTTTTATTTTGATATTGCATGAGATTATACTTACGGGATTGCCATGAGTTGACAAAGAGACTTTGAACTTTGCTTTTTTAAAACAATGTTCAGGCTGTGAGAGATTATGGACTGAATGTATTTTTCAAATTAAAATATAGCTACAATAATACGGAGGCCGTGAAGTAGAATTTGGATTTTTTTAAACAGAAATGGCTCCCATAGGCTCACAAATTTTAATGGCTGTTCAGTAGGGTGTGGTGTTACTTAGGAATGTCCATAGATACTGTGTTTCTTCACAACAACCGAACATTGATTAAGGTAGTGAGTGCTAAAATGAGAATTAAATATGTGTGGGTGTCTCTGTCTCTTCCCTCCCCCTCTTTGAGTGTGTGCATGATGTAGATGTATATGTACACATTTGAATATGTACATGAGACTCTCGCTCATGATCATTCTGTGTGTGTGTGTGTGTGTGTGTGTGTGTGTGTGTGTGTGTGAGTGTGTGTGTGTATTAGAAGTCAACTTTGGTTACCTTTCATTGCTTTATTTTTCTTTAGACAAATTCTCTTACTAAACTTTAACTCTCCATTTCTGCTGTGTTACCTGGCCACTAAGCCCCAGGACTTCTGTCACTCCCTCCCTAGTGCAGTGTTATATGTGCCTACTACCATATCTAGGTGTTTACATGGGTGCTAGGGGACTGAACTCAGTTCCTTATGCTTGGACAACAAGCCCTTTATCCACTGAATGAGCTTTTTAACACAATTTTTCATAAGTTAATATTATAAGTATCATTATTACTGTCCTATAGCTTAAAAGCAATGGTCAATATTCTCGTAGTAGCTAAGATGATGGATACTGAACTAGAGTGGCAAGAAGGAGGACTGTTTCATAGCAATAGGATGCGTTTTGTGTATAGTTTGCTTTACCCCACTCAAGGTGCTCTATAGCATTGCATCTAGCCAGAGAATTTTTGGCGGCTGAGGTTTATGCAGATCTTAGAATGAATATAATGGCAAAATGGAAAGGACAATAGCAAGATTTAAATTAGTTCTTAGTCCAAAGCCCTGGGCATATCTGATGTGTGTATTTGAAGGTAAGATTGAAAGTCAGTCTTTCAGATGTCTACACCTGCGTCTCTCCTCTGTTGCCTGCATCATATCTAGCATGATCATTAGAAGATGGCAATTTTAGCCATTCACAAGGGAACCAGTTTTGAGAAACCCACATGGGCTCTGTATTCTCTAAGAAAGTTCTGGTTGCTTGTGAAGTGCACATTAGTTTTTCAACTTTTCAAGGATGATCTAGCAAATTCTTTGAAAATTTTGTATAGTTGGTCCACAATAATAGCTTGATAGGCTCGCCTCATGCTGGGCTAACATTTATTTTTGATTAAAGCCTGATTGTGTACAGAGATGCTCATGAAGCTCTGAACTGTGGCAAGAGAGGGGATAAAGGTAAGCTCAGCTTATGCTCTGCCCATGAGAACTCAAAACACATTCCCTATGTGCCCAGGAGAAACTGTGCATAAATATCTCCTTATGGCTTCATCATACTTCTTAAATTGAGAGAATCACAACATTTTAAAACAGTAGCTTCTTCTTCATATTAAAATAAAATTTCTTGTAGGTTTCTAGGACCCTCTGGATCCTTCTACTTTGCTATTCTCCCATGCTTCTCTGGTCTAGAGTCCCAATAGGATGTCCTCCTCTCTGTCCCAGTTTCCTGGTAAGTGAAGGCTTTCATGGGACATGCCCCTTGGGCTAGTATGCAGATATAAATGGGTATATACCATTTGAGTCTTTCTGCTTCTGGGTTAACTCACTCATTATGATCATTTCTAGCTCAAGGGAAAATGGGAGGGAGGGAAGAATGGGAGGATACAAGGGATGGGATAACCATTGAGATCTAACAAGAATAAATTAATTAAAAAATAAAATAAAAAATAAAATAAAATTTCTAATTCCTAATGTTAAATCAAAGTTGCTAACTGGCTACAGTATTTGCTGTAATAATTTGCATAGCTGATGTAGACGAAGTGAGAAACACCTTTTTACAACTCTCCAGGACAAAGTTGTACTAAGAAGCAAATGGTAGTGTAGCAACAATCTTTAGAAATTCTTATGTGTAGTCTCAGGAAGTTGCAGGCTTGAAGCTACTACTGTTATTAGCACATCCTTAGGAAGTTGTTTTCTCAGTTTTCAAATCAACTACACGAAAAAAAAAAGTAATAACAATGACATAACTTTGTGAACCTGCTCTGTTAATTAATATGTTTCTACTACTCCATAGCTATGACTACAAATGAAAAGGCTTCATATGAATTCTAATACATAGGACAGTAATGGTGATATGAATAATATTAACATAATAAAAATTCTTGAGAGACTGAGAATGATCAGTAACCTTGCAATTGCTACAAGAAAGAGGTTTCCAGCAACTTTAAGACAAAACAGATTCATAGGGTAATATTTCTTCCTCAAATATAATGAAAAAATAAATTATAATATATTTAAATTTATTTTTAGAAACTAATATGGGTATTTTAAAAGGACATTGGGTTTTACCTGCAATTGTGAGATATATCTCTTTCTGTGGAGACATTGGCTCAACATCAGTCAGATACACAACACAGACTAGAGAATTAATTTGACTATTTTGGTGGACATTTCCAGTTAATTTTTTCCTCTCATTTGTTTCTGCTTTGTGTTCATTCCCTAGTGGCCACAGGTATAATGAAGATGCTAATTCTAAAGCTGAATTTTCTGACACCTTTTCATTCGTTGAAGTCTCATCTAGAACTACAGACATTTAATAAATATATCCCATGCTGCATTTTTCTTGTAGTAAGAATCCAGACTGTTGCCATGAGTCATGTCATCATGACCATGGATGGACTTACCTCTAAACCTGTATAGAAGCCCCCAATAAATGTTTTCAAAGTACTCTTATTCATGGTGCTTTGTCACAGCAGTAGAAGAGTAACTAATAAATTATTACTTTACTTATTAATTAATTCACCCAGAGGACCAATGAGAGCTATTGCCCAAGCCAAATGGCTATTATTAGATATAAGATCAGAAAGTAAATATGTGGAGAAAATACACACAGTGTGAACACAAGTTTTTTCCAGAGAGACCATTTGATGTTTGTCATATAGTACAACTTGATAAAAATAAAATTATTTCTTGTACTTTTCTTTTTCTTTTTCAGGTACAGATAGATCAGAATTGGGTTTCTAGTTTTCACTGTATAACTGCTGTGTGGTTTAAACAAAAGGCCTATATGTTTCTGATGCATTTGGTCAGCGTCTCTCCTGATGACAACACTCATTGGCCCAGTCAAGAAAAGGGTAGTCTCTAGTGAGAGGGCCCAGGATTGCATCCCAGAACTTACCTGTTCAAATGAGCATTAAAAAGCAGAAACAAATCAGACTAACCAAAACAATAAACAAACAAACAAAAACAAGAGATCTCACATTTTCAACTATGAAAAGAATTGAGCTAAGAGATTATTTTCTGGGATTCAAGACACAACATACCTTTCAGAGTTTAAAAACAACTGTAATCCACAATAATGTTACTTTTGCTTTCTTGATCAGAGGAGTATACACTCATTTAAAATAAAACAATTGTGGGGCCAGTACTAAAATTGAGAAATAAGAAGCCCACATATGCTTTTCAGGGTGGTTTGACCTTGCCACACAGTACTTGGAAAGTCATTGAAAAGTATAAATGTACATATGCTATCTCTGAAGATTCACTCTGGGCTTGCTTAGAGTTACTCCCTGGGAAGGGTGTTCATTTCTAACTTTCTGCACAACCACAGAAAACTGACAACATGACAAGGAATGAACTGTTAACAGGAGCTGGCCAGAGATAGCCCAGTTCCTCTCAAAGGAGAATCTGAGAAGATGACTATGGCTTTTAAGAGGGGGTCAGGTTCTTCTTACAGTTACATCATTCACTAAGTATGTATTGAGTAATTTCATTCATTATTTCTATAACGGTTACTAGTTTATAATCCCCTTCTGACACTACATACTAATACGGCACAGATTTCTTATTACAGATAATCAGAATTTAGGTAAATTCATATTTTAGTTCACAAAATGCAAGTAAATAATGGAGAAATATACTTAAAAACTATTGATAGAAGGAAAATATTTATTCAAAAGATGCATATTAGGTTAAAAAACTTTTATTTAAGCTATTTTTAAATTTCCTAGTCTAATTAAAGAGAATAGAAACAACATTCTTTATTTAATTAGCACTTATAAATATGGTCATTTTTGATCCAAAATTCTGAGTCAAGATGCTGAAATAAAAATAATTATAAAGTAAAATAGATCGACACATGTACACATGTACAACATGCATGTGGAGACAAAAGGGCAATTTCCTAGGGGTCAGTTCTCTCCTCTTACCATATAAATCCTGGGATCAGACTCAGGTCCCTGTCAGGCTTGGAAACAAGTGCCTTTACCTGCTGAGCCATCTTGCCAGCAGCCCCTCTTTCAGTTACTTTAAATAGCATGATCTGCTATTGGCAGATGCAATTGGCATTGTTTCTTGGGGAATAGTGAAGCATATGTACATGTCATGGACAATCTGTTTGTAAAGCACTTATGGTGAGTTTGAGTCAAATATATCTTTGCAAACACAATCTATGTCTAGTTTGTGAAAATGCCTCTCTCACTAGAAAGGAGCATGACTGTTCCTGTATCACTATGGAGGCGTGCTGCCAATCAACCTCTTAGCAGTAGAACTTGTTAAAAATAAAATACAATGAATTAAAATAGCAAGGCCAGCCTTTGCTCCATAAGACTGTCAGAAACAATGACAGAAGCACAAGATTTAAACAAAAGTAGAAAAAAATGTACTTGCAAAATTGCTTAAAACTATAGGAATTTTCCTGTGACAAATGTTCCTCTTAGGTTCTTGCTGAGATGCCAAATAAGTCCTATTAGCTCATTAATTCTACGGAAATTTTTATCATTCTCAGTCAACCAGCTGACCTGAGTTTTAGAATAAAAGTCACATATAAATTGATCAATTTGACAGTTTCTAATTTCAGATGAGTCCCAAAAATTCAGATCTGATTCTACTGCAAGAAACAGATTTGATTCTTTTCAAGGGTAATCTCTCGAAGCGTTGTAAAACATTTGAAATGCAAGTAGTGTGAACTCTGTGGTCTCTTTTAGTGTGTCACCTGGCACCACGTCATAAAACCATGCAATATGAGTTCTTGCATTTTTAAAACAACCTCAGATATTTGATCCGTTAACCCATAGCTCAATATTTCATTTACTTTGCCAAAGCACCTTGAGAGTCTGGAGAATTCATGTTCTCAGCTGTTCTTCAGCTTCACGTGCTTCATCTGCCCTTGATTTTGAGTCAGGGATGATGCTATTCATGTAAAGGCTTGTAAGGATCATTTGCATACATTGAACTAGACTGCCTCCTTGAGCTCATGTTTCATTTATGGAAATAAAGAAGCAGTAAATGGAGTTGTTGCACTGCCATGCCTGCTGTGAGTTTCACACCATTCATCATAGTGAATATTGACTCTTATGAAGGTTTCTTAATGCCATGACTGTGGATAACCCATAAGACACACCTTTAGAAGTGTAGCATCAATGATGACACTATCATTTTAGTTGCTCTCAATACTATTTTTGTATACTGCCTTGGAAAATCTTATCCCCTGCACTTATGCTCCACGAGGATACTGTCATGATCACTGGAAAATCATCTTCCAACTGAAAAGGTATTTTGACAAATGCAAAACTGTCAGCCATTAGAAAATTTGAATTTGCAATTTGACAGAAGATAAGGATCTCATAAGTAGCTATAAAACTGTCTCACACTCTGAGACCTCAATCTGCCAATGCAATTATGTAACCTATTTCTTTTCTTTTTAAAATTTCTGTTATCTTCTTTTTGGCAGCAGCCATTTTTCTACTACAGTTTCCCAACTCTGCCAGTCCACTTAATTAGCTATATAGATAACCAGGTCACTGTGTTTGGACTATTTTTTAAAGTGTGTCATAGCACATAACAAACAGCAATGATACTGATCCATTTAATTTATGGAAAGAGGGTAGCTCACTTGGACTGAGAGCAGAAAAATGAATTTGAAAAAACAACCCTTCATAAATATTAGTTGAGCATTAATGTGTGACTAAGCCTGTGAAGTAAACGGGAGAAATTGTTAAGTGTGTCCTTGCAGAGCTCACAGGAACATAAATAAAGAGGCTCATCCATGAATGAGTGCAAAAAGTAAATAAACCCACAAATAGGGTTGAAGTTAAATAGAAGCTCTTTACACAAACTCTTTACAATGAGAAAATAAATGTGACACTAGTGATCAGGGGAAGATTGAGAGAATCCTGTGTAGAGTCTCCCAGGAAGTGGCTGGGGTGATAACAGGTAGGGATTGAGAGTGAATGATCTTTTCCTGTAGTAAAATTTAGTTAAACAGTTAGTGGTCTTACAGGTGCTACTATTTATCTGAATAAAATCATGAGTGTAATACTATACAAAAAAAGACAAGAAAATACAAGCAGAAGATGAGTTCCATAGGAAATATTATAAATTTATTGTATAATTTCTTACCAAATTTTTACCCAAATACATTCTATCCTGTATCCTATACGTACTTATAATGTGCCATTGCATTTCCTCTTATGGAGAGTTGAGATCATCTTCTCTTGAATTTGGGCAAACCAGCAACTCTGACAAAAATGATGTCATATCACTTCTGAAGTAGATTGTAAAAAGCACTGTACTTTTGTATAGATTTCAGAATATTCACTCTTGGGAGTGGTGTATGCTGTAAGAAAGCTAAGGAAAGAGTGTAGGTGTAAATGAGAGCATACCCAGCTGAGTTCTAACCAGGGGATGGAGAAGATCCTGACACTACATTCCCTCTACATTACCACTGGAATGCAGCAGCACACATGGGGTCATGTAAGTACCACCTAGCTGAGCCTGATCAAATACTAGAACCATAGTAAGAGATAGGAAAGCAGTTGATATCATCTTCAGCCACTAAATTTTAATGTGAATAATGTGAATGATTACCTAACGATATTTAACTGGGTAAGTATTTTTGATGTAGTGGATGATTATTCTCTCTCTCTCTCTCTCTCTCTCTCTCTCTCTCTCTCTCTCTCTCTCTCTCTCTCTCTCTGTGTGTGTGTGTGTGTGTGTGTGTGTGTGTTATGGGGAGGACATTGCTGGTGATTTAATCTACAGTTTATGTATGGGAAGCACATGTTCTGCTACCAAGCCATACATCAGCATTATTTGTAATTTTTTTATAACATTACTCCCTTTAGAAACTATACAGCCCCTGTTAACCTGTCCTGAAATAAAATTTAAACTAAAAGAATATATAAAAATATATAAAATATAAAAGATATTACTAAAACTATGAAAATGTTATATTTATAACACATTGTTACTAATATATTAAATATCAGGGATAACAATTTCAAAAATTTTTTTAAAAAATTCATAATTTTTCGGTATTGATAAAAGTCTAATGTGACATGAAAACAAATTTCCTTTATATGAAAAATTCATTGGTATTGTCTATAACACTTTTGGTTCATTGCCTACATTTAAAATTGTCAAAAGGTAAGTTTCACTTAGACATTAGTAGAAATGAAACATATACTCAAATGTTTAATTATGTATGCAATTTATTTTCAGTTTCCTGGTCAAGGAATTGAATTATGTCACATATTATAAAGTAAAGAAGTTGTATTACCATAATCAGAAATAAAAAGCTACATCCTTATTAGAGAAGCTTGAGTTCATATAATTGCACCCTTTTAGTAGCCTTTAAAAATTATGCCATCAACTTGAGACTCACTCTTCTTACTTACAGTTGTTATTATTATCACT
>OU015742.1:50028518-50042370 GCA_907169655.1 Acomys percivali
CAACTTGAGACTCACTCTTCTTACTTACAGTTGTTATTATTATCACTTCTTTTTAAAAAGTTTTACATATACATTTATATTATTGCACATATATACAATAAACTATGTACAGAAAGAAGAACCGTGAAACAATCAGGAATTATATAAATGTTACATTCATAGTGCTTTGGCTATTTGTATTTGGCAGCCTTGAAGAAAACATCTTTCCTTTCTTGATGCATCTAAAATTCTGAATGTAAGTTAAAAATCTATCATATCTCATTATTATCAACTTAAAACATCTATCTAGACCTAGAACACCTTAATCCATAAACAACTAAGCTTAATTGTAAAACTAAACTCTCTGGTCTTCAACCAGATCAACTACTTGAAAAGGAATAAAATTACCGTATATTGAATATGGAGTATACTTGCCGTATAGCAGTACCCCTCTTCCAATGCACACACTGTGCAGCAGACTCAGGCTGCACACTCTATATCATTACCTGGAAAAGTTAAAGTTGAAGCTGGGGGTCAATTATACTCTGGAAAATGCGGAATTATCTGAGTATACAGGGAGTGAAGGTTAGCAGCTTCTCAAATGAGGAGATGACAAAGGCAGTTTGCTGCCTGAATAGTCACACAAAACTCTTTATAACATTGGAGCATTGTCTTCAGCCTTCTGGCCCAATATATCTGACAGACAAACTTGTGAGGCAGGATCTATTGAGGACTTTCTTACCCTGTCCTGGCAGAGTTTGGCCTTTGATTCTGCCTGCATCCAAGCTTGCCCATTATCACTTCTTGATCCAAACATTTTAAACTAGTAAGTACTGTCTCTTGTCATATGGTGGAAGAGTCAGCCCCGAGCTCTGCTTTCTCATTTTACTATTCACATAAGTCTTAAGAGAATATGTGCCGTCAAACTATGGCACCAGCCAAGGAAAATATAGGCAGTAAACTTCGAACCCCTACCCAGTCTAGCCGATGGACAGGACATGCTCCACCGTTAAGTGGAGAAAGAGAGCTGACTTTCACACAAACTCTGGTGCCCCATATTGGACCATGTCCCTTGGATGGGGAGGCCTGGTAGCATTCAGAGGAAAGATAATAAGTCACCAAGAAGAGACTCGATACCCTAGGAGCATATACAGGGGGAGGAGGTCCCCCTCAGTCACAGACATAGGGGTAGGGAGTAGAGGGCGAAGCGGGAGGGAGGAAAGAAAGGGAGGATACAAGGGATGGGCTAACAATAGAGATTTATTATGAATAAATTAATAAAAAAAGAGAATATGTATGCACTGTATAATACAATTCTTTTCTACCAAGACTGACCACTTATTCCATTCTGATTATTTGCTTCCTCCTTTCCTCTGATAAGATAATACTGGGTTTAAAATGAATGCACAATGAGACCAGGAAAACGGAGACAGAAGCCTCTTAGTTCAAAGCCTTTCCTGATTTGTTTCTGTATTTCAGAGGATTGGTGCACATCTACTAAAAACCTGTACTAAGAAAAATATTTTATAAAGGCAAATTCAAATTGTACTTAATTTCTACTTTATAATTTACTTCACATTCCTATCACATTTAATATATACAAAGAGCAAAGAAAATAATCCTTGGTTTACATATAATAGAAATCTGCTAAGACTTGCTTTAACACACAAGTTTATGTTATATTAAATAAATTTCCTGAAGCATTTTATACTTCCTAGATTCTAGGCTAAACTTCAAGCTAATACAAACATTATAGACTTTATAAAAAAATCTTATTGTAAAGAAAAGTAGTGGCGATTGTGTTAGCAATAATTATTACCATGTACTTGCTTCTAAAAACACTGAGCATGATAAGTTCTAAATGGCTATTTTGTAGGTTTTTTTGCCTATGAAAAGTTGATACTGATACTATGTATTCAGAAGTTGTGTATGATAAAATAGTGTCATGAAACTTCTATAGATATTGACAAATTTGCTTTTAAATGTTTTAGTTTAAAAATCTCATTAAAATACATCAACATAATTCAAAAAGCTTTCTACTTGTTTTCCAGTTTTCAGTTCTCTAATAAATCATCTTAAAACAAATATACAAATAAATGAATACATAAATAAAATATAACTCTTATATTTTGTCTTCTCTCTTTCTTTTAGACATCAAATGAAATAATTTCTTGAGTCAACTGCAAATGTACAAATGAACTGTCAAATGGCAAACAACCAACATGGTACTTTTAAAAGTAGAGCTCAGCCTTTACTTAAGCTGAAAGATGAATACTAATGTTAAGGGATTGCTAATGTCTTTCTAAGGAAAGCAAATCTGGGTTTGACAAGAAGCAAGATACAAGACTTAATTCAAAAGATGCAGATGACAGATAGAGGCAGCTACAACAGGCCATATTAAGTTAGCCACTTCTAATTTTCTTTGCTTTTAAAAAAAGATCTATTTATTTTTATGTGAATTTGTGTTCTGCTTGCATGTATGTGTGTGGGGCCAGATACAATGGAAATGGAGTTACAGACAGTTGTGAGTTGCCATGTAGGTGCCAGGAATTGAACTCAATTAAGAGACAGTACTCTTAATGGCTGAGCCATCTCTGCAGCCCACAACTTCCAATTTTCAGTGACTGGATATCAAGGATCCTGTGGGTTATATTTAAGACAAACCCAAATGGATTTTGTCTATTTGATTCTGCATCTTGTGAGTTCTGCTGTGATTTTAAAGTCATATTTAAATGCCAAACACAAGTTCTGACAGACCTGCAGCATCTTTCACAATCTCCCCAGCCTCTCTAAAATTATGTGGAGACTAAGGGAAAAAGAATGAGAAATGATTGAGGAGCACTTCTTAAAATACAAGTGGTCCAAGAAAAAAAAAACCAATATGTTAAAAGTCTGCATCCACTTGGGCAGATGCCATCCAACCACACATTCATTCAACAAATATTTTAGCCTCTATATTGTACCTGGTATCATGTTAAGTGTTTATTCTCCAAAGCCCCTATTGTTTTTCCCTTAAGTTTAAATTCTTCAAAAATTCTCCTGTATGCAGATTGAACCTGTTTTTTGCATAGCTGCGTGATATGGATTGGTTTTGGGTAAGACAAAAGAGACAGACCTCTCCCATTCTCCTTAATGAAAAACTGATGACATCTAGATAGAGTTTCGTTGTATAAATTAGCAGAGCAAGGAAAAAGTTGCAAAAACTGCCTTCTGTAAACATGGAGCCAGTCTCAGTCAGCTTAGTTAAAAACAAGTACACATAACCAATACTCTTACATTTATTTATCTATATTATATCAATTGGTTAGTTATCAAATGAGTAAAACAATGATTTTACTTTACCTGAAATCCAATCTACCATGAGAGGCTTTATAGGAATATCCCTATGCTAATTCATTGTTGTCCTAGATTAACTCGGAGTGCAGCGCTACCTAAAGGAATCTTTGTATCTACTTCTTGACCAGATGAAACTAAAGCCAAGTGGAAATTACCTTCCTCAAATTAATGAAAGTGCAATTTTATTCCTAAATCTTGTTTTAAATGTGACAACTTCATGTGTACAGATACATCTCTTTCCCGTCTCCACTTTCTTTTTTAATTCGTATTTTTATTTAGCACACAGAGTAAATGTGTTCCTATCTGTCATTTCTCCATAGAAATATTGTCAATTCACTTGACCACCCATTATTGCCTTTCTCATCATGCTGCCACCCTTCTCCCGTGCAAGTGATCCAAATTCTTCATACATACGTCATCTTCTTGGATATAAAAGAGAACACAAAACACTTGTTTTTCCTCTTCCCCAGTTTTACTCTCTTGTTCATCCAACTCCCTTAACCATTAGAAGGTGCAAATCAAATCTGTACATTGAGATCCCTTCTCACCCTAGTGAGAATGGCTACTATTGAATAAAAAACAAATATTGACCAGTATGCAAGGAGGAAAAGAAATATTATTCATTCCCAGTAGGAATGTACACTAGTGTAATAAAATGTGTCCACCAAAATTAAGCATAGAATAATCATAGGGCCCTTGTATATCATTTTCTTGAGTAAATAGCCGAAGAGATCAAAGACAGAGCACATACCATTTATTTTTTTCAACCTTTATTTATTCTGTGGTAATATCATACATGACTAAACTGTGTTTAGGCCATACCCCACATTCTGTTCCATCTTTAAGTCCTCTTTATTTTATAGCACATTGTATCTAATTACTATTGCCTGTATGTTCATGGGTGTAAGGCACCATCCACTATAGCATGGGCCATGCCACTAAAGATAATGAGTCTTCCTCCCCAAGGAGTAGTCAGTGGTCCATACCTCCTTACCTCTGTGTGGTACCCCATGAGCTTCTTCCTTCTCCATGCTTGAATGGCAACTGGTTTAATCAGGCACAGGTTGGGTGCTGCCAAATATAGCTGCTTTGAGTTTATAAATTCATGGGCCTCTCATGTCTAGAAGTCTATATCACAGTAATCTTGCCTGATCTCTGGATCTGAGCAGCTTCCCACCAGAATGTTCCCTGAGCTTTGAGGATTGTGGGAGTTGGGGTGATTTATAGGGTGAATAGAATACCACCCTACTACTTAGTCTCTACCCTTCGGCCAGATAAGAGTCTCAGTATTAGCTACCATCTTTGATAAAGAAGATTCCCTGATAATGGGTAGGAATTGTGCTAGTCTACAAAAATAAGAATGAATATTCGGAAGTCAGTTTGGTTCTGTGTTGTTTTAGGGAAGCCCTACCATTGTCCCAGACATCTGTCTGTACCCAAGTATACAGCAAAGAGCGTGATTTCTTTCTGGAGGAGTATGCTTCTTGTAGTTTCGATTCTGTTTATTTGATACACACTCTGGTCAAAAGCTTAGGGGAAGAAGTGAATTTTTTTTTTTTGTCTTTCGTTTCCATTTCAGAGTTTAATATTGGTGAAATTGAAACCAGAAGCCTTAAGCAGAAACTACTGAGAAATTCTGATGGCTTGCCAAGTCTTGCTTAGTTAACTTTCCTTAATCTAGAACTGTCTGCCTAGGGATGGTGTCCCTTGTAGACTGAATAATAATTAGACTTACAACTCGTAGACTTACAATAATTAACAATCAAGAGTATCCCCATAGATGTGTCGATAGGCCATTCTACTCATGGGAAATGTCTCAATGGAGAACGCCCTTAAGGTGACTCCAGATAATATCAGACTGACAAATAAAACTAACAATGAAAGGTCTTATGTCCAACTCGAAAGCTGTTGATTATCCCTATAAAACTCAAGCCACTATTGCATCAATGAGAATATGAGTTCAGGCTGTGTTTCACTGTCAGTCATAGGATTTACATCTGTGTAAGACTTTGGGTGGCCTTTCTCCCAAAAAAAAGATGCAAAACTTATTCCAGCACTGTGAAAGCTAGCCAGCAGGAAGAAAACCTCTACATTACAATCAGTTTGATGTTCCCATGTCTTGTGATCAAAGTCTGTGCTGTCTTGTGCAATCTTCCACCACTAAATACTAGTAAGCATTCAGAGCAATGTCTGTAAGCTGTGTTATCTTGGGGAGTCACTGAGAACCCCTGGCTGATACCTTATAACACAGGATAGTTCATATA
The DNA here is from genome assembly GCA_907169655.1 of Acomys percivali. Lineage (NCBI taxonomy): Eukaryota > Metazoa > Chordata > Mammalia > Rodentia > Muridae > Acomys > Acomys percivali. Next base: position 50,034,098 of record OU015742.1, read on the forward strand.
TAGCTCTGAGGTTCTTCCTTGATAACCTATGCTATTTAGAAACATCTGAAATTTTCTACATTCATTCATATTCAAAATTCTTTTAGTATCAGGAAAACTGTGTCTGAAATGAACAAAAAAAAAAAGAGCAGGTGGCTGTGCTTTGTGGTTTGCAGTGGTTGTTTCAGTTTGCTGGTAGTTTAAACTAAAATACTTGAGCTACAAATGCTGACATTTTTAGGTGTCATGATTCAAATAACAAAGGTCAGAAGCAGCTTACTATTCAAATTTTATTTTATTGTTTATAGTTCTGTCATTAGAGGTCTTTTAGATGAAGAAATTTCTAAAAATGTAATAGAAATAAATAATTTTGAACAATCCAAATACTATAATAAATTAAAAAATGATTGTCAATATTTCAAATACTCATAGACCTTTTAGCTTTTTTTTCCCTATTCTCTGACCCTCCCCTAAAAGGTAAATATACACAATCAACACACTATTAAATAGGCACATGTATACAGATTAACTTTCACATACATTACAGCGAGGCCAGGATATTCCCTCTTTGCTCTGAACACTGTATTAAAATTTTAAAAAAGAATTCAAGATTCCTTATTGAAACTACTTGATTTTATTCCTGAAGTTATTAAGGCATGCAAGATAGTCAGAATTTTCTTTTAAATAGTATTTATCCAGTGGATATAGAACAATGAAATTTGAAAAATCACCATCTTAAAAGCTAAAGTATAGTTTTTGATTCAGGCAACAGTATCAATGGGTCCTAAAACTGCTTAAAACATGATTAAGTAAGGATTTCTCCTCACACCACATTGATGGATTTAACACCACCTATATTATTTTCTGATATGCTAACACTGTTTATTAAACATGTTTTTCTATGGAGCATAAAAGCTGACTATATATATATATATATATATATATATATATATATATATATATTAAAAACGAAATTCCCAGTGTATGAAGATTACTGAATGCATAAATTAGGTATAAAACTTAAACTTATAAGGTGATCCATTTAAGTACATAGTAGGATGGGAAAAAATAAACTGGATTTTATCATAAATCACTGATAATATCAACTGTTGCCCACTGCATAACTCAGTGTATGTTTATGAAATGCATGGGAAACATTTTAAAGTTTGGGAATTAGAGAAGAAATTGAAATTGTCTCACAAAGGTGTGTTTTAACATAACATCTATTTTATAGTTACAAATCATTATACATGCAAAGATTACCTTATTAATGGCAACGTCACAAATTCTCTAGGAATATTAATGATGTTGTGTACATTTCTCAGCTTTATTATTATTTATGAAGGTCCCACCTAGCATACTGATTGTAAAATATCGCTTATTGTCATTACTTTCTCATGGTTCAGTTTCATTTTACATTTTAATATAAAATATGATGATTTGCATGCTATTTGAAGAAGATATATGTAGTTTTAGAAAAAAATACAACTGAACTCTGTGCAATTTTTAAACCACCAGAGATAACGTTTAACATTTACTTTCTGTTATTGCAGTAATTTAAAGGGATGGTGGTCTCATTTGTTTTCTATTTCTATGGTAAAAAGCATTAGCAAACATAACTTAAGATAAAAGTTTTATTTCTCTTACACTTTCAGGTAACAGTCCATCCTTGAAGGATGTCAGGGCAGAAACTCAAGCAAGGCAGGAACCTCAATGCAGGAACTGAAACAGCACACTTGAGTAGAGAGTGGGATATGACTTTCTCACGTACTCTGGTGCCTCATATTTGACCATGTCCCCTGGAGGGGGAGACCTGGTGGCACTCAGAGGAAGGACAGCAGGTTACTAAGAAGAGACTTGATACCCTATGAGCATATACAGGGGGAGGTAATCCCTGTCAGGAACAGTCACAGGGGAGGGGATTAAGGGGAAAATGGGAGGGAGGGAAGAATGGGAGGATACAAGGGATGGGATAACCATTGAGATGTAACAAGAATAAATTAATAAAAAAAAATTAAAAAAAAAGAAAAGGTGTTACTTAGTGCCTCTTTCTCCATAGTGCTCTCAGCCTGCTCAGTATAACCCAGAACCACAAGCCAGGGCTGACACTAGCACCAGTGAGCTAGTACTTTCAATATCAATCATTATTCATAAAAGTGCTCACAGTTTTACCTACAGTCCAATCTGATGGAGACATTTTTCTCAGTTGTGGTTCCCTCTTCCAGATTTTCTAAGCTTTTATCAAGATAATAAAAAACTAACCATCACAGATGGGGATCTTGGGAAAATTCTATGGTTCTGCACCATAACAACCACCCGTATTCTCCTCTCTGAAAATAAATGGCATCATGAGTTATAAGGCTTATGGTTATTTTCTCAGAAAGGTGCATTTGCAAGTTAGATTTTTATATATTATCTATGTTAGATACTATGTTTTTATTTCTGAATTTCTATTAAAATTTGTGTTCCTATTAGGTAAAAATTGTATTTTTATCTATTTAAAATTCACACTGATATGATAGTATCCAATTTACTGCAGGTTTATATGCTAAATATATTCATGTAATGTGTGTTTTTACTTGCATTTAATATATGATTCAGGAAGAAGGGTGAATTAGTTTAAACCAATACAGAAATCATTATTTTGTGAAAAGCCATCCCATTTATAAGATCATATTGTTCCCTCAAGGAAACTAAATAGCACATTCAACATATGAGTTCTTTCATAAACATAGTTAGAAGGACATATTTAAGTTATGGTAATAGAATTTTATAATAATTTCTTCAAAGTAATATAAACAAATACTCCTGATTAGCCAAACCTCAAACTTATGATGTACTTACAATAAAACATTGTCTTTTTAATATCTGTGTACATTTATGATTTTAAAAAGAAGTTTTTATGTAGTGACAATGACCCTGAATCACAAATGAAATTTTTAAACCAGAGTTCAGATCTCCTTTTATTATGATGATAATTCCCTTAAGGGATCTTTGGTGATACTAGCACAGAAAAATTACCTCATTTAAGGCAATCAGCTATTATTAATAAAAATAACAATTGTCTGTTACATAAAGAGTTTTAATTTCCAAGAGGGCAATTTGGCAATACTTTTTAAATTCCTTAAAATGTTCTTTTTTTTTAAATTTATTTTTTTTATTAATTTATTCTTGTTACATTTCTATGGTTATCCCATCCCTTGTATCCTCCATTCTCCCCTCCCTCCCATTTTCCCCTTATTCTCCTCCCCTATGACTGTTCCTCAGAGGGATTACGTCCCTCTGTATATGCTCATAGGGTATCAAGTCTCTTCTCGGTGACCTGCTGTCCTTCGTCTGAGTGCCACTAGGTCTCCCCATCCAGGGGACATAGTCAAATATGAGGCACCAGAGTACATGAGAAAGTCAAATCCCTCTCTCCACTCAAGTGTGGAGACTGTCTTGTCCATGGGCTAGATCTGGGTAGGGGTTTAAATTTTACCACCTGTATTGTCCTTGGCTAGTGCCTTAGTTTGAGCGGGACCCCTTGACCCAAATCTGCCTATCATAATGTTCTACTTGTAGGTTTCTAGGACACACTGGATCCTTCTACATTGCTATTCTCACATGGTTCTCTCATCTAGAGTCCCAATAAGATGTCCTCCCCTCTGTCCCAGTTTCATGGTAAGGGAAGGCTTTCGTGGGACATGACCATTGGGCTAGTATGCAGATATAAGTGAATATATACCATTTGAGTCTTTCTGCTTCTGGGTTAACTCACTCATTATGATCATCTCTAGCTCAATCCATTTATCCACAAATTTCGGGAATTCCTTGTTTTTAATAGCTGAGTAGTATTCCATAGTGTATATGTACCACAGTTTCTTTATCCATTCTTCTACTGAGGGACATTTAGGCTCATCAAAACAACTCTGAGATTCCATCTTACACCCATCAGAATGGCTAAGATCAAAAACTCAAGCGACACCACATGCTGGAGAGGATGTGGGGAGAGAGGAACACTCCTTCATTGCTGGTGGGAATGCAAACTAGTACAACCACTTTGGAAATCTATCTGGTGCTATCTCAGAAAATTGGGAATAGGGCTTCCTCAAGACCCAGCTATTCCACCCCTTGGAATATACCCAGAAGATGCACCAGCACACAACTAGAAAATTTGCTCAACCATGTTCATCGCAGCCTTATTCATAATAGCCAGATCATGGAAACAGCCTAAATGTCCCTCAGTAGAAGAATGGATAAAAAAATTTTTCTGTATCCTATCAATGTGGTGTGCCACTGTATGGACTCATGCTATCAAAATAATTTAAAATGTGTACATAGTAGCATATTCATTACAGTATATCTAAATGCTCAAGAAATAGGAAAGATATGTTTTAGAATATCTTTGTACATCCCACACAGTTCTGAAATTTAGAGGTCACCTTTGTTAAAGTTAATTTTTTTTATAGAAAAGATGCTCTGATATATTGTTTAGTATTAGTGGAATGTTGCAGAGCTCCATGATGCTAATCCTCTGTCTTTTTGAATGTCTTTATAAACACATCAATCTATGTATGCTTTACAGTGTATAGGTATGTATGAGTACAGATAGAAAAAAATATACATTGAGGAATAAGATTTTGTGGTCTTCCTTGCATATTAAATATATCCTTATGCAAATTAATCAAGAATTTAAAAAGCAAAATACTTTATTATTATTTGAAAATAAAACATATCTTTATGAAAACATTGGGGCTGAGATATTTCAGTGGCAGAATACTTGCCTGTAGTGTGAAAGGCCTAGGTTTCATCCTTAGCAATACAAAAACAAACAGATATAAAGAAGAATATACCTACCTGAACCAGAAAGAATATACCATAATCTATAGGATATATACTAATTATTTATGATTACGTTGAATAAATGCAAGTATTTCTACAAAAAATTATCTAGAGGAAACACTTATGTTTTTTTCATCTCATTTGTGATTGTGACATAACTACATATTATTTACACTGAAATAAGTTAATCAAAATCTTTGGATGTTACAATGTTGTTCAGTTGAAAAATAATAGTGATAATAGAATGTCCTCACCTCTATCCCACTTTCCTAGGTGAGAGAAGTATGGGAGAATGGGGAAATAGAAGGATCCAGAGGGTCCTAGGAACCTCCAAGAAGAACACTATGACAGGCAGATCTGGGCCCAGGGGTTCTTGCCAAACCATGGCACCAACCAAGGACAATATGTCCAGTGAGACTCAAACCCTTACCCAGATCCAACCAACAGACAGGACATTCTCCACAGTTAAGTGGAGACCAGAGAATGACTTTCACACCAACTCTGGTGCCCCATATATGACCATGTCCCCTTGATGGGGAGGCCCAGTGGCACTCAGAGGAAGGATAGTAGACTACCAGGAAGAGACTTGACACCCTCGGATCATATTCAGGGGGAGAAGGTCCCCCTCAGTCACAGTCATAGGTGAAGGGAATAGGGTGAAATTGGAAGGAGGGAGGAATGGGATGATACATGGGATGGGATAACATTTGAGATGTAATATGAATGAATTAATAAAAAATTATAATGCAAAAAAGAAAAATAATAGTGATAATATCTAATTATAGAACAGTGTGAGGTAAATGAGAAGATAAATCCAGCATTTACATTGGTTCTGGATCATAATAGTGAATACTGAAATCTCCATCAAACCAGACACTGTGTACACAATATCTCATTTTAAAACAACAGCGATATTCAAATATTTAGTCTCTCATTCTAAAGTTAAAATTATAAGACTCCACAGGAGATAGCATTACAGTAGGAGGATTTTCTGAGTCAGGTTTCCAAATGTCTGTCCTTTGTACGGCTGCTCTGTCTCAGTGCCTTCTTGTCTCATTATGTGGGCCAAGGGAAAACTGTTGGGTATGAGGTTGAAGAATTGGATCCATGATGCATTTTATGTACACACTTTCCAGCAACCCTTTTCCAAAGAAACCTGAGTTCACACTGGGGCAGAGGGCATGGGAAAGAGATTTGTAAAATGACAGTTACTCCTTTTCTGTGCCATGAGTCTACATTTTTACTTTCTTTTCTTTGCTATTTTAATTAAAAATGAAGAAGCATTTTGGATCACTAAACTGTTATAACAAAGTATGTATGCCTCAAAGCCCTTATTTGAAAAACTACAGAGCATTGGTGTGTAAGATTAAAAAAAAATTATAAGACTCTAAAAATTATCAGAGTTGAGACTTTTGTCATTATGAGATTTAGACTTAGAATGTGCAGTCAACAGCTAATTTTTCTTATGGCCTGAAGCAACATTGCAGCACTGGTAAAAACAACAGGGACTCAGTGAGGGCAACGCTTATAGAACCAAGCTAGACATTCAGAATAGTTCTTCTCACAAATCAACTTCTAACTGGTGAAGGAGTTCAAACAACATTTTGCATCTTAACCCCCAAAAGAGGTCTAAAGGCTAATATAATAGTTTCTTCTTTCTTTCTCTTTCTTTCTTTCTTTCTTTCTTTCTTTCTTTCTTTCTTTCTTTTATTTTTATGCTTAATGACAATTGTGTCTGTTTAAGGGAAAACATAATAGTGCACTGTACATTCAAATCCTGGCAGCGTTCAAAGGAGACAGCAAAAGTCTCACCTTTCAGATGACGCATATAGTGAAAATAACAGCTTATTAAGAAGGGGGAAAACTGATAATGGAAGTGGGCTAATGAGCCAAGGAAAGTGCTCCCAAGGCCACCTCAGATCTTAGTCATAGAAACTCGAAACAATCCAATGTCAAAGTTAAATAACTAAATAAGAGAGAAGAGAGTTAATCAAATGTTTATTCCGATTTCCTCTCAGTGTCTTAATCTACTTCATCAATTCAAACCAGAGTGGGAGCAGACTTCAGAGAACTTTAGAATCATTTTAGAAGTTTTGCCTGTGTTCTTTAAAGTGTTTTTTCTCAGGATTTATCGAGGTTAATTAATTTTTCAGTCACATATGAATAGTTTACAATTGGTTTTATATAATCATTTATCTAAGCTTATAACTTGTCAATAAATTAAGACCAAGAAATAATTTTGTGGTGGTTAATAATTATGATGTGGAATGGCCTGCTATGGCCTGGGAGCCCTGCCCAAGTGGTCCAGTGTAGCTCAGAGCTGGGTATTTTTGGAGTCTGTGAGACAAGGAATCACACTTGTGATGAACAAGCATGTGGAACATCTGCTTCAAATCAAAGCCATTGAACATGCAAATGGAAGTGAGGCAGCAGGAGTGGCAGTCCTGGACAACCCCTACGCTGTGTAAGGGCACATTCTGGACTTCACTTAAGAACCTTTTATTCCATGTACTTGGCATTCCTCTCCTAACTCTCCTGAGGGGCTGTTCCTACCCCTACATTAGGGGAGTTTGTCTCTTCCATAGTCCTCCAGGGTCTTCAGGGAAGGGAAAATCCTGGGTACATTCTTGTAGTATTCCATCTGAGGACCAGAAAAGATATGATTCTAATAGATGCGTTCTGGAGGTCCCAGATCTTTGGAGTGCTGGAATAGAAGTTGCTTTAAGGCAAAAGCTCATAAACGCTACAAAAATCATCACTTTCTCACCAGCCTTTCTAGCAAGTTCTAGTGCCTTGACTTGGGATAGAAACAAGTGACAGGAGGAAGCAGGTAGAAAAGCATAGAGTCCCTTGGATCTGTCCTAAATAAAATAACAATGCTGAAAAACAATTATGATATGTATGAATTTTGAAGGAATGATCAAAACAGCTTTTTCTGTAGAATGTTATAACACACATATGAGCACATATGTCTTTATTTCATTTATCTGTGTGTCTAAAGTTGTAACTTAAGTTGATCTAATCCTTGTTAATGACTTCAAACTATGTACAGTGAATGTAATGTAATTTAGAATTAACCCCAAAATTACAAACATAAACATTTTTGACATATTTACACCCACAAGGCCATTTGCCTTTGGTAGGGACAATCCATTGATTAATTTCGTAAATGCATGAGAAAATAGTCTTTTTCTTGATGAATTTCTCTAGTACTAAGCTTCTTTCTACTAAACATCTAATAAGTTGATTTTAACTTTATTTTATACGATTTTAGTCCCAAAGTTCAAACATCTTGAGAAAAAAAGACCCCATAATATTTCCATAGTTACAGAATTATTCATTCAAAATATAACTACTTCTCCAATATGGCACAATAGATTATGGATAAATAAACTAGGAGGGAGGGAGAGGGAGGGAGAGAGGGAGAGAGAGAGAGAGAGAGAGAGAGAGAGAGAGAGAGAGAGAGAGAG
>OU015742.1:50046705-50063415 GCA_907169655.1 Acomys percivali
TGATCTTCAATATGTTTAATTGTGATGTGAACTAGACATTAGTGTATATCCTATGACATACTGAAATTACAGAGTAAAGTATAACCATGAGGCCAGAGGGAATTGAAAGGGCATGCATACTATATGTAGACAAAAGTAAACATGCACTCTCATCCTCCTTAGGAAACAGACATTCAGATATCATACTTCTAATCATCCTTGAAAGCCAACCAAGAATGGTCCAAAACACTGCCTGAAAAAATAGTCTATCACTTAGTATCGCATGTTCAGGATATTTTGTTAGAGGCAAACTCTTCTCTAGAAGTATTCTTTTTTTGTTGTTTTTAAATTTTAATTAATTTATTCAGATTACAACTCACTTGTATCTTGCCATTCCCACCTCCCTCCCGCTTTCACCCTATTCCCCTCCCCTAGGTCTAAGACCGAGGGGGACCTCCTCCCCCACTATATGGTCATAGGCTATCAAATCTCATCTTGGTAGCCTGCTTACTCTTTCTTTGGGTGCTATCAGGCCTCACCACCAAGGGGAGGTGGTCAAATATGGGGCACCAGAATTCATGTCAGAGTCAGTCCACACTCTCCACGTAACTGTGGAGAATGTCCTGTCCATTGCGTAGATCAGAATAACTAGAAATATTCTTGAACTTGAAATTTGACAACCTGATTTTACAAAGTGAGCCTTCTACATTACTCCTCAGTATAGTAAGGGTAAATGGAAAGAGAATCTTACGCGTTGTGACAATAGGATTGTTTGTATAGGTATAAAAGCTCACAGGAACCAAAACAAGTCTGAGTTAAAAAATTCGCTGAAGAGATGTGTTTCTTGTAAGCAGAATACTGTTGGGTCCTGTTTGCACATCCATTCTATTAGTCTCTTTCTTTATTGGAGAGTTGAGACCATTGATGTTGAGAGAATTTAATGGCCAGAGACTGTTAGGTCCTTTTATTTTATGTTTCTTGTGGTAGTGTGCTTGTGTGCTTGTCTAATTTTTGTTTTGCTAAGAAGAACATAGCTTCTGCGGCTTGGTATTTTCCTTCTAGTATGTTCCATAGGGCTGGATTTGTGGATAGGTACAACTTAAATTTGTTTTTGTACTGGAATATCTTTTTTTCTCCATCTATGGTTATTGAAAGTTTTGGTGAATATAGCAGTCTGGATGGCATCTGTGGTCTCTTCTGGCTTTGATGTTCTCTGCTGACATTGTCAACAGAGCAAAGCAACAGCAAGCCGACTGGGAAACTATCTTTTCCAACCCTCCATCTGACAAAGGACTAATTTCCAAAATTAAATGCCATCAAACCTAATTATCCAGTTAAAAAATGGGGTAGAGAACCAAAAAGAGAATTCTCAACAGAGGAACACCAAATGGTTGAGAAACACTGAAAGAAATGCTCAACATCCTTAGTTATCAGGGAATTGGAGAACAAAACAACTCTGAGATTCCATCTTACACCTACCAGAATGCCTAAAATCAAAAAATTCAAGTGACAGCACATGCTGGTGAGGCTGTGGAGAAAAATGAACTGTCCTCCATTGCTAGTGTGAGTGCAAACTTGTACAACCACTTTGGAAATCAATTTGACATTTTCTCAGAAAATTGGGAATAGTGCTACCATGACACCCAGATATACCATTCCTGGGCACATACCCAAAAGATGCTCAACCATATATCTAGGACATTTGCTCAACTATGTTTATATCAGCTTTACTCATAATATCCAGATTCTGGAAGCAACCTACATGTCCCTCAACTGCAGAATGGATAAAGAATCTGTGGTAAATTTACACAACAGAATACATCAAAAACAAGGAAATCTTGAAATTTGCAGGGAAACGGATGGAAGTAGAAAAGATACTGAGTGAGGTATCCCAGATCCAGAAAGACACACAGTACCTACACACTTATAAGTGAACATTAGTCCAACATAGATGTCCTCTGAGAGACTCCACCCAGTGAAGAATTGGGACAGATGATGGGACATGCTGTTAGACTCTGGGCAGAGTACTGAGAGTGGTGTGGAAGAATGGGGGCACTGGAAGAACCCAGAAGGTTCAGGATCCCCACAAGGAGACCAAAAGACTAGCAGATCTGGACAAGGGTGGGTTGCACAAACTGTTGCATCAACCAAGGACAATGTATGCAGAGAATCTAGACCTCCTGTTCAGATACAGCCAATGGACAGCTCATTCTCCACTGTTGTCCAGGGAGTGGGGTTGGCCTCTTACATGAACTCTGGTGCTCCTGATGTGATCACCTCCCCTTGGAGGGGAGACTGTGCTGGCACACAGAGGAAGGGGATATCGGCTAACCAGATGAGAACTGATAGGCTGTGGTAAGACTCTGGGGGAAGCGGACTACCCTCTCAGAGGTCTAGGGGAGGGGAATAGGGCATAAAGGGGAAGGAGGGTGGGGCCTGGAAGATACAAGCTAGGGGATAACAATCAGCATGTGTTATGAATAAGTTATAGTAGATTTAAAAATTTGCTTCAGAGAGAATACTTCACGGTAGTGAGGATTGCTAAAATAGCCTACCAACTGTTCAATTGTTTTCTGTTCTCAGCTCAGGTAGTAGTTATTTGCTTAAAAATATTCTTAAATTTGAGTGAGACCCATTGTGAAGATTGTTCGTTTTAAGTTCTTATTGAGTGCAAGGGAAAACATTTCTGACTGTAGGATGTACAATCAATTCTCCTATCTTTGCCTGCATGCTGACATCTAACTTGTCAGACTCACTAGCACTAACCCTGGCCAAGTAACTAAGTTTTCTATAATGGAGTAAGAGATGGAGAGGTAGCTGGCTCATGGAGAACTTGGCATTCTACTTTATGACTGCATCAAAGAACAAATGAAATAATGTCCCAGAGGTCAAAGTACAAAATCCTTGCCTAGACTATTTATCCAAAGAGCGATTTTTATTTAATTTATAAGATAATTTGCAAAATATAATTTATAATATAATATAACATTTTCATGGAATAGAATAATAAATAACAAAATGCTGCTCTCTCTTTTGAATCTCTGTGCATGCATATACATGCATGTATATATGCATATTGAAATTAATACACACCTATTATACTACCAAATATATATGTAATATTTACATTCAACATGTGCTGCATGAACATTATGTTTGTGCTCTGTGTGTGTATATATATATATATGTGTAAATATGTATAAATTATTTGCATAAAGAAAAAAAGCTATGGTATAAAAACCAGTAATGATTATTTTCAAGAAGCTTATAGTCTGCCACACATAACATGGAGACAAATAAAGTTGAAAAAATATATTATGAAAACAGTAGCTAAAGGAAGACACCGATTTATGGAGGGAAATTATCTCTTTTGCCTGATTTTGGGATTCTTGCTTTCAACTGAGTCAATGCAACTGGAGGTGCTTAGCCTTATTGCAACTTGATAAGCCATAGTTGGTTGATATCCATGAGAAGCCTGCCTTTTTCAGAAGAGAAATGAAGATGTAGATGGTGGTGGGCTGCAAGGAGTTGGGAGTGGCAGACTGGGTGGACAGGACAAGAAAAATGGGAAACTGATCAGGATGTAAAAATGAAAGAAAGAAAATGTTTGTATTTACATATAAAATAGACGATAAATAAAAAAAAAACCAACAAAACAACAAAAGGAAAATAACTTCCAAGAACAATTTGACTCTTAATTGAAATAAGTAAGAACTAATACATAAATGATTAGAATAGACTGATGGTATTGGTGTGTGGTGTGTGTGTGTGTGTGTGTGTGTGTGTGTGTGTGTGTGTGTGAGTATGTGTGTGTGTAGTAGTAGTAGTAGCAGCAGCAAGAGAAAAATTTGTTTCCAGTGTAAGAAATAATCAATTTTAACCTACTCAACTTATTATTATTCAAGATTTTTGTGAAATATTCAAAGAATGATGAACATCTTTCCTTAAAACTGCAGCTCCCAATCTTTCTTTCTTTCTTTCTTTCTTTCTTTCTTTCTTTCTTGCTTGCTTGCTTGCTTAGGGGCAGAGCTACACATAGCTACTCTTCCAACTAATGGGTTGGATATGGAGTGGTAGGTAGAATCCTCTTCTATCTAATCTTCCATAAGAAAATGGTACAGAGAAGATGCTGTCAGGATGTTTCATTTTAAAAAACAACCTTTTTAAATTCAAGAAAGGAAAATGGGGCAACAGCTCTTCAAGAGACTGTCAAAATCATTTAGAAGTCAAAGGAAGCTACTGAGGTTCACATTTTCTTTAATATGTGCAGCTACTCTCTTCCTCTTAGCTTAATAAGGGGTTGCGTATACTTACAATTAAAAATAATTGCCTACAGTAAAACCTGAGTTGTGATTATAGAAACACAGGGCAGATCTATTGAAGACAAGACAAAAACATCATCCACTGAACACGCTGGAACTCTGCAGCCTGTAAAAGATAATTGTACCTTCCTAAGGTTTTGTTCTTACTCTTAGTCTCCTTTCATATTCCCAATAAACTTATACTTATGTCTTGATGGATTGGGAAAGGTGCCATGATTTTCCTTTAAATGGGTTTAAATTAATGAATATCAATGTTGCTCGTTCTGAGTCACTTAAAAGATGAAAGTGTTTTATTGCATTTTTTTAAACCCAACCTATAAAAAAAAAGCTTAAAAATCCTTGTTGTCTATCTTCTTTTTTTATTTTATTTTATTTTATTAATTTATTCTTGTTACATCTCAATGGTTATCCCATCCCTTGTACCCTCCCATTCTTCCCTCCTTCCCATTTTCCCCTTATTCCCCTCCCCTATGACTGTTCCTGAGGGGGATTACCTCCCTCTGTATATGCTCATAGGGTATCAAGTCTCTTCTCAGTGACCTGCTGTCCTTCCTCTGAGTGCCACCAGGTCTCCCCCTCCAGGGGACATAGTCAAATGTGAGGCACCAGAGTGCATGAGAAAGTCATATCCCACTCTCCACTCAAGTGTGGAGACTGTTCTGACCATTGGCTAGTTCTGGGTAGGGGTTTACCACCTGTCTTGTCCTTGGCTGGTGCCTTAGTTTGAGCGGGACCCCTTAGCCCAAATCTGCCTATCATAATGTTCTACTTGTAGGTTTCTAGGACCCACTGGATTTCTACATTGCTATTCTCCCATGGTTCTCTCATCTAGAGTCCCAATAGGATGTCCTCCCCTCTGTCCCAGTTTCCTGGTAAGGGAAGGCTTTCGTAGGACATGCCCATTGGGCTAGTATGCAGATATAAGTGAATATATACCATTTGAGCCTTTCTGCTTCTGGGTTAACTCACTCATTATGATCATTTCTAGCTCAATCCATTTATCCACAAATTTCGGGAATTCCTTGTTTTTAATAGCTGAGTAATATTCCATAGTGTATATGTACCACAGTTTCTTTATCCATTCTTCTACTGAGGGACATTTAGGCTGTTTCCATGATCTGGCTATTATGAATAAGGCTGCTATGAACATGGTTGAGCAAATTTTCTTGTTGTTTGCTGGTGCATCTTCTGGGGTTTTTATTTCATCAAATACATATCTTCATCTAAAAGGCACAGCTCCAGAGTGAGCAAGGCATTATTTTGTGCTGTCATTATTAAGGTTTAGCTAATATATTGGGTGTTCTTTTGGGGGCTTTAGATGGATGTTTATAAATTTTAATTTTTGAATAAAACAATGAGAAGGAATGTAAGAGAAAAAATGGATATGCCAGGCTAGGAGTTTAAATTTAAAAAACAAAGCAGGTAACTGAACACAAATGTTCACAAACTTCTAAAAGCAATGGTATTCGGAGGTACAATGTCATGAGCCAAAACTTAAATGGCTGAAAATGACTATTCAATAAACTAGAGCTTTACCCTGGGGGAGAGCATGAATGTTTTTTTTGTACCTTACCTCCCATTCACCACAAGACCTGATCAACTTTATTTGTTGGAGAAACATCGAAAATGTTTGCAAAACTCATTTATTTATATTTTTTTAAACACTGAAGGAGAGTGAGTGAGTAATAGCCAGATTTTCTGAAGAATTTTCATTTGGGAAAATAAGTAATAGGTAATAAATTTTGTGGGCATTCTTAAGGAAACAATTAATTCCCATTTGAGAATTGCTTGGGGACCTATCAAACTCGCTGGACACTAGTAGCACTTTAAACCCTCAAATGAGCTTGTGGAAGTGCATATAAATGAGATGCTGATTTGGGCTTAATTTATTCATTTTCTAAATAATATGCAAATTTGAGTAAACCTAGATTTTAAAATAAGATTTACAAGCTGTAAACTCTGCAGTCTGACAATTTACATGTTAATGTGGCAATTCAATTCAGCAAACATTTACTGAACTTCTAGCAAAATACTCTGCAGGGTATGTTGGAAGCATTCTCCATGCCATTTAGGGAGCAAGCAATGAGGAGATGAGATAGGCAGAATAAAGAACACTTTAGTCCCTGATATTATATCTGTCTTAACAGTTTATGTACAGTGACATAACATATGGGGCCATAAACATTTCAAAGGTGTCTTTTCTTTGTATAGAATACACATTTAGCATGACATTCCTATAACATCTAATAAATAGTCCTAAAGCTTTGGGGGAAAGATCTGAAAACCAAAATCTTATTTTCTGAACTCCTTAAGTGAATACATGTTATGTACTCTGGATTCAGGATCTATTTGTATATCAATCTTTTACATAATATTAAATTGCTTCATGCTTTAGGATGTGGTTTTAATTACCAAGCTAGTAATCTGGAGCTTTATTCCACTAACTTTAACTTAAGAGTCTTCAACAGATAATATATGAAGTCAACATATGAAGAAATCCATTCACAGAAAGAACATACAGTACATGGAAGGGTTAGGAAAATCGTGTTCATTATGGTTACTATTGCTATGATCAAACATGGTGACCAAAAGTAATAGTCTTGCCTACAGCCTAGTCTTATTGAGGGTTTTTTCAATGTGCCTCTCTCCTCTCTGATGACTCTGGTTTATCTTAAAATGATATAAAAACAGTCAGCACAGGAACAGTGAAGAGGGAACATTTACTTAAAACAAACAAACATCGCTTACCAGAAAAGTGGGTCAGAGGGGAGGACATCCTATTGGGACTTTAGGTGAGAGAAGCATGAGAGAATGGAGAAATAGAAGGATCAAGAGGGTCTGAGAAACCTACAAGAAGAACATTATGACGCACAGATCTGGGTCCAGGGATCCTGCTCAAACTATGGCACCAGCCAAGGACAACATAGGCAGTAAACTTCAAACCCCTACCCAGACCTAGTAGATGGACGGGACATTCTCCACCGTTGATTGGAGAGTGGGGTCTGACTTTCATGCAAACTCTGGTGCCCAATTTTTGACCATGTCCCCTTGATGGGGCGGCCTGGTGGTACTCAGAGGAAGGACAGCAGGCTACCAAGAAGAGACTTGATACCCTATGAGCATATACAGGGGGAGGAGGTCCCCCTCAGTCACAGTCATAGGGGAGGGGAGTAGGGGGAAAATGGGAGGGAGGGAGGAATGGGAGGATACAAGGGATGGGATAACAATTGAGTTGTAATATGAATAAATTAATAAAATATTTTTTTAAAAAAACATCGAACTAAACTTCGCTGCTAAACAGTATGCAATTCTTCCATTTAGGAGGTATAGCAATGAAAATAGTAAATCCAGCACAGAACTTTTTAAAATTAATGATGTGTACAGACCTGAAAAGCAATTTTGCATGAGTTACTCTTTTCTACGTAGTGTCTCCTTGTAATAGTGGCAGACGAAGAAAGGACATAGAGTTTCACATCTTCTGACTTGCTTCACACATTTCTTGCAGTCCCCTTATATAGGATTAGTTTACTCAATTCTAAGAACTATTTTCTGTACCAAGTTATTCTGTCTCTCTGAAATATATCTGGAA
This sequence comes from Acomys percivali, assembly GCA_907169655.1. Classification (NCBI taxonomy): domain Eukaryota; kingdom Metazoa; phylum Chordata; class Mammalia; order Rodentia; family Muridae; genus Acomys; species Acomys percivali. The sequence continues at coordinate 50,054,596 of OU015742.1, forward strand.
TTACCTCAGAAGTCGTGGCTGAGGGGTTTTTACAAGGGACTGTTACTGCCTATACTATATGAAGCCTTGGCATCCTAAGGAAAGAATTTATTGGCAGGCAGGGTGATTGATCCAAAGAACATGGTAGAGGATTTACACACACCCAACTTCAAAGACCCTTTGGAAAGATGTTGTTCTAATGTTAAGACCAATTTACAGGATAATAGAGAAACCCAGATAGTGGGACCACACATTAATTAGGACTGCTTAGGTTCAAATGTACTTGGCCTTCTATTTATACTCATTTCACTTTCAGGGCCCAAGACGATAGATACCTCAAGGATCTCGTCCCTCTTCCCAGCATGGTCATATTGGAAACATTTCCTTTTTCTGCTTTCCACTTTTAATTTGGCTTTTTTACCTTGGTTTATTGAGGGTTGGTGTGCAGACTCAACTTGGAGCACAAAGTTGAAGCAAAAAGGACTATAGTAAGTCGGGCCTAGAAAAAGGTTAATATACAAGGGTTTAGTACATATATATATATATATATATATATATATATATATATATATATCATTGACTGCTAAGGATTTATTATGCTTGTTTTATGAAATCTAGACTGCCTTAGAATTCTCAGAGAGAGAAGGAAATAAATATTCTACATTTATTTTATTTTATTTTATTTGTTACTGATGCTGATGACACATGATAAAATTATCTATGAAAATGCCAGTGGAGCAAAAAATAGGAAGGAGAAATAACCAAGTTTATTTCTCAAATTATGATTTTATTATGGGAGCATGAAACGCAGTAAAATATTGCTTTGATGATATTTGTTAGTATAATATAACAAAAAAACTCATACCGTGTTAACCAAAAATTCAGAATATATATATATATATATATATATATATATATATATATTTGATACATCTAAATAGTTTTTAAAATGGATAAATTGACTGAAGGTTTTATTAGTGGAATGGTATTTGTGCTATTTAAATAGGAACATGATATACATATATCAAATATCTATTAAGCGACCTTATAAAATTTCATTAGTCAAGATGCAGTTATGCCATTTTATATAAGGAAAACAAATAGAGCATCACATTTTCCAATAAGAAACCACATAGCACAAGGAGTAATTCATAGACTTGGGAAAATAAAACTGTGTGCACATTTAATTAGAAAACCACTAACTCAGCATGATACAGCTTTGAGCTGTTTTCTTCGGGAAGTGGTAATGAACTTGTCCAACTCATTTGCTCAAAGCAGAGTATTTGCAAGGATCTAGGTTAAAGAATGAAGAATGTAGGAAAAGAGGGAGAAGGAAGACTAAAGGATTTTTGTCAAACACAGTAACGCTGTTAAGTCACAAAGGGCCTCTGCAGGCAGACAAACTGGTGTTTTGCTCTGTAATAAAGAACTACACTGACATCCTTTTTAATTTTCGTTGCAGAATTTTTATCCACACAAGACATGTTTTGGACACAGAACAACTTCAATAAAATATAAACCATTAAAAAGAATTGGCAGTAATAAACTTTAGTATTTTCAAAGGTATTAGTTTTATGTATGGGTGAGAAAACCTACAGGCACTATTTAGCCCAATTTATTCTTTAAATTCTAACTCCAATTCTGTAACATACTAATTATGATTCATGGCATCCAATGTATTTCCTTATATGTTCCATATGTCTTAATTCTTTTAACCTCTGCGTTTCAATTCTGCTGAGGCATGTCATAATTAAATATATAGTTGTATAAAATCTAACTGTGGCCATACACAACACACTTCACTGCTGAATGTAGAGGTGGTGAGTAGGAGTGGAAAAACAGTGAGCATGAAAATTGATGAATATATTGATTGATATCTTATTGATTCATTTATTTGAAGTTTATATATCAACATTAACATATGTGTGTCTTCTGTTAAAAAGGAGATTTAACTTTCACTTGTACATTACAAAATTTCAGAGTGACACCTTTAATTCAATCATCTTTGTCTTCAAAATGTAACAGGAAATGGAATAGAAATTTAAATTTTAACTTTGATAGTCTGTTCCTGAGTTGCTTCATAGGTACTTCTCTCTCAAGAAAGATTTCTTTAAAATCTTCTAGACTGTTTATTGGTGAGCATTTACCTTTAATCAATGGCTATCCAGCTTTTCACAAATAACTGAGGCCAAAACTGATTACAAAACATAATTTTTCGTTTACATTAACTCATGCCAATATCCTGTAATACATGAGCTCCAGTCCTCAGAAAACTTTGAGTCATTATTAGTGACTCCTTTGTCTTTTGCTAATTCCAGCAGACTACACAAGGAAGCAGAATGGTTACAGCTTCTCATCTTTCAGATACAAATCCAAATCCTGACCTCCTGTTCCATATGGAAGGGAATTTAATGTTGTTGAGATTAATTTTTCTCACTTTAGAGAAAAGGATTTAAGACACACATTACCTTCTTTAATTTTGGAGGTGAATTAACAAGAGAAAGGAAAAACACAGGTTTCTACATCTCAGTATTGCAAAATATAGTAGGCTCTAATAATATGAGCAAAGTCTTTATGTGGAAGTCATACTCATACAGATAGTCTTTGCATTAGTCAAAACCACTGTAAAATAAATAAATAAATAAATAAATAAATAAATAAATAAATAAATAAATAGCAAAACCAGTGCAGGAGTGATATCTCTCTGACATTGGATTTATATTTCTTTAGCCAAGCAGTAAGATCTCATGCCTGTTTTGAACTTGTGTGCGTTCATAGAAAGAACTCAGGTGTACTGAATGCATAAAAAACAGTGGAATTAAATCTCTTTGATAGGTATATTAGGATTTCACTGACAGGCTTTGTTCTTTACTAAAAATTTTCCACAAGCCTATATGTTGTGTTTGTTTGGCTTTCAAAAAATATAATATCTGACTATTTTCACATACACACATGCATGCACATGAACACACATAGGCGCATGAGCATATACATTGAAGCTGTCCCTGATAAACATCCATTTATTCTATTTTATTATAATTTATTCAGATTACATCCAGAATGTTATCCCTTCCCTCTTATCTTCCCATTCCCACCTTCTCTCCCTCTTCTGCCCTATTCCCCTTCCCTTGACCTCTGACAGAAGGTGGCCTCCTCCCCCACCATATGACCACAGCCTATCAGGTCTCATCCAGAGTAGTCTGCTTCCCCTTTCTCTGTGTATCACCAGGCCTCCCTACCAAATGGAAGTGATCAAAACGAAGGCACCAGAGTTTGTGTCAGAGGTAGTCCCCGCGCCCTGCACAGCCATGGAGAATGAGCCATCCATTGGCTAGATCTGAGTAGGGAGGCTAGGTTTACTGCCTGCGTTGTCCTTGGTTGGTTCAACAGTTTGTGCAGATCTTCCTGGATCCAGATATGCTGGCCGTGATGGTCTCCTTGTGGAGCTTCTGAACCCTCTGGGTCCTTTCATTACCCCTATTCTTGAGTACCATGCTTAGCACTCCACCCCCAGTCCATTAGTGAGTTTCAGCATCTGTCCCAATCACCCACCAGGTGGAGTCTCTCAGAGGACATCTATGTTGGACTAATATTCACTTATAAATGAGTATATAGCCTGCTTGTCTTTCTGGGTCTGGGTTTCCTCACTCAGGATGATCTTTCCTAGTTCCATCCACTTGCCTGCAAATTTCAAGATTTCCTTGTCTTTAGGGGCTTGAGTAGTATTCCATTGTGTAGATGTATCACAGGTTCTTTATTATTCTTCAGTTGAAGGACATCTAGGTTGTTTCCAGATTCGGGCCATTACGAATAAAACTTCTATGAGCATAGTTGAGCAAATGTCCGTGTTGTAGATGTAGAGCATCTTTTGGATATATGCCCAGAAGTGGTATGGCTGGCTCTTGTGGTAACACTGTTCACAATTTTCTGAGAATGTTCCAGATTGATTTCCAAAGTGGTTGTACAAGTCTGTACTCCCACCAGAAATGGAGCAGTGTTCTCCTTTCTTCACATCCTTGCCAGTATATGCTGTCACCTGAGTTTTGATCTTAGCACTCTGCTAGGTGTAAAATGGAAACTCAGAGTCATTTTGATTTGTGTTTCCCTGAGAATGTGTGTGTGTGTGTGTGTATGTGTGTGTGCGTGTGTGTGTGTGTGTGTGTGTGTGTGTGTGTGTGTATGTTTCTCGGCCATTTGAAGTTCCTTTGTTGAGAATTCTGTTTAGCTGTATACTCCATTTTTAATTTGATAATTTGTTTTGGTTGTGTTTAACTTCCTGAGGTCTTTATGTATTTAGAATATTAGCCCTTAGTAGGATTAGAAATCCATTCTTAAGGATCGAACTATGTATGTATTTTCACTCTCTAAATCACATATTTGTTCTTTCATTAAATTTGTAAATTTGAAGATGTGCTCAGATTTAACAAATTTGCATATCAAATTATGCATAGGAACCTGAGTGTCACAAGAAGAAATCAGCTTCCGTAAATGTCAGTCAGCAGCATAGCTGTCTGTGTCTACTGCACACTCCTCATTTTATCCAATTGTTTCTCCTCCAATCACTCTACTTTTACTGATAAACTAAGTACAAGAGAAGGAGCTACTTCTCTTTAAAAATTTATTTCCCTAAATACAAATTTAAGCTTGACCATTCCAAGCTATTTAACCATGTGTGGTAGTGAAGTAGAGAAATTACTATCCTTTATCATAATAAAGCATGTCCAGATAAAGGTAATAAATAGCTCCATGTACTCATTTCTGATTCACAGCATTTAATACCTTCCTTAATATTTAGTAATGTTGAAGTTAGCAATTAACTCATTAGTCCATAGGAGGAATTTACTTGCCTCAGATATCTGTTCTCTTGATGCTGTTACTTTTCAATTCAAGCAGAAGATTTGGAAAATTATTTAAATACTTTTAATGAATAGGTAATATTAGTCCATGGGAAAATGAGCAATGATAATGACAATTAATAGATATGAATATTTGACGTAAATGACACACTTCTTAGTGATCATTGGTTTGATTCAAATAACTATTGTCATGCTTATTTCGAACAAATAAGTATAATTATTCCATTTGCTAATTTATATTGACTCTGAGAAGCCTGTACATTGTTAGTTCACATGGTTCTTCCTGCTTGGCAGAATAATGTGCTCCTAAATCAAAATGTATAAACAAATTCCTAGAAAATGTAAATACTTTATAGTGTATACATGATCTTAGACCCTCCTAAGGTATGATTACAACTGAGGCCCTTAGGATGGCCAGATAATGTTGGTCTATCCCAGAAGACCAAATTTTAAAGATTCAATCAACAATAGGAAAGAAAATATTACAAATGGAAGAACTAAGAATTGAAGCATGGGAGAATTGACCATTTATTACTAGACTTTAATGACAAGTCAAAAAAAGTAACTTAACCCAGAAAGTGGAATGGCAGATATCTAACAAATATGAAAGGAAAACTGATCTCAGTCTCACACCACAGGGAAACTAAATGTTATCAGCACTCAAGGATTTCCACGGAAAATAATTACACATGACTGAGATTCTCAAATGTAATGTGGACTTCCCCATTTTAGTCCCATACGAGTTCTGTTATGCATACAATACAAGTAGAACAAGACTGTTCCAAAGCCATTAAATATATGAAATTTCATGGTAGTGAAGAAAAATTAATATGAAATATATACTTATCAACTTGAGTCAGTTTTGAGGATAATAGTTAGTATGCTGCAGATTTTAAACTGCCTAACTTTGATTATTTAACTTTCTTTTATCTTTTGAGATGATAGCATAATTACAAATTTTACTCTTCCATTTCCTTACTTCAACCACTCTGTGTACTACTCTATTCAATATGAGCAAAGTCATCTTTTTATGTGTTCTGAAAACCAGTGTCTCAAACTCACATAGGAAACAATCAATTTAAAATGTGATGATATTCTTAGTTATTAGACTCCTTGCAACTATTTTTTTCATACTAAGTAAAAAGATAGTCATTCATAATTTAGCACTCAGAAAACCCAATAATGATTTATTTCCTCTTCCATCTTCTTTCTTCTTCCACTTCCCAGATGTTACATCATTCCAAATAATATTTTAAAATCTTCAGGTAGATGTACAGTAGAATTTTCCAATGATGCATGGCAATATCTAATAAGTATGGCTTGCCCAGAAAAAATTTTGCATTTCTTTCACCCTATTTCTGGAGAGAAATATTGTTGCTTTAACATCTTATTACCTTTTTGGAATAGTGCAGTGAATGTTTACTCCCCTTGAAGAGATATTATCAACTGAGGATGAAGAAGAAATTTGTTTCAAGCATAATCTTTATTTTTGTATGTAATTTATGTCATTGTATTGTGCATCTGTGTGTGTGTGTGTGTGTGTGTGTGTGTGTGTGTGTGTGGTGTTGTCTCTATATGGATGAGGGTGCACTCTAATGCGAGAGAAGGTGTCTTACCAACTAGACCTATAGTTACAGGTGAATGTGGCCTGGTCCATGTGGGTACAGAGAACTGAAGTCTGGTCCTCTCAAGAGCTGCAAATACTCTTAACTGTTGCAGTCAGCTCTCTAACCCGTGACAATCTTTCATTATTTCAGACTCTAAATTTTGAATTTTTAAAAATGTATTCTAACCATTCTACTTTTAATGATATCTAAAAGAAGAATCATGTCATAGCAATATTTACACTAGATGACCTTGGGCTTGAATTATAGCAAACCTGTCTTATGCGATGGTATCACTGTCTCTTATGAGTTGACACACATTCCACAGAACTAAAGAACTTTCTTCTTTGATGGCAATTTATGAGATAGAATGTTAGTTATCTGACTTGTTTCTATTTAGTAGTTCAGTGGGGATAAAAAGAGATAAGTTTAGAGGGAAATTATCCCATTTATAGTTACTTTAAAAGGATAAAGAATTTCATTGCTCCATAGGATTTCAGCACAAATAGAAATGCAATATAATTCTCAATGTCCCCAGCAAAACATATTCATAAGAAATGATCAGAAGTAAGATCTTCATACCTCTGGATCTTGAACTGAGTGGAGAGTGAGTATGACTTTCACACGTACTCTGGTGCCTCATATTTGACCATGTCCCCTGGAGAGGGAGACCTGGTGGCACTCAGAGGAAGGATAGCAGGTTACCAAGAAGAGACTTGATACCCTATGAGCATATACAGGGGGAGGAAATCCCCCTCAGGAACAGTCATAGGGGAGGGGAATAAGGGGAAAATGGGAGGGAGGGGAGAATGGGAGGATACAAGGGGTGGGATAACAATTGAGATGTAACAAGAATAAATTAATAAAAAAAATTTTAAAAAAGATCTTCATACCCAGGTTAACAGGTTTGAGGATATTCAAGTATTGCAGAATAGGGTCTACCAGTGTATGTTACTGTTTATCAATTAATATTTCATTTAGAACACAACAAAGTGTTTTTATTACTGAGATGACAGGGTCTAGAATCCTATATTTCAATTGAAAAAGAATAAGCACTACAAAGAAACAAAATAAATATTTCAAAAACTAAGAAAAATGCCTTAAAAGCACTTGTAGAAGGGCTAACAGTCTGTAGGAGCTAAATTGAGAAGAAGTAATTTCAGTTTGTGAGGAAAATAGTCTGTCTCATATTTAAAGAAGGGTATTGGATCAGGAAGCATGTTACAAAATCCATTCTGCTTTATCTGGACATTCCACAAGATGTACGTAGAGTGTAAAAAGACTATGTAAGGAAGTATTAAAAATCAATAGTAAAATAATTACATTCATAACAGACAATTGACCTACAAATGGCCAACAAAGTGAGAAAGAAAATGCTTGATATTACTCCTCATTAGCAAAATATAAATAAATGTTACAATGAAATATCTTTTCATAAATGTTACCGGCTACTTTGTAATGTACTAAAGATAACAACTACTGGCAAAGATGTGAAGGAAAAGGACCCTTGCATACGCTATGAACCAATATAAATCAATGTAAACATTATAGAAAACACTATTTAGACTCACCAGATAGTAAAAATAGAACAACCAAAATACATATTAGAAATGTCAAACCTACTATTGTTTGTATAATTTAGGTATGCTGAAGAAATATCAACTCTTGATGTATTGCATCACTACTTATAATCTCTGAGAAATAGAAAGAACCCAACTGCTGATCAACTGATGAATAAATAAAGAAAATGTATGTCCCATTATAAGATGAACTAAATCGTGTAATTTTACACAGGGTGGAATGAAGCACATAAGGTCAAGTGTTATATAATCTCCACTGATCTCAGAGGAAAGGGGTAGAATGATGAGTTATCAATGGACACTGAGTTATCATTTTATGGTAGAAAATAGTTATGATACGTTTGGTAATATGTAGTAAAGTTTCTGTAATTAAACTTATTCAAAATAACTAAAAATGCTAGGAGAAATCATTAAAAAAGACAAAGATTTCGTGAGGTATAGTCAACTTGCATTCTTATTCTACAGTAAATACATGTACTTAAATTACATTACTTAAATTACAATAGTAACTCTTGAAATTACTATTGCTGTGGTGAAACACCACAAGGGAAACTTGAAGGAAAATTGATTTATTTAGCTTATATATTATGAGTCACAGTTCACTGAGGGAAGCTAAGTCATGAATTCAAACTGGGAAGGAAATGGAAGGAAAGAGCTGATGGAGAAGCTATGAAATCATTTTGCTTACTGGCTTGTTCAGCCTGGTTTATTATAAAACTCAGTATTATCAGTCCAAGAATGCCACCACCCACAATAAGAAAATGCCCCATAGACTTATCTGACTATAGCATGATCATATGG
>OU015742.1:50063425-50078954 GCA_907169655.1 Acomys percivali
GCTGTTCTTGGTTGTCAGCTTGACTAAATCTAGAATGAACTACAATACAGAAATGGAGAAGCAAAGCTGCTTGATTTGAAGCAGGTGAATCCATTGCTAGTCTGGACCTTTGAAGGAGGAGGGACACCTTGGATATGGGCCATACTGAGATATGCGGAGCGTACTTTAAACATGGAAAGATTTTATCCTACTAGATGCAGTGTGAAATGAAGGGTGTTAGAAGATGAAGTATAACAGATAACTCAGGGTACAGAGTTTGATTTAGATGAATTTATGTTGAACCCCAAGACTATCATTTTCTAGCTGGATAAGCATAATGGAAATTATTATATCACTGTTACTAGTGCTTCTCTTACCTATAAAGTAAAGGTAGTTTTGCATAAGCATAACTTCGCTATATATAAATGTTGGGTAATATTTGAGGAAAATAATGACTAAAGATATTAGAAAACAAAATTTGAAATTAATTTTAAATCAAGGTCTATGGTACAATCTTAGTCCACCAACAAAAATACGAAACGTACTGATGTTCAATGATACTTCCATAAGTGCAGGATCTTTTGATCATAATTTCCTCTTAAAATAAACAACGAATTCTCAACAGAGGAATCTCAAATGGCCAAAAAGCACTTAAAGAAATGCTCAAGCCCCTTAATCATTAGGGAAATTAAACCAAAACAATTCTGAGACTCCGTCTTACCCCTGTCAGAATGGCTAAGATAAAAAAATTAAGTGACAGCACATGCTGGTGAGGATGTGGAGAAAGGGGAACACTCCTTCATTGCTGGTTGGAGTGCAAACTTCTACAACCACATTGGAAATTAATTTGGCACTTTCTGAGAAAACTGGGAATACTGCTACCTCAAAACCCAGCTATACCATTCCTGGGGCATATACCCAAAAGAGGTTCTACCATATATCAAGGACACAAGCCCAACTATGTTTATAGCAACTATACCACTCCTGGGGCATATACCTAAGTGATGCTCTACCATACAACAAGTACACATGCTCAACTATGTTTATAACAGCTTTATTCATAGAAGCCAGAATCTGGAAACAACACAGATGTCCCTCAACTGAACAATGGATAAAGAAACTGTGGTACATTTACACAATGGAATACTACTTAGCTATTAAAAACAAGAAAATCACAGTTTTTTTTTCAGGCAAATGGGTGATACTAGAGAAGATCATCATGAGTGAGGTAACCCAAATCCAGAAAGACACACATTGTATGTAGTCACTTATAAACAGATTTTAGCCACATAGTACAGGATAAACATATATAATCCACAGGCACAAAGAAGATAATAACAAAAAGAATCTAAGGGAGGATGCTTAAATCTCACTCAGAGGAGGAAATAGAATAGACTTTGGAAGTAGTTGAAGTGAGGGAACCATATAGGAGGAATGTGGGGAGAAATAAGGATGGAGATCAGACCTGGAGAGAGCAGGAGGATAAAGGGTCAGCAGAGAGAAAAGAAACTGTTGGCAGAGGCATCTCTAAAAATTTGGAGAGAAACAGAGTAGACGTCTAGGAGGATATGAAGGTGACACTAGCTGAGACCCCTAATAGCAAGGGTCATGAAGATTGAAGAGGACACCCTCTAACTAGTAAAGGTCAGGGCAGAAATCAACCCACACACAAAAATTTTGACTCAAAATTTATCCTGCCACAAGATGTGCAAGCATAAAGATAGAACATGTGGCTCCTCTAGTAAGAGGAGCAGGGCCTGACTCCAACATGGACATGGACTTTGCTTGCTTTTTGATCAGCCCCCCCCCCGACCCTCACCCATTGGCCCTGCTGCCTTGCCAGGCCACAGGAGAAGGGGATGCATTCATTTCTGATACTAGTTGCAATGCTAGGGAGGGTTGCTCCCCTTTCCTGAGGAGTAGGGAAGGAGGAAAGGGAGAAGAGGGACGAAGGTGATACTGGGAGGAGAAGAAGGATGGAGCTACAATTGGGATATAATATAAAGTGAATAAATAAATTAATTAAAATATTGATAGCCACCTCCATGATACGTAACTAAGCCCTTAGAATCAGCAACATATACATAGACACATGCACATATAAAACACACTGAGTAGACTCAGTAGCTTGTATTTATATGTGTGTGTGCATGTTTATATATAATTATGTAACTAATAATTTACAAAGAGGTCATAAATTTGTGAAGAGCTTGAGGAGACATGAGAAGAGTTGTAGTTGAAAAAGCAAGGGAAATGATATATATACAGAGAATTGTAAAATTCTCAAAAAATCAATTAAATTTAGGGGGGAAGTATCAATACTACATATTAACATGTATAATAATAATAATAATAATAATAATAATAATAATAATAGTAATAATAGTAATAAAATAATAATAATAAAACCAGAAAGTAAAAACCTAATTTGTTTTCCTTTAATCAACATAAATGCCAAGTAACAGCCAGACTTGACTTTGACTAAATTGCATGTTTGTTTTGGCATTCGGTCCAAATGCCAAGTTTATCACATGCCTCCAGAGGGGAGAAATTGCTATCCAGCAAGCAGAAGTACACATGACAGCAAAAATGCTTTAATCTCTTCCTCTCTGACCTCCATACTGTACATCAGCCAAGCCACCTACCAGGATTCAACCAAGGACAAAGACAGACAGATTTTTAAAAGGCAAAATTAGGATAGTCAATAAATGAATGAATAATTGGGTATTCATTATGAATGAAAGGATAAAGCAAACTGATAGCAGATCAACAGTTGTCACCTATCTGCTTTGTAACTATATAGCAATGTATAGAAGCATTCTCCTACAAGCTAGATAAGCAGAGGTGGATTTACATAGGATGTAAAAGTCATTATATAATGATTGTATTTTACCATGATAGACTGAGTGTACCAACATAGTGATTGTCATGCACAGAATGATAGCCATGCCCCCATCCTGACTCGAGTTCTCATGTTTTATATCTGTGCTTGTTTTACTGTAGAATATTAGCTAAATAAGCTAGTATACAGTTTACAAAAAAAAAAAGTCATACAAATCTTAAGGAACATTCTTATTATACAAAGAAGTACAATCAACTGTTAAATTTAAATTGAGATAACACCAGTGTGATGACATCTAAACACACGTTCATGTTTGCAGGACAGCTATACTTACTAAATTCTTAAGGACATTAAGTGTGTTTTCTTATGTCATAAAAATGAGTAGGATACTACATAAAATAAAATTATTCAATAATAAAGTCTCATTTAGAAAAAGGGCAAGTATATATGCTTGCTGGAGGTAAGGAAAGGTGCAGAGCCAACGAGAGGGCATGGTAGGTAAAAGCAGTTGCCAAAAGCCTGATTATCTGAGTTCAAGACCTGTGGCCTGTGTGATGAAGTGATAACTTAATGCAGCAAGCTGTCTTTCTACATCCACATATATATTGGTTCACATATATATATATTTTCATAATAAGATAAATAAATTATTGTAATAAAAAGAAGAAATGTATTTATGGATTGTTGGTAAAATGTGTAGTACCACTAAAATAAAAAAACAAGTTAAAATGCCAAAAACCCAATCACTTCATAGTTGGTGTTGTGAAGCTGTCTTCACACGGAGTATACAATCCGTGTCAATTCTGTAGCTGGTGAATTGGAATGAAGCAAACCCAGATCTTTCTTTTAGATTTATTCTTCAGAGGGATGAATTTCCCCCATAACATATTATTAAAGCTTTTTCTAGAGTCGCAAATGGATTCAAACCAAAGAGCATATTGATTAAATGTAATATAATTTCTATTATTACAATAAATGGTGTTTTTTTCCCTGCAAGTGCTAAATAACTAGTGGCATGTGATTGACATATTATAGTTGACTTCAGTATTACACATATTACTTGGTTTTAGTGGAACTACTCAGAGGATAATTTGCTAGTGTGTGTGTCCACATGCATACTCATATATATCTATTAATGTGTATGAAATGAGTGTGTGCACATATGGGTGTCTGTGTATGAGTGTGTGCACTTAGCATGTGTGTGTAAATTTGTGTGTGTCTGTGTGTGTGTCTCTCTGTTACAACTAGATTTTTATTTCTAAAAAATATATCTCAGAGGGAAAGAAAAAAATGTTATTTACTTTTAATGCTGTTTCCTAAGGAATCCATGTAAGTTTCCTTTTATTAAGTAAACTTGTAATATACCTTCCTTTAAACAATGCACATAGAAGGTTAAAAGAGATATAAACCATATGCATAAATGGATTAAGCTTAATGGTGAAAATAATAGAATTGTTTTCTTTTGTGTTTTACTATGTAAATATATGCTGTTTTGTTGAATTTTTCATAGATAAAACAGAAATGACTTCCATATGTCATGTAAAAGGTAAAGTTTATTTTTTTCCTTGAGATCTCACTGCTATGTGTATACACTAACACACATTGGCACAAAGATACACAGAAATAATCAGACATACACACATATTCACTTTCATACACATATATACAAATACACACATGTAGACATAAAAATATTTATAGAAATAAGCATGTACACGTAAATGCATATAAATAGACGTATACACACAAACATATACCTACAAACAAATACACACACATACATATACTAAACTGCACACATTCATTTAAGCATATATTCATACATATTTACATATATGCACAAGCACATGCACATATCAGGTCACCAATGTTTAGGGACCTGATCCCAGCAGTTAAAATATTAACAAATAAGACAGCATTCTATTTTACATGTTATGCAAAAGAATTTCCTGATGAGAACAAAGTAATTTAGCAATGTTATAAAACATGCCACAATTTTAGAATTGAATTTTTTTTGGACAAAATGTTCATTGAAGAATTAATGAGACTTGGTTAATTCACTACCTGGAAGTAGGTGCATTGAAAGATGTCACTGTTAAGGACGCAATTTATAGATTTAATCCTTTTGTAGAATATATGCACTATTGTATAACAATAGCTAAATGCTTCCTCTGTAGCTCACAGTCTTCATAACGACATTTAAGATGAATTATACAATTATAGAAATATTACTTGTGCATTAGATGAAAAATAAGAACTTCAAGGTGATGTGTTATTTTTAATGTTTTTTTGCTAGGATTATAAAGTAAATAAATAAATTACTGATAAATTATCCCATTTCCCACTGTAGGCTTATAATTTCTCCCACAATTCCATTGGAACAGCTAGATTTAAAAGCTTAAAATGCTGTCAGTGGGTGGTTATATAATCTCCTCCAGTGTTAAGTTTAATATCAAGAATTGCCTCTTCCAACACAAACAATAAAATTGTTCAAAGGCTAATTCTGTAATTTAATAACCAAGCACGTTTCTCATTTGAGTTCTCTGCAGATGGAAGATGTCTAATTCAATAGCTTTTAAAAATGGAAAACATCAGCAAACTGGTAAAATAATGAATCTTTTTACTCATTGAAAACCACGACCACTACCACCACCACCACCACAGACAGCCTTCTTTATGGTAATTGTGGATACGTATCACACTAATTCCCAAGATTTGAAAGGGTTTAACTTGTGGCCATATTAATCTACTAAATTCAAACACTTTTGAAGAATATGAATTAAATGGTTGAAAATTGGAGTTGCTCTCCTAGAAGATGCATAGTTATGCACTGCTGTTCATTTATAGAATCTAAAGAGAAAAGTTTACCTACTGAAAACCTTTTCAGAATTCAGTTCTCCAGTGTGTTTAGTGACCAATTTATGCATGTAGAGGAAAACAGTATATCATCCAATGAACTACTGTTTTCATAATTTCCCAAAATTTCTATCAGTTTTAAGAGAAAAATTCTTGCTTTTTATTTTAAATTGTTACACTTAATTTGATAATCACTAATAGTAATTATAATTTTACAGAATTCTAACCAAGTTCATGCCAGTTAAAGAATTGTGAAGAGAGGTAACGTATGTGTACCTAATTTGAGGACGAGAAAAATAAGATAATCTGATGAAGAAGTCCTTTTAGAAAAACTATTTAAACCACTGTGTTTCCATATTAGTTTTCTAATTATTTTGAAGATGTTTTTAAATCAGACACTTAAAATAAAAATATTTTACAATTTGGTTTAAGTTACAGGGCTAGGTTATGTTCCTTGAGTTTGTAAAAGCATGGTCTATGATACTTGCAGAGCAATGACATTTCCTAACCACACAGCTAGGATCCTACCTTTGCTCTTGAGAAATTGTGTCTATACTTTGGGATTTAATTCATCTTTTCAAATGTCAATCTTGGAAAGAGTGACCTATGTGAATGAACATCATTTAAGCCACATGAACCAAATATTAAGTATAAACACAGTTTTCATTCTAAAATTTTGTTGTTGAAAAATGCAAATTAATTCCAGAATAATTTCCTTAAACAAATTGTTTATCTATAAATTTACAACTAAGGAAAAACTAAATAGTTAATTTAAAAAATAATTTGGACCCCAAGCCACCAAAGAATCATTATCGACTTGTTTGATATTTTCTAGGTAAAGGCCTTGCAGACATATGAGGTGGAGAAACGTTAATTCATAGGTCTTAGAACATGGTTACAGGTAATCCTTAAACACAGAGTCCCAGCTGAGTTTTAGAATATCAAACCCGGGGCAAATTAACTCAATGTAGGTATGCAAATACATATGAGTTTGAGAACTAAGAGAATCAAAAACCAAAAACTAATGTTTCTTTAGCCTTAGGTGGGGTTACAAATATAAAAGCCAGAGGGTCAGCACAGCTGCTGTGAGCTAGTGTCTTCAAGATATGAAGGCAGTGATGGAGAATGCCTTTAATTCCTTTAATACCACCACTCAGAACGCAAAGGCAGGAGGATATCTTTTGATAGAACAACCGAGGATTAACACAGAGAAACTCTGTCTTGGAAAGCCTGCCCTCCAATATATGACAAGGATGTTGTGTCCCTAAAATCTCAGCAATAGGCAGCAATGGGTTTATTAAACAACCTCTGCATAATGACACCAGCAGATGGTATCCCAATGTAGATGGGAAAATTTTCACAATTCCCCACTCCTAGATGAAGAGCTACAGATAGCCAATGGGTAATTAAAAGAGAAGAATAGATTTTCTTAAGGGAAAAGACCCTATATAAGTTTTCTAGTGCCTAGTAGTCAGATATACATACATACATTCATACATACATATATACATACATGTCTGTGTATACATTGAGAGAGAGAGAAGAAAAAGAAGAGGAGGGAGGAGAAGGAACAAAGCAGACCTATATTGGACTGGCAAAGCAGGAAAGTAGAGAAGCTATATATAAAGACAGGCCTAACTACCCAGAATCTTGTAGCTCTTTGTAGCAGCATTATTTTATGTATTGCTATTTGCATTTATTAGAAACATAAAGAGTCTACAAGAGAATTTTATTTCCTTCACAATGCCTTAATCAATGGCCACTCATTTTAAGTGACTGCAACTAAATTTTTAGATTTCTGTGTCCAGATGATTGCTTATATTTCTATCTTCACCATATCCTTAGATTCACCATGATTCCGGTGTTTTTTTCTTAACTGATGGTGCTGACTTACAAGCCGTTGCAGTTAATTTATTTTATTTACATTGTATTTGACTAAAGTTACATGTACACAGAAGATGTCTGTATTCAGAACTCATATTAATAAGTATTGAAAAATATGATATGATATTATGTGATGAGAGCACATTAAGTTAACAAGGATTAAATGTGTGTAAAGTTGTGCACATTATTTGAATTCACAGATAAGTATTAGAATAAATAGATCACAAGTAATTATACAATGATATACAGAGTAATACAATTCCTTCAACATAGGACTTTTAACGTTTTTTGTTTGATAATTTCAAGATTGCTTACAGTAAGCTATCCCACCAAATTTCCATTTCAGGAACAGACTATTTTATCAAAGATAGTACTGATATGGTTGGAAATCTGCCAAAGGCCCTTTGCATACCTAAAGATAACATTTAAAGTCCTTAATAATTATTGAAGAGAAAGCTCTTATCCAAGAGTTAGCTAGACTAGCAAAATAACAAAATTAATTGCCCTGACCCCAAAGGACTGTGACGTAGATGAAGTGATTAGGATAAATTATGATAAAAGACTAAAAGAAAATTTGAAATCTTGCTCTGTGTTAAATACCACAGGGGAAAAAATTTATGAATGGTTACATTGTCGAGTAGAATTTCAGCAGTACTTCAAGGTAAGTTTCAACACTAAGGTAGAAATTAGAAATGAGTTGAAATCCAAAAACCATCAAAATAATGATTGCGATGCTATTTATATATTTATTCACTTATTTATTTATATTAGAATTTTTATGAGGGAAAATGGTTTCAACTGTAGCCTCAGAACTCAGGATGTAAACCACTCTGGCCTTAAATTTGTTTCAGTCTTTCTGTTTCAGCTTCCTCAATACCTGGATTACAATATTATGCCAACACCCTGGCTTGTCTCTCTCAGTTTACATAATGTGTTAAGTACTTGAAATGCACACAAAACAAAGTGAAGTTATTCCTTCTCATGAACTTCACTTTATATTGACAAATTATTGTCAACTCTTTAGAGAAATGTAAACACACAAAAGACATTAATAGAAAGATGATGATTATAGATGATAGATTGATGATAGACAGAGATGATAGATTATAGATAGATAGATAGATAGATAGATAGATAGATAGATAGATAGAGATAAATGATACATGATTGATAGGTGATGAGAGATAGATAGATAGATAGATAGATAGATAGATAGATAGATAGACTCTAGAGGATATTGATGTGAATGATTTGCTTTGTGTGTTGAGGCGTGCAAGTTTTTCTGTGAGTGACAACTGAATTCCTAGCTGTTGGAGAGATTCTGCTTTCAAATTCTCTCCATAGGGGTGTACAATCTCACCCAATTCACCAGCAACAAGATGGCCCATGCCTAGTATTCAGCAAATAACTATATTGATTCTCAAATATCTACCTCTCTAAAGCTTTGTATAAATCACATGAGACATATTTTTAACGGTGCCGTTAATGTTACACTCACATGAGTTCAGTGTCTCAGCAGAAGCTCCAAGTTGTTCAGCCCCACTCTTTCTGAGTGAACATGCAGCCTTGCGATCAAGTGGAGCATTTCTAGGAAAAGGAGAACATTAAAACATGACATTATTTTAAAAGAAGTTAGAAAGTAACTTCAGCAAAATTACTTGAAATTAAAACTTAATTGAGTAACCTAGAGGGATAAATTTCTCTTTTTCTCATTCTTGAAATGAGGCTCAAGTGTCACTCATAATGTCACTTGTTCTGCTCTTTGGCCTGAATTTTCAGTTTTCCTTCTCTTTTTCATATTCTCATTTGCTATACATCAAACCCTGTCTCCCTCCCACCATTCTTCCCTTCTCATCCTGAATCTGCCTACAAATGTTAATATCAATCTCATATACTTTCTAAAACATTTTCTGATCTATATATACAGTACACTGGAAAATAGAAGAGTTATGGCTGGAAATTAAGTAAATATTGTTCTCATTGTTTGAGTATGAATTTAGAGTAGTATGTGAATTATCTTGTTATTTATATTGTATACAATTAAAATTGTGACAACTAAAATTAGTAAATCTGCCATTTAGTTAATAATGATAGATTTACATATCAGAGATTGGAAAGTCCTTCTCAAATAAAACTTTTTCCTTTGTATGTAGAATAAAATTCTCTCCAGTTTTCTTCTCCCAATTGGCTTTGTTTTGAGTCATCTCAGGTTGTCTTTCCTTTCTTGTTATAATGAACTATACAGTACCTCATATTCTGACCACAGATTTTTTTTTGTTGGAACTATGCCCTTCTTAAGCTAATACTGGATTCAAGTTCTAAGGAATGTCTATATAGTGCACAAAATATATTTCATCTCAGATCTCATTAGTAGCCATACTATGAGTAGATGGTTTTCTTGATACACTGACCTGAAGCTTTATGAGAGCCTAAGAGTTAAAATATACACATGGGCTCCCTGAAAATATTCTATGTATCAATACCTAATTCTTAAATATCGCATTAGAATTTAGATCCCATTCAATATCTCCAGATAATGAACTGAAAGACTAGGAATTAAGAGAATAATTAATGTATACAGAGGAATTGAAAAGTGCAATGAGTATGTGATAAACCATTACCTCCATCTTGGGTTTCAAAGACATATTATAGTAAAAACAATCTAGATCCATTCCTATTCATGATTACACCCACTTCAGAAGGATTGAGGTATTCCCACCAGTAATCTTAGCTATAAATTGTTCTATACCACCTGTTCCAGGAAACGAAAACCATGCCTTTGCTCCAAAAAGTTTATGTGACCTCCTTATTGTAACTATTTCTTACGGACACCTTGCAACTGTTGTTTTCCCAAGATGTTGTTATGACTAACTTGAGACATTTCCGTTCTGCTTCTATATTTGCCTGCCAAATCCTGTATTTGTAAATGCTCTACTCATGATCTATAAAAACCCTTATTTTCCCCATGTCTAATGCTGATCTCTTTAACTCTGCTTTATGGAGAGACAGCCATGTACATAAATTAAAAGGCTTTCTATAATTAATTAGGCCTTGATTTGGGTCAGTAGACTTTCTATTCTCAATGGTTGGATTAACATATACTATGCTAGATACAACAAGCGTTAAAAAGTCAACATGTTAGATCTCATAGAAAATTGCCAGAATATTTAGAAGCCTAATAATGACTTCCAAAGAAAGTATCTGAAACCATTATATGACCTTTGCAATGTCAGTTTCTTTACTATGAATATTAGTTGTAGACCACTGGGTCTCCTCAGTAACTCATTTGTTTGTAATCACTTTGGTGAACTGAGACCTTGAAATGTTGAAGATTTACTGCAGCAATTCATTATAATAAAATACTAATGGCAAGGATCAATATCAACTGAGGATTCTCTGCCAGATGCTACTTAAAAAGGATCACTTCAGATTGTTAGTTGCCATCGAACATTGGCATAAACCAATAAAGAAAAACTAATTTCCTCCATGTCGACAAGTTTGTTTTTCCATGATACACAACCAGTCTAGGAAGAAGAAAACCTAATCTTTCTGTGACCATTCTCCATTTGTGTGAGAGCCCCAGTGATTCTAAACTGGTACATTAAAGATGTCTGAAAGAAGAGTGAGGGGATCCTGCAGATATTTCACCCTGCTTGACCAAAAATTCAGGAACAATTTAGAACATGGTCATCGTAGAGATTTGGTTATATACCATCAACCTTAGTTTCAAGAATATAGAAGTAGATACCATTTTCTGGACACACACTGTACTCCAGGGTTAATTATTGGAAATAACACTGTATTATTCGTGTCCCTGTGTTGCCTAGATTAGTTTGGGAATGTCACAGGTTAGTTTCAGAAACCAATTTTTTTAAAGGTAGGTAAATATGGAATTGCTAAAATGTAATGGGGATAAGATAGATTGGTACTAACAGAAATCACCTCTAAAATGTCTACCTCAAATCCACTGTTACCCTTACTAAGTAGCTCTGATTCTCATGACTGCCCTAGTTTCTATGTCTTTGTACTTAAACAGAGGAATTCTTTAAATGTATGTATTTCAACTTCTCTGGATTATTAAATACTCCAGTGTAATGAATCTATCTTGCAAAGGCATGCTCTTATTTAACAACCAGGAATTAACAAATTATATAACTCTACTGAAATGGAAAGGTTAGGTGGTCATGCAGGACTGTGATAAATCAACAAATTATCATCAAATATGAAAATTATGTTTGCATACTTGATTACAATTATAGAATAATAAAAAACAAAGTTCAAATATGGTAATCTGATGATTGTGTGTGTGCTTTTGTGCCTATGTATGAGTTCACCCAGAAGCAAAAAGAGTCATGGTATATACTCACTTATATCGAGACACTAGTCCAAGGGGTACGCCCCCATGAAAAACTTTACCTACCAGGAAAGTGGGTCAGAGGAGAGGACATCCTATTGAGACTTTAGGGGTGAGAAGCCTGGGAGAATGAGGAAATAGAAGGATCCAGATGGTCCTGGAAAACTACAGGCGGGTAAGGGCCCTGGGGTCCTCCTCAAACTATGGCACCAGCCAAGGAAAATATAGGCAGTAAACTTCGAACCCCTACCCAGTGTAGCCTATGGACAGGACATTCTCCACCGTTAAGTGGAGAAGGAGATCTGACTTTCACACAAACTCTGGTGCCCCATAATGGACCATGTCCCTTGGATAGGGAGGCCTGGTGGCACTCAGAGGAAAGATAATAGGTCACCAAGAAGAGACCTGATACCCTATGAGCATATAGAGGGGGAGGAGGTTCCCCTCAGTCACAGACATAGGGGAAGGGAGTAGGGGGGGAAGCAGGAGGGAGGAAAGAAAGGGAGGATACAAAGGATGGGCTAACAATTGAGATGTAATATGAATAAATTAATAAAAATTTTTAAAAAAAGAATTAGCTAAAAAATTAGAAAAAAAGGTCTCATGATATATAAGGTTATGGCATAGAGCTTAATGATGGCATTGCATTGAACATTAATGTCCTTTACAAAAAGTGTTAATGATATGAATCAATAATGTGATTCAAATTTAAAATTAGGTGCTATAATGACACTTCTGAAAATCAAAGATATTCTTTAGTGTTGCTGGTTAGGTAAATATGGACAGAAATCATCTCTTCAATGCTTGTTATAAATAACTTCCAAAAATCATTTTCAAATCATTACTTCTCTTTCACATAACTAAGATCCTGGCACATGTATCTGTTTGCAATTCACTCTTATGTACTTAATTTGTCCTTCAGAAATGAACTTACTATAATGGATGAGTAGCTTAAAAATGAGTAAATGCTTTTATTTTTTCCCTCACTCATCCATTTTCACACATTAATGAATCACTATAATTAGGGCTCTAAATTAGTAGCTGGGGGAAATAAAAAAAATTAAGACAGTGTATATGCCTGATATGTTTGAGTTAAATAAACTTAACTCAATGATAGGGAAAAAGTTGAAATTAGTATAAGAAGACAATTTGGTATTTTTCAGTCCTCACAGAATATGCAAGGAAGTAAAGAAAAGTTATAGATACCGCCTTCTGTAAGACTTTTTGGAGTAAATAAGTTGAAAAGAAAATGTTTTACTACATGTGACTTATAAATACCTTTCCAATTCAGTTCTATTCATTCACATACGTTGTCAGCATGTTATCTATTTTAGCAGAGGGAAACTATTATGAAGTTAGAGGCTTGCTTACTTTACTATTGAATGCCCATTTCCAAGAAATATGCCTGTGTCATGCCCATGAGCATCCAATCAGTTGCTTCCAATCATAAGAACAAAAGCCATAGTATTAGGTCAGAAAAATTAGATACTTGGTACAATCTTTCAATACCATTAATTTTTGATATTGTTTATGGTTACTTAGAACGTCCCTACTCTATATCAAGTATAATTTCATCCTGAATTTACCACAGAATAATTGTTCATTTTACCTCATTGTGCCTCAGTTTTCGCAGCCCTAAAAGTGACAGTGTTTGTATGTAATTTTGGGGGTTGTTGTTGGATACAAGTTCAGTGATTCTGACAATAGCCTACAGAAACAGTGTCTACTAGAGTGTATTATTAACTGAAGCTCCAACAGCTTGAAGCAATTTTTTTCTTTACTCCACAGAGGAGGAAAAAGTATATAAGGCTGAAAACTTTAGCAAAGGGACACAGTGATAAAATGTTGAGTTTAAAATGCTTCACAAGCCTCCTTTTCCTGTTCCTTGTCTGCACTGTGAGGCTTTAATCATGTCCTATAAAGCCGCCAGCGAATGTCCTCGAGATGGTCCCTTTGTTAGTTCTACCCACTACCATTCTATATGTTTTCACAATGCTACTTCTGACATGCATCTCTTTCTGCTGCCTTAAAATTTGAGTGACTCTCATTTGCATCTAGAAGGTAATACAAGGACTGTTAGCAGAGAATTCTTGGTTCCCCCTCCCCCACAGGAAACTTGCTTTTTGTAGCATTTCCAGGTCATTCCAAGCTCTAAGCAACTGAATTCCAAGATATTATCTTACAAGTTAAGGGGCATCTGAGTTTAAATCTCGGATGACCTAGTTGCCCGCTGTATATTCACATCCAACTTATTTAACATGTTAATTTTAGGGTGCAAAATAGGCAATGAGTATATATTATTTATTTTATTGTCACTATAATTACTTTAAAGAAGAAAATTTTGACCTTTATAGTTCAGTAACTTGGGGGACAACTAACAAAATAAACGCAGAAAGGTGATTAAGAACTGTATTTTTCAAAATTATTTTGTAGTGTGATACCTTTTTAATGGAACAAAACAAAACAGTATTAAGCTTAATTTGTTCATTATAATATGACCAGATTTGACCCCACAAAAATAATTATAATAGCTAATCTTTCTATTTCGATCTATCTATCTATCTATCTATCTATCTATCTATCTATCTATCTATCTATCCATCTCAAACTGAGCTTACACTTTCATAGTAATAAATAGGAACATTCTAAACCTGGCTCTTTATTTGAAGGATTAAGAATTGCAACTTGATTTTATAGCTCTCCAAGAATATGCTTTCCTTCCAATGAATGGTCTCATATAAGTTTTACCCATGCTTATGTTAAATATAGGTTAACGGGCAGATTATTTTGAAATGCTCAAAGTGATTAATCAACGCTGTTTCTTTTAGTGATGAGAGAGATTCAGTGTTATTTCAGGACTTTAAAGTTTGGATAAATTAAGATCATGAGCATGAAAACTCACTTGAACTCAGGAAAATATTTTGGGATGGGGAAGCTCAACAGCCATGTCTGCAAATACAGGCCTGGAGCACTTGTTCTTACTCACTCAAAGCTGTCTTTGAGAAGACAGGCAGCATTACCTGAAAAGTGATCAGACTGCCTTATTTTGGCCTAAATATATTCATATTCAATAATATATTTTATTCTGCATTTATTCAAAGGTTCATAACAAAACCAGATGTTTTTCTTCCACAGGTAACTAATGCCACTGCCTTCACATATACTTTTCTAGTTTGTCTGCATATACTCATACATAAGTGAAATTGATTAATTTTGTGTTTCATGAAAGAAAATCACCATCAATTTTCTTTTCCAACTTTATATGAATCTTGAACATTCCATCTTGTCAGTACCTATACATATGCCCCATTCTTCTAGATGACTGTATAAAATTTTAGATGAACAAATTCATGAATCAGTTAAGGCTGAGACAATGAAAGCTCCTAGTATCCAATATCCTTCCTGCAACTTGAAATATTAGATGCAAGATAGGGAATGTAATGGAAATAATGCAGCCTCATTTTTCATAGAAATAAGGTCATTTTGATATATAATAAAATTGGAGAGCATAGACAAGAAGGTAAACTGTTCATCGATTTTTCCAGAATCTTTGATGGTGAATTGTTTGTGTTATTTCTACTAAGCTTTCAAATAAAAAGCTACACACAAAAAAA
>OU015742.1:50079354-50097291 GCA_907169655.1 Acomys percivali
TTGAGCACAAATGAGAGACCCTATTTTAAAAGAAAAAGACATGAAGAGTGTTTGAAGAACAGCAGTAGAGGCTGTCCTTTAGGCTCTTTGTGTACCACACGTGTGAACATGCACCTGTAGATTCATAAACACTCATACATATACAAGCAAATATGGTCATACATTAACACAAGCTATGACATGTTCCCTGTTTCCAAAGAGCTATATAAAGTGCTTTGGCAAGCATACTGCATAAAATGGCTTAATGCATCAAAAAACAATACTATTGTAATTCACCAAAGATTCTCTTTTGTATTGTATATTCCACACATTCATTCACAGTTGCATGGAAGGGCTCAGGATCTCAGGACAGAATCTCAGGACACTCTATCTTATTTTAACTCTACTTATGGAACTTTGACTAATACTTCTGCTGCACTATTGACAAACCCACACATTCCTCACACAGAAACAAAGTGCTTGGTTTAGTAAATCAGTGTTCATAAGAGGACTGTACAGATCTCACGCACATGACCTGAAGGATTCAGTCTTCTCAAAATTAGAGTTTGAAGTTATATTGACCGAGGTCTAATGAAGACAACTGGCTCTTTTTTATTCCTAACATATTTCCATACACTTCACTTACAAAGGGCTAGCTTTCAGATGAGAAATCCAGGCCTCTCAGCCTCTTGAAAAAACTGTGAGAGACACTGAGCTATGTGAGGTAGCATATTAGTGTGGATGCACAAAACAAATGACTGAGAGCTGATGGCTGTAAAAATTCAGCACATTCAATAGCCTTCTACATTCTTCATTTTATTTCTGGACAATAAAATAGGTTCCTGTGCTTATTTGCTGACTAATACTCCATCCAGAGTCTTTTAAGAAAAACTTATTATTATTATCAGCCAGCATTCTCCCTAGGTGTCTCTGCATTAGAGAGTTAGCATTGCATTTACTGGCGGACTCTCACTGCAATGAAAATATTAACTCGTGGAAGTCTCTGTGTAATAGTAATAATTCTTGACATAACTTAATACAAAATTGGCTAGTATTTACAAAGGGACTTTAGATTAGATGTCCTGCAAATGGACACAAATTCCTAATGTATATAACAGAGGTAATATTGCCTTTCTAAATCTATCTCATGCAGTTTTATTGAGAAAAACATGGAAATTGGAATAACTAGAGATGAGGAAAAAATATAATATTATGTCAGAGTCACTTCTATAGAAATCAATATGTTTTTACCTAAAAGTCAGTAAATTTTCAGAATTATAGTTTTTCTAGGTTACGACTTCTCTTATCATAAGCCATTTGAAGCTTCACTCCGGTTCTTCCAGCATTGTAAGCTGCCACACAATTCCTGCACCAGTTCATCCTTTATCTCACAGGTATATTTTTAAAATAATCCTTTCATATTCATAGAAAATTGCATTATATTACCTGGAGGTGGGAAGAGAGAGATGAAGGAGAAGAATGACTAGGGTGAGAATCAACCAAATATAAATATGTGGGAATTCCACCAGGAAACATGCCACCTTATAAATGACTTAAAAATAAAAAATAAACGTCCTGTTACTGAGGTAGGAAGAGTTTCATTAGAAAAATTGGTCTGGTTATCTACCAAACCACTTGGTATTATATAATATATTTTATTTCTTCAGTCCTGAAACAGAAAGGGAACTTTAAACAGGAAGCAATTCTGAGTAAAGATATAGAAATTGGGGCACATGTAAAACTGACTCTATCCAAGGAGGAAATATGTATCACAGAAGCAAGAGGAGCATCCACATTTTTTTATACCATTTACATTCAGGACATTTTTGCCATATCCTGAGGCATAAAGCATATGATATACATTAGCTAATTTTTGTTGGTGTTTTTCAAGCAATTAGTGGAGGCAGAATTATTTTTTTGAGCGCTGAAAGAAAAGTTTTCAAAATTAGAAAGTTCTATTTGTATTTCAAGGAAGGAGGCAGGAAGATATCCCCACAGGGAAAATAGCCCATTTCATCTTCTACATTTCTGTGGACTTCTGTGGTAGCATCCAAACTCATCCAAATACATCTTTTCAGGAAACTTTAGGTCACCTCTGTTCTAGCTGTATCTCTGTGTCAGTCTCCTTCTCCTACTCCTTTTTCTTTTATTCTGTATTCACATGGTTTACAATGATTGTGGGTTTTGATCAGTTTTTGACTCACTTTAAATCTGGTCTTCCCATCTGAAAAATGATGAATTGAGGTGATATCATACACAATAATTTGAATTCACTAAATTAATTTCTGCAGATTTAAAAATGGTGTTGGAAAAATTACAATGTCAGTTACTTACATAGTGTTTATAATTCTTGCCCCATTTGCAAGGAGGTTGGACTTATTAGTCTCCTCTCTCTCTCTCTCTCTCTCTCTCTCTCTCTCTCTCTCTCTCTCTCTCATTTGTTTATTTGTTTGAAACAAGGTCTGATATAATCCAGGCTGGCCTTGAACAAACAAAATAATACAGAATGACCCAGAACTCCTGAGCCTCCTACTTCCACTTCTAAAGTACTGGAATTACTGGTTTGACTACCAAGTCTGGCCCATTTTAACCATTAAGCAGTCTCTCTACTCTAGAAGGATATATCTTCTGAGACTTTGAATCAAGGTAGAGTCCATCCTTCCTTTTGTAAGTCATTGGGAATTTCTCAGTCTAAATTTCTCACAGTTTCTATTCTGATAGTTGATAGTGTAAAGAGTTAAGTTTGAAGGACATGAACCACAGAGCAAGGCTGCCTACTGTGTGTCTCTTGATCCCTGGGGATGGGGGGCTGTTGGTCACTAGACCAAAAAGGCTGTGGGGGTGGGAGCAAGGAGCAGAAGACTAGGCACAGGTCTCAGAATGCCCTGATTTTAACAAAGAATGACCTCTGGGAACCACATCAGAGAGATGGCTCAAAGTATATAATGTCCTTGGGGACTGGATGTGGGGCTCCCAGGATAGGTGTACATAATTGGTTGGAACTAGGCATTTCAAGGATGATTAATTTGCATTTGGCAGCATGCTCCTATCATATGAACGGGAACACAGTACCTAATTATCCTATAGGCACAGGGAAGGGAAAGATAGCTGGGAACTGTATCAAAGGCCATATATCAAATGTGGTTAGTTGCATCTGTGCCTAAAAATGCTCTCCAAACTAGGTTACACAGAGAGTAAGAGGCTCTCCATCTACCTATCTGGACTAGGAGGACTACAGCTTCAAACTGCAAGGTCCTCCTAACAACCTCCTCATTTAATAGACTTGTATCTTTTGTGTTCTGCAACACATCTTTCATTCCTTTGTTGAAACTCTAACCACATAGTGATAATATATGGACCTAAAGTATTTGGGAGTGATTAATTCCAGAGAATGAAGCAATCAGAATTGGTATTTATGACAATATAAAATACATTTTACTGAAACATCTACCCTGTAAAACACACATGGAGAAGATAGGGAACAGATATAAGAATAAGAACAAAGTATTCTGCAGGTGCACATATCTCTAAGCCTCTTGAACTAGGCTCCTCAGTCTCCAAAACTGTGAGATAAAAATGTGTATATAGTATATACAAAGTATAATTTGTGGCACTTTTATTATAGCTACTCAAGTAAACAAAGATAGCAGGCTTGTCAATTTAACCAAATATGTGTATATATAGATAGATATAGATATATATGTGTGTGTGTGTATGTGTGTATGTGTGTGTGTATATATATATATATATATATATATATGATGAAGTAATAAAACATATCTTATCCAATGTATAAAAGACCAAAATATTTTTGTTACATCATTAATTGTGAGTTTTAAACTTTTTCAAAATGACTTTATTTGGGGTTCTTTAATGTTTATATGTCACAACCCACCTACCCTAGTTAGGAGAGAAAAAAGGTTAATGGGAACAGGATAAGTAAACCTTTTAAAACTCAATTCCTTGGAGCAAATCCATTGCCATAGTCAGCAGAATTTCAGCCGACTCATTAAACAGCAAACCAGCTATTCAACAAAGGTTGCTACAACTACAGTTGCAAGAACCTGGATCAGCAGCAAGAACCTCGAAGCATTCCCTCAAACAGTTCAATCTTGAATTGTATTGAGGTAGAGCAATGAATATCCAAAACAGAGAAGCCAAAAACAAAAAACAAAAACCCCATCCTCTTGTTTGGGGCTCAAATATCTATATCTATATATCTATATCAATATCTATATCATCTATATCTATAGATAGATAGATAGATAGATAGAGATACATATATCTATCTATCTATCTATCTATCTATCTATCTATCTATCTATCTATCTATCTATATCTATATCCTCTCAGAGTCCGTACTAGGATGTTTATCAGTTGGCAAAAACCATGCCCCCACAAGAGGCAGTTCCTCTTCTAATGAACACTCTCACCAATCTGTTTCCAGTGGAAAAATATCATACACCTTCACATAAATCTATTTCGTATCTCACATTTGGGATAAAAAGGAAACACTTACATCAACTACATTTAATTTACATAAAAATTAGTAATATTATAAAAGAAGCAAATAACTTTTAAAAGAAACTACCATTTTAAAATCATCTTCTTATTTTTAATATTACCCAATAAGTACGTGCTTCAAATGAATGGAGGGCCAAATAAAAGATAACAATTAATGTTTGCTTAACAACGATTAATCCTATTTACCTGAGGGCCTTTATTGTTTTGGTAAAAGCAAAGGTTAAATGGCCATATTTTATCACTCACAATACGATTTGGATGTATGAATGGCAACAAGCACTACAGAATTAAACAAAACATAATCTCTTCTCTAAAAGCATTTCACCAAAATCTTAAACCTTGATATGCTAAAATCTGAGTTTTTAGAAGAGTTTGAGGAATTTAGGTATCATTTAGAGACATAATACTACAACATGTAAAATCATAAAGAGAACAAACATAGTAGGGTTTACAGAAAGAGCCAGTGATTATACCACTCGTCCTGTGACTGTTGGGATAGTCCATACAGACGGCACAGAGGATTGTGTAGCATCATTCCTGGCCAGATGTTATCTCCTTTCTCCCTAGATGTGAGTCAGGTCAAGACTCACTAACTGTGCGAGTCTGCACCATGCCCTCTGCTTAGATTTAGTACGGGATTCCTGAGGGTGTGAATGAGTGGGTCTATAATTATTGTGTCCACTTCTAGGCTCTCTTTCTCGCGTTTTTGTTTTGTACAATTTTAATGTGATAGTTTTTGCTTTATCTTATTGTACCTTTTTTTTATATTTTGTTATTATCCCTTAGAAGCTCTTTTATTTCATGAGAGACAGAAAGGGAGTTAATCCAAATGGAAAGGGAGATGGGGAGGAACTGAGAGGAGAAACTGTAGTCTAAATACATTAGAGAAAATAATTTATTATCAATAAAAGGAAACAATTAAAATCATTTTTAAAAGAATTAAGTGGACATTTTGGACTGAGCATCCATATTATCAAAACTTTTTTGAAGTAGTCATAATATATATTCAGAATTGGAACATCTCTGAATATATGCTATGATTTAGATATGCAATATCTTCTCAAGGTCTCAAGTAATGAAAACATAGTGCTCAAGTAATGGACCCAATTGTGGGAAGTGACTGTGCCATGTGAGATCTTTTTGCACTCATAGGCTAATTTCTTCTGAGTAATAATAAATTTTATGTTACTATTGCAAAGAGATTGGCTCAAGAAAGTAGGTCCCTAGAGACATGTTCTAGGGAGCTTTATTCTACCCTGGTCCTCTGTATGTGATTGTTTTGTTCTCTATGCTTCCTGAGGTTATATGCTTTGTTATTTCACAACCTCTGTTGATGTTCCTCTTCACTGTGTCACAGAAAAAATAATAATGGGTCCAGATAGCTACACACAGAGAAATATTTCAAAAAGCCAACATTTATCATTTCACTATTAAGTTGTTTCTGTCAGCAATTCAAGGTCTGAATTGTACAGAAAGTGACTTGTTACATTTAATTATAGCCTTAGTAAGGACATACAACTCAGCATAAAGTTTTTGTTTTTAATTATGACTCAGGGAAATACATAATTTAGAGGTGTAACTAGGGCAACAATTTATAAAAATATTCCCAGAAAATTCAATGTATTTCTGAAAGTCCCATGCCTCTGTAACATGGAGATAATATCCCCTAGAATCTGATCAAACCAAACCAATTGACCAGTATAGAATGAAAAAAGATAACAACTTTTGTCTTAATGCTTATTGTAAAATGCACGTCAAATAAAATGGACACTGTTAAGAATATATAATCTCTTAAATTGTAATACAGTGGATAAAGACAATGCATTGATTTTATGTACATTTTACTTGTGTTTGAGCATATGTATCACATTTTACAATAAAATTACTTCTCCAATTTTATATCTATTTTAAAACATTTATAAGATGTTTTTACTTTGCTATATCAATGCCTTCTACTATTTTTGGATTTTAGATTAATTCCTGAATGAGTCTCTTTACATGATAAGACACAAAGAAGAGCAATACACCTGTGAAAATGAGCCTAAGTGAGTCCTAGTCAATCAAACAGAGTTTGATTTAGGTTGAAACACATCTCAGCAACATTCCAATTAATGGCAACCTAGAGAGTTTTGGAAGAACAAGTTAATGCACAGCAGCCAATGGCAGGTATATAAGTATAGCATAAATATCTAGAATTTCATTTTAGTTTTTCTGTGTATTTGTCTGTTTGTGTATATGTGCACATGTGAAACATGATATTTACATGAGAGAGTGACATGATTCAAAAGTGCTCCAATGAGATAATAGGCAAGTATTATTGCTGCATGAAATATAATTCAAGGAGGGGTATAGGAAATGGTAAAGAGTATCATTTATTTATTATACAGGGCCAGTTTGTTATATAGACAAATAGCAAACCTCAGACTTCAAGAATAAATAATATTTCTTTTACCATTTTAGAAAAGTTATTGGAAGTTGATAAAAGACTCTTTACTGAATACAGTAGAGTAGAGGAAACAAGAAAATATTAAAAGTGTTAATGCTCTATATGTTTGCCACTTTGAATTATTACATATGGTTGCTAAGAGCAGAAAATATCACATTTAAGCAGCCATTAACTGAATGTAAGTAAAGTACAAGAGAAAAGGCACATAAAATGTAAGGTGCTATAAGAGTAAGGAGAAAGAATAGAGAGAGAGAGAATGGAATAAAATGTGTGAGAAGAAAAAAGCCAAGAGTCAGGGAAAGGAATTTTTTTTTAACTTTCTGTAGGATTTATGAGTTTCTCTGTTATAGTATTTTGTTAAATTTGGTTTTAAAATTACACTATAAATTGTCGGCTGTTGTCTTTTTTTGTTTGTTTTTCAGACAGTGTCTCACTGTTTAGCGCAGGCTAGCTGTGAATTCCTATCAATGCTCCTGCTTTAGACACCTAAGTGTTGTGGTTATAGATGGGAACCAACTGACCTTGCTGTGAAGAATGTTTTTAAGTATTTTAAACCCTTATTATGAATGATTTTAATGTTGATGCATGACTAACGCAAAAAACATTGTAACAATGGCTGCATTTTATTTAAGAAATATAGACTATTTTTTACATATGCTTACACAATGATTCTTGCATTTATAGAAATTTCCTAGTTTCTTATATTTTTGAAAATATTCTCCATCTATAACAACAATGAATTAAGCAAAGTCTAGCATAAAGTTTCCATGGATATTCTTTAATCCTATGGGAGTAGTTCTTGGGGGAATCTATGTTATGGACAGCACAATCTGAACTCTACATAAATGAAAAGATTGACACTATCTCAGATTTTCTGGAAATTAAGCTTCATAGTTTGCATATCATAGTTTACCTAATTGAGACATATTTAACAAAGGGGAATGCTGAAAATGCTGACCATCCAAATGATAGAATGTTTACATACCCAGTGAGACAAGACAAGTCTTAATTGCTTAAACTTTGTTGAGATAATAAGTGCTTCTCAAGTTACATTCTAAGACTTGCAGTTAATCTTAACCCAAAGGCAGCTCAGACTTTAAAAGAAATTAGACACGTGCTTATAAACCTCAGAGAACACTTCTGGCATCCATGATTCGAGGAGAAGGCATGTAACAGTCTTTCCCACTGAGGGAGTTCATAAAGGGGCTGAAATTGTATCCATGGCTTTGTTTATTGCTTCCTGTGTCCCCATCTCATTGTTACTGAAGCTGTCAGTGTCTGATGTATATAAGATCTTGTGTCTATTCACATTAAACACAAATACATGGTGTGCTAGGTGAAAGTTTGTTGAATAGGCCAGCCTTTTCACAAAGCCACCCCACGTACCAAGATGGAAGGGTGGAAAGGTTAAGATGAACAGGAAATTTGGAAAAGGTTCAGCTGTAAAAGTTAGTACAAATCTTCTGATAATAGAGCAGGTATTAAATTCATGAGAGACTGAAATTGAATTGCTGAGACAAGAGCCATTGTGACTAGAATAGCAAATGTCAGATCACGAATCTATTCACATGGCAAGGATCAAAAGATGATTAGTGCAGATGACACTCACTCAGCTTTGCCTGAAACACTGGGGTTCTGTTTTCTTTTGAGGAGACAAAGAAAGCTACAAACACTTCTTACATGGTGTTGATGTTCAGTGTTCCAAACTACTTTAGGTTTTAAAGTTTGGGAGGTTAAAGTACAGCAAACTTGTCAATTACAATTCCATAATTTCTACCTATTAGTATCTTTGGTGACTCCTGAAAAATGCATAACTTGTTTTACAGCAACTGACATAAAGATGCTCATGGTTCTGCAAGGTCTCATGTACAGGAATATACCTATGTAAGTTCTTTAGAAAGATGCTAGTCTTTCAGAATGATGGTTAGTCCTGGGTTGAAATCTAATGCCAGGACTTGAGAGTTGAACAAAAACATATTGTATCCTAGAAGTTTCTCTCTAGAATATCAAATCCAAAAAACAACTGCAAGGCCTTTTTTTAAGGACATTGCTAACCTCATTCATTCATACGTGCATCAATTTACTCTGAGAACTATTTTAAGATATCCCCACCAGCGGTTTTACAGTCAATATGGGGAAGGATTGTTAGACCACAGCTCATGGACCTAATATTAAAATACAGTTTGTTTTAGAATCCATATTTACTGTAGAACACCCATATCCAATATTTATAAAATGCTTATTGCCAAATTCAATGACTTTCATAGATACCATCTGACTTCAAAGTCCTAAAAGGTTCATTCCCTGGTCTTCACGAGGCAGGTGGTGATTCCTAGTGGACTTCACTGCCCCACATGTACGTCAATATCTATGAACACAGTCCAAAAAAAGACTCTATTAGGCTTGTAGTTAAGAATACAATAATGAGTATATACCTTGTGAGTCTTTCTGTTTCTGGGTTAACTCACTCAGTATGATTATTTCTAATTTCCTCCATTTGCTCACAAATTTCTGTATTTTCTTGTTTTTTTATAGCTGAGCAGTATTCCATAGTGTAAATGTACCACAATTTCTATATCTATTGATCTACTTAGGAACATTTAAGCTGTTTCCAGAGTCTGGCTATTATAAATAAGGCTGCTATGAACATGGTTGCGCATATGTTCCTGTTGTATGGTGGAGCATTTTCTGGGTATATTCCAATGAGTGGAATAGCTGGGTCTTGAGGAAGCCATATTCCCAGTTTTCTGAGATAGCACCAGATAGATTTCCAAAGTGGTTGTACTAGTTTGCATTCCCACCAGCAATGAAGGAGTGTTCCTCTCTCTCCACATCCTCACCAGCATGTGATGTCACTTGAGTTTTTGATCTTAGCCATTCTGATGGGTGTAAAATGGAATCTTGGAGTTGGTTTGATTTGCATTTCTCTGATGACTAAGGAATTTGAGCATTTCTTTAAGTGTTTCTCAGCCATTTGATATTCCTCTTTTGAGAATTCTCTGCTTAGTTCTGAGCCCCATTTCTCAATTGGGTTATTTGGTTTGGTGGTATTTAATTTCTTGAGTTCTTTATATATTTTGGATATTAGACCTTTGTCAGATGTAGGGTTGGAGAAGATCTTTTCCCAGTCTGTAGGCTGTCACTTATAATTGGACTCTAGCCCAAAAGGCATGTCCCATGAAAGTCTTCACTTGCCAGGAGATTGGGACAGATGTTAGGACATCCTGCTGGGACTCTTGGTAAGAGAAATACAGGAGATGGGGAAATAGAAGGATCTAGAGGGTCTTAGACTCCTACAAGAAGAACATCGTAACAAGTGGATCAGGGCCCAGGAAAGTCTGCCCAAACTATTGCACTAACCAAGGACAATAAAAGTAGTAAACACCGAACCTCTATTCTGATCTAGCCAATGGACAGGACATCCTCCACAGTTATGTGGAGAGCAGGGACCAACTCTGGCATGAGTTCTGATGCCTCAAAATTGATGACCTCCCCTTGGTGGGGAGCCCTGGTGGCACTCAAAGAAAGAATAGGCAGACTGCCAGTTAAAACTTGTGAGCCTGTGACCATAAAGTGGGGGAGGGAATTCCCCTCGGACATGGACCTAAGGGAGGGTATTACAGTGGGGGTGGTTGGGTAGGAGGAATTGAAGGGTATGAATGATAGGAGAACAATTGAGTTGTAATATGAATAGATTAATAAAAATGATTACATATTGATCTGAATTTGAGGGAGTATAAGATTGACAATAATGTAAACAGAAATCAATTGGAGACAGAAGTCAACTCTAGGAAAGGAGAATGGGTCCATCAGCTCTAAACTTTGATTTTCCTTTAAGGCATCAAGAAATAATAGAAACAAAAACAAAAGCAAAAACCATAGGTTTGTTTGCACCTTGACTTAATGAAACTGATTTCAGATTCTGAAATGAACTGTTGGTATTTTAAGGAGTTAAGTTTATGGTTTATCACGGCACCAAAGAACTAATACACACTCTGAAAAAAAAAAAAAAAGGTAGTTCTGTCTCCTAGTCTCGGAGTCACTGCATCCAGAATAGTAAGAGATTGTTATAATCAGATACTATTAACAAGGATTGAATATTCAAACACAGGAACATCATTAATTACTGTGAAGAAAGTCTTGACTAAATGATTTTCATGAGTAAATTATTTTGTAAAACATAATAGAGAAGCCAACCTGACCATATAGGTGAAGGATCTTTAATGTTGATAGAACTATATATGGGAATACATAAGGTATTAGTATTATTATTAAAGGTAGAATGATCTGAATATGATCTTATCTGGTAAAAGAGGAAACAACATCCATAGCTATGTTTTAAGAATTGGTTATAGTCAGAACAGCAATTTCATCTTCTTTGATATTAATTAAGTCATCATTTCTGACACAACCTCCAGAAATAGCTTCACAGTTCTTTGAACAACTTGCTTAAGGTAAAGAGCCAGGAAGCAAGAATAATTCCTCACTAACGGGAAAAAAAAAAAAAAACCACGTCAAATTGAGCTTACTAAGGAAGTTCTGAATGTGAGTTATATGGACTTCAGCAAGGCTCCAAAATATCTGTGATAAATAGTATAATTCTGAAAAAATATCATAAATGAGAAATGTAACTATTTCAGTCATTTTTACAGATAGAGCTGCATTCTTTGGTATTAATGAAAAGTTAATTTTTCAAGCTTACACACTATTTTTATTGCAAAAAAATTAATTGCAGAAATATAAAATTCCTTTCGATGTTGGTACAGGTGCAACATTAACCTTAATTTCTTAAAGTAATGCACTGCTAACTTCATAATCTCCTCTTTAATTATCATTATATCTATGTGTATGTACATGTATATACATATAAAACATAATATGTCCATTTAGTATTGCTTTTATGTATATGTGTCTAGAGATGACCACTTGGGATTCAGGAAATTATGCAGGATCTCATTACTGAAGAAAACTGATTCTCCCTGTGTTATCAGCCATTGAGAACAGCCACCCCTCCCCATTTTTAAATCTAGGATGGGACATTAAGGAATTTTCCCTGTCTGCATTGGCATATTAACTGGTATTGTCATTATGTCAGTTTTGCTCACATAACTTTTTTTTTGGGGGGGGGGTTTAATAGGTATATTTTTCCTGTCATGTCTAGGGAACGCTTTCTAGCACCAGGTATTCCTAGCTTCTGCCTTTTACAATCCTTCTATTTTCTCTTCTTTGATTTTCCCTAAGCCTTGGGGAAGTCCCTGGGTCCCTTCAGGCTTTCACAGTCTTCAGTGTCTAGCCACTTGACTTCCAGTGGCAGAATACACCTGTGCTCTGTGATTCAGACTGACCTGTGGACCACAGAACACCAGTATCTGGGTTTCTCTGCAACTGAACGACACCGTAATAAGAAGCACTGGTAGGTCTGACCTCAGATTGACCAAATGGTCTGTGGAAAGTTCCCAGTTCTGACCACATGTTATCAGCTTGATCCTCCAGAAGGTTTTCCTGATCCCCGCAGGTGAGGGTTCTCAATCTATAGCCACTCACCTAGGAGCTGCTCTCAATGTCCGGTAAAGGACACTAGAAAGTATCATGAGGAACCAGATACAAATAAATGGCTAAAGGCCAGCTTAAAAAAAAACAAACAGCAAAAGCTAAAATAATATGGCATCTCCAGAAATTAGTCAGCCCAATACAATCAGACCTAGGAACTCTACACCAATGAAACACAAGAAAATGACCTCAAATCTTTCCTTATGAAGATAATAATGAAGGAAATGAATAAAATTCATAAAGAAATACAAGAAGATAGGGCAAATACATTGAGGCCCTTAAAGAGGCTATGGAAGATGCCTATAGAGAGGAAATGAATGACTCACTGGATGAAAATCAGGAAAATTCAGAAAACTGGGTGAAGGAAATCAATAAAATGATCCAAGATCTGAAGATGAAAAGGGGAACAATAACCAAAGCACAAATTGAGGAAAACTTGGAAAGAGAGAACTTAGAGAAGAAGGCAGGAACTGTAGAGTTAAGCACTACCAACAGAATGCAAGAGATACAGGAATGAATCTCAGGTGTAGAAGATACAATAGAAGAATATGATGCAACCATTAAAGAAAATGCTGAATCTAAAAAACTTCTAGAAACAAAACATACAAGAAATCAAGGACACAATGAAAAGACAAAGCCTAAGAATAATGGAATTGAGGAAAGACAAGATACCCAGCATCAAGGTACAGAAAATATTTTCAACAAAATTATAGGAGAAAATTTCCTCAATTTAAAGAAAGATGCCTATAAACATACAACAGGCTTACATAACACCAAGTAGAGTTGACCAGAAAACTAAATCCTCCCTCTACATAATAATTAAAACACTAAATGTATAGAACAAATAAAAAATACAAAAAAAAAAAAAAAACAGCAAGGAAAAAAGCCAAGTAACATAAAATGGCAAACTTATAAGAATCACACCTGACTTTTCAGCAGAGACCATAAAAGCAAGAATGGCTTGGGCAGATGTCTTGCCAACCCTAACAAACTACAGATGGTAATACAGACTACTATACCAAGCAAAACTTTCAATAACTATAGGTGGAGAAAACAACATATTCTATGATAAAACAAATTTAAACAGTACCTAGCCACAAACCCAGCCCTCCAGAAGATACTAGAAGGAAAATTCCAACCCAAGGAAGATATCTGTAGCAAGGAATGCAAGGAAATAGATAACTTCCCATTGGCAAAAAAATATTAGACAAGAACACATACACACTACTACAACCAACATCAAAATAAAAGAACCTAACAGCCATTGGTCATTAACCTCTCTCAACATAAATGGTCTCAACTCTACAATAAAAAGACACAGACTAACAGAGTAGATGTGTAAACAGCACCCAACATTCTGTCGCACACAAGAAACACATTTCAGCCACAAAGATAGATATTACCTGAGAGTACAGGGCTGGAAGAAGGCCATCCAAGCTAATAAACACAAGAAACAAGCTGGATTAGGCATTCTAATATCTAATAATAAAGAATTTCAACTAAAATTAATCAAAAGAGATGAGGAAGGATGCTTCATACTCATCAAAGGAACACTCAACCAAGATGACATCACAATTTTGAATTTCTATGCCCGAAATACATGTGTAAAAGATATATTACTAAAGATTAAACCACACATTAATAGTCACATTCTTCAACACCTGTCTCTCACCAAAGGATAGGTCAGCAAAACAGAAGCTAAACTGAGACACAATGAGAATAAAATATGTCATGAATCAAATCGACCTAACATATATCTACAGAACTTTTCATCCAAACACAAAATATTATACTTTCTCCCCAGCACTTCACAGAACTTTCTCCTAAATTGACCATATAGTAGGCCACAAAGTAAGCCTCAACAGATATAAGAATATTGAAATAATACTTTATATCATATCAAACTTCCATGGACTAATGCTGGGCCTCAATAACAACA
Organism: Acomys percivali; assembly: GCA_907169655.1. NCBI lineage: Eukaryota > Metazoa > Chordata > Mammalia > Rodentia > Muridae > Acomys > Acomys percivali. The sequence goes on from OU015742.1 coordinate 50,093,793, forward strand.
GAAATAACCAGAAGCCTGCACACACATGGAAAGTGAAAAATTCTCTACAAAATAACAACTAGGTCAGGGAAGAAATAAAGAAAGATCTTCTAGAGAATCTCCATCCTGGATTTCAAGCTGTGCTATAGAGCCAAAGTAATAAAAATGGCATGGTACTAGCAGAGAGATAGGCTGGTTGATTAATGGAATCTAATTGAAGACCCAGAAATAAACCCACACAATAATGGACACCTGATTTTTGACAAAGAAGGCAAAACCATGCAGTGGAAAAAGAGCATCTTCAACAAATAGTGCTGGTCTAACTGGATGTCTACATTTAGAAAAATGAAAAGAGATTTATATTCATCACTGTACACAAAACTAAACTCCAAGTGGATTAAAGACTTCAACATGAAACACATTAAAATGCTAACAGAAAAAGTGGAGATGAGCCTTGAACTCATTGGCACAGGAGACAACTTCATGAATAGAACATCAATAGCTCAGGCTCTGAGATCAACAATTAATAAATAGGACCTCATGAAACTGAAAAGCTTCTATGAGGCAAAGGACACTGTCAACAGTACAAAATGACAGCCTACAGACTAGAAAAGATCTTCACCAACCCTACATCCAACAAAGGGCTTATATTTAAAATATGTAAAGAACTCAAGAAATTAAACACCAACAAAGCAAATTATCCAATTAAAAAATGGAGTAAAGTATACGTCCCAATACCCTACTAGTTGGAGTCTATCAGAGGACTTCTATGTTGAGCTAATATCCACTTATAAATGAGTATATACCATTCATCAAAGGCAGTGAGGGGTGTTGTCAGAAGCTCCACAAAGACACTATCAAAGCTGGCAGATCTGGACTCAGAGGGCCTACACAAACTGATGCATCAACCAAGGATGTTGCAAGCAGAGGACCTAGACCTCCTGTTCATAGGTAGCTGATGGACAGCTCGTTCTTCACCTAGAGAATAGGAGGGGAGAGCAGTCACGGGGCACTGCCTCTGACACAAACTCTGGTGACCTCAATTTGATCACTGGCCCTTGGCAGAGAGGACCTAAGGGAACACAGAGGAAGCAAATGCAGGATATCTAGGCGAGACCTGATAAACTGTGATCAGAATGTGGGAAGAAGGTCCCCACCAGTCAAAGGTCTAAGGGAAGGGAATAGGACAGAAAATGGAGAGAGGGTAGGACCAGAAAAATAAGAGGAAGGGAATTGCAATCTATATGTAATGCAAATAAATTGTGATTAAAATATCTATAAAAATGGAGTAAAGAGCTAAACAGAGCACTCTCAACAAAGGAACATCAAATGGCCAAGAAACACCTAAAGAGATGCTCAAGGCACTTAGTTATCAAAGAAATGCAAATCAAAACAACTCTGAGATTCCATCTTATACCTACAAGAATGACTAAGATAAAAATTCCAGTGACAGCACATGCTGGCAAGGATGTGCAGAAAGAGGAACACTCCTCCATTGCTGGTTGGAGTTTAAACATGTACAACCACTTTGGAAATTAATCATGTACTTTCTCAGAAAAACTGACCTTAGCGCTACTGTAAGACTCAGCTATATCACTCCTCGGCATATATGCCAAAGATGCTCCACAATACAACAAGGGCATTTGCTCCATTATGTTCATAGTAGCTTTATTTGTAATAATCAGAATCTGGAAATAACCTAGATGTCCATTAACTAAGTAATAGATAAAGAAACTGTGGTATACTTACACAATGGAATATTGCTCAGCTATTAAAAACAAGGAAATTTTAAAATTTGCAGGCAAATGGATGATGGAACTAGAAACAACCATCCTGAGTGAGGTAATCCAGACCCAGAAAGACAAGCATAGTATATACTCACATATAAGCAGATATTAGCCCAAAATATAAGTCCTCTGAGAGACTCCACCCAGCAGAGAATTGGGACTGATACTGGGGCACACAGCTGGACTCTGGGCGGAGTACTGATAGTGGTATGAAAGAGTGAGTGGATAGAAGGACTGAGAGGGTTCAGCAGCCCCACTGGAAGACCGTAAGGCCAGCAGATCTTGACCCGGGGTCCTGGACAAACTGATACACTGACCAAAGGCAACGCAGGCAGAGAACCTTATACTCCATGTTCAGATATAGCAAATGTACATCATTCTCCAAGGCTTTGGGAGGAGTGGGTACTGCCTATGACATGAACTCTGGTATCTATAATTTGAACTCCCCTTAGTGGGATGGCCCTGCTGGCATACAGAGGAAGGGGAAGCAGTCTATCTGAATAAGACCTGATAGGCTGCCGTCAGATGGTAGGGGAGGAGGATCCATCCCAGTCAGAGGTCTAGCAGAGGGGAATAAGGCATAAGAAGGAAGGAGGGTGGGAATTGGAAGATAAGAGCAAGGGGATGTAAGATGAATAAATTATAATATAGAAGTGAAGATGCCCCTCAATGAGTGGTTGGCCAACGTGTCCAGGAGTTACCATAAAATAATATAGTCTCTTGCCTTTAGTGTTGGTTGCCCAACAAAACTCAAGACTATTTCTGAAGAAATCACGTTATCTGGTGATGGGACATACATTAATTTTGTACTATCTTGCAAGCTTCCTTCCTGGTTCCTAGCTTTCATAACCTAGGAAGGTGTTATGCAGATTTCAAGGGATACAGTGGGGGAGTCATTAATAATCGTATCCAGGCATGAAGTCTGTTTAGCACAGTAAAGATCTGCATGGCATGAGATGTCCATAAGAGCACCAGAAATCACATTTAATGGAGAGATGCATTAACTACTGATTTGTTGCTAGATTTAAGTTCTACTATAAGTAGGAAGTAAAGTCCTTGTTCTATAAATGTATCTTAAGAGCCATTGCTGCAAAATTCATAAGCCCCAGGGGTAAACTCTCTCAAATATTTTGATAAAAATGTACATACTATCACACTACTCTCTGAATTTGTATCTGAATAGTCATAGACTAATATAGTTCTCAGTCTACAACACAGGAGATTCTTAGTATAGTTGATGGTATATAGATCATAACTATTTAAAGTTCAGAGAGTGTCTGTAGAATGCTCAGAAATAAGCAAGACATTTATGTCATAACTTTTGTCTATAATGCTCAGAGAATATTTCAGAAGATGGAGAAGAAAGAATTGATAAGAGCCAGAAATCAGGAAATACCAAGGAAAATATTCTCTTAAGTTTAACAGAACTTCTGCTTTCATGGGCTCAAACAAAATGTGGTTTTTACTTTAGACTTGAACTAGATCAAACTGGTCAACATTTCAGCATTATAGATTCAGGAGAAGCTGTTGAGTCCTATGTCAAGCTGAGTAGCTATTGAGAGTTGATAGCTGTGAGGAAAGGGAAATTTTTTTTCTTTAAAAATGTAGTCACTTGTAAGTTGACCATCCTCTAATGGAGGACCACATCAATGTATATGGGCTAGAACAAATTAGACTCAGTGAGAGATAGATATAGATATAGATATAGATATAGATATAGATATAGATATAGA
>OU015742.1:50105501-50166859 GCA_907169655.1 Acomys percivali
AGAGAGAGAGAGAGAGAGAGAGAGAGAGAGAGAGAGAGAGAGAGAGAATATGCAAAGACAGATGAAGAGTAGGGAGTTTCTTTCCTAAGGATAGTTACATAGGTAAAACTGCTGTTAGGATACATGGAGTGATTATTGTTGAATTGAAAAATGGTAAAACATGTCAGGCACATTCAACATGTATTTAATTATTTAATTTTACAAGAGAACTAAGAAAAGGGTAAATTATGTTATTTTATGCCTGAGAAAACATAATGCTGCAGGCCAAATAGTGTCACACAGATGGTGAGTAAAGATCTGTGTTTCAGTCTCACATACATTTTATTTACTAAACTACATTATTAACAAGAACCTCTGATTCTTTTTGCCTTCTGTAGAACATTATTATTGATGTTAACCTCATACACAATCTCACCTCTATTAGAAGTTTCTCACTTTTTTACCTCAGCCTATAGCAAGTATAATAGGCAGATAGAAGTTTCCTTAAGAATATACTGAATTCAGGTCAGAGACAGTCCCCGCTCTACCCACAACCGTGGTGAATGAGTTGTCCATTGGCAAGATCGGAACAGAGGATCAAAGTTTATAGCATGCATTGTCCTTGGTTGGTACAGCAGTTTGTGAACTCTGGTGTCCCCAATTTGATCACTTCCCCTCAGTGGGTAGGCCCTGCGGAACACAGAGAAAGGGGAAGCAGGCTATCTATATGAGACCTGATCAGCTATGGTCATATGGTGGGGGAGAAGGTCTCCTGTCAGAGGTCTAGGGGAGTGGAATAGTTTGTGAGAGGAAAGGGAGGGAGGAACTAGAAGATATAAGTTGGGATGGGGAGGGGATAATAATCAGGATGTAATCCAAATAAATTATAATACAAAATAAAAAATTTTTAAATGTCTGAAGAAATGACTCTTTGTTCAATATTTGCTGCTCCTCCAGAGGACCCAAATTCAGCTGCAAGAACTCATGTCAAGTAGGTCACAATTACAGCTACAGGAGACTCGAAACCCTCTCTTGACTCTTCCTGAGTCTATTTGTACATCTTCATACCCTGACACAGGTGCATAATGCACATAATTAAAACAAAAAAAGTCTTCTTAAGATGGGAATAAAAGTCATACACATGTACACACAAACGCATGCAGAGAGATGTACATAGGAACATATACACACATTCACATTCAAAAGACAAGTTTAGAAACTGTAGTAAATATAAAAGGCATGTGACCTTCAACCCCCAATGATGACCCAGATAAATCTAGTATGCTCCTCCATGATGAAAAAGATAGACGAAGTAATAGGAAAATTTACAAAAAAAAAAAAAAAAATCAATTCTTTAAAGTAGCTACAACATTCCATTAGCCGGAGTGATAATATCAACACAGATAAGTATCAATGATTTTCCTCCTCGACAATCCTCATTTCAAGACAAGCCCTTCAACCTAGCCAACCTACACACCAAAGCATTAAAGATTAATATCTATAATAGCTTTTGTGAAAAGACAGAATTTGCCCCAGCTTGTCTTTTTCTCCCTCAAGGTCTAAATAGAGGAGAAAATGATATATTCTGCCAATATGCATCCAATAAAATATAAATTCCTCATGACTAAATTTACACTAATATTTACAGATAAATCAAGTGGTGTTTTCTCTTGAGGTGTCTAGGGACATCATTGTGACTGTCACTCCTATAACCAGCAGCTAAGAAATGGGAAATACAGATTATGGACAGGCTAATATATTTCGATGAACAGGGAAGATGGAAACAGTAGCTGGAAAATGTAAAATACTTCATCCAGCCATAAATCACACTCATATTTTACATAACCTAATCCTTCATTTATTCTCCTAAAATATAGCCATTTTGAAAAAGTAAGATCCTAGCAGATGTTGTGATGAATATAAAGTGGAGACACTTGAATCTGAAGACTTTCTTTTACTCACATGTAAACCAAATGAGCACCATTTCATCCATTTGTTTATCCACTCAGCAAACACTTCTACTCTAATATGATGAGGAATACCAGAGATGTACATATTGTGCCTTTATGACACCTATCATACCAAAATATGGAGATTAGATCAGGGGCTCAAGATTCTGAATTTCTATGAAATGAAGAAACTGCAAATAATGGGTTAACATTTGTATAGATCAGAAATATTCATCTGAAATTTCTATATCAATGAAAATGTTATCATTTCTATCTGTATCAGTTCTATCCAACACAGAAGCCATTACCCACTTATCACTATTTGAATAATGTGTAATATGGATATAGGATATTGAAGAAGTTTTAATGCTTTTGCATTTTAATACTTTAAAGTAATACATTCAACCCTATTATTTAAGTTTAAATATTGCTGTGATCACGCATAATTGTCATGGTGGTTTGAATGAAAACAGCCCTTATAGGTTCACAGGACGTAGCACTATTAGGATGCGTGGACCTACTAAGAAGTGTGTCACTGGACCTTGAGTTTTCAGGAGCTCACCCTAGGCCCAGTAGCTCATCCTTTCTTCTTGTTGCCTTCAGGTATGGACTCAACTGCTTCTCTAGCACCATGTCTGTCAGCCTGCTTCCAGGCTTCCTCCTATGGTTACAATTGATATAAACTCTGAACTCTAAGCCAATGTCCAAAAAAATTGGACATTGTCAAGGTCATAGTGTATTTTCACATCAATAGAGACCCTAACAAAGGCATGTATCTCCTGCATTTGGGAGGTAAATGCAGGAGGGTTAAGAGTCCAAGTCATCCTAGGCTACATAGCAGGCTTCAAGCTATCCTAGCCCAAAGAATCTGTTTTAAGAACAAAAGTCAAATTTAAATAATTCGTTGTGACTCTTCTATTAGCAAATACCTTTCCGTAACAATGCACAAAGTTACCACATGGTAGAAAGGATAATGCTTAACTGTGTGATTGTGATTTAGTATATTGTATATTCAGGATTGCAATCAGTATGAACAAAATGACCCAAAAATCTGAGAGAGAAAGGCATAGGAAAGCATGATCTCAGAGTAGGTGGTATGTGCATGTTTTGTCTGGATTATCTTTATAAGCCTCAATAGAATAGGCTGGAAGTCATATACAACCATACACACATATGCAATTAGAGAAATAGGTCATTTGAGAGGAGGCTATCATTTTGAATTTTTTCTTTTTTTCTTTTTTGTTTTCTAATTTTAAGTTTTTCTTTTTTAACTATACATTTATATTATTACACATATATACAATAAACTACCTACAGCAAGAGGAACCATCAGGAATTATATAAATACTACATTCATAGTATTTTAGCTATTTGTATTTGGCAACCGTGAAGAGAGCATCTTTCCTATTTTGGTGTGTCTAAAATTCTGAATGTAAATCAGTAACTATCAAATCTCTTCATTATCAACTTAAAACATCTATCAAGACTTAAAAACATCTTAACTCCTAAACAACTAAGCTTAACTGTAAAACTAAACTAGCTGGTCTTCAACCCCATCAGAGACTTGAGAAGGGATAAAATTAATATCTGAATAGACAGGAAGTACAGGTAAGCTGCTCCCACAATGAGAAAATGACAGGGACATTTTGATGCCTGAACAGTCACATAAATCTCTATAATGTTGGAGCATTATCTTCAGCCTTCTGGCCCAATATATCTGATAGACATATCTATGCATCAGGATCTACTGAGGCACTGCTTACCCTATCCTGGCAGAGTTTGCCTATTAACTCTGCCTACATCCATGCTTGTCCATTTTTAGTCAGAATATTGTCTATGGTACAAATGAGGACATTTTGCCTAGGGGCTGATTTGCCACATTTGAAGCCATCTCCATAAGGAAGCTCATTGATGATCATAATCTACTTTGAGGTAGGCTTGGTGTTGCCAGGAGTTAACCTGTCTTGTTGTCAAAGAATCTTTAAACTAATAAAAAGTCTTTAAATTCTGTGGACTGATGGATATCTCTCTTTTCTTTTTATCTTTCTTTCCTAGATTTGGAGACAGGCGTTGAAAATAAAGAAGGGGTATTATAGAAATAATTGAGATAATAGTACAAAGAGTGGATTACTGAGTCTACTCCTCAAATTAATGCCTTAATTGTTACTCTTAAGGTTAAATTAACTAGTATAGTACTTTGTATATTGATGGAAAATAAGTTTAATGTTGATACATTGGTATAGAATTCAAATTTAAGATTATTCTTCACACCCAGATATGTATTTCTACACTAACATGAAGTATTGTACCCATACAACTCAGCTATAATACAAGGCTACCTCCTAATACTTTGAAAGTTCTATTGCAGACTGCTTAGGATAATTAAGTAATACAAGTTAATTGTTAGTTGGCCAAATCATGATGATGTCGATTGATAGTCTATTTCTATCACAAGAATATACAACCTAGGTTTAACAGATAAGTAAGATTCTATAGATAGGTAAGGTAAAATTGTTAGATAATGTTTTTTAAAAACTGCAGGGACTATTTTGAATTTTTTATTGTCAAGGCTTAGATTATCTATACTTTCCTACAAATAATACAAAGGATGTTGTGTGAGAGGTTGTATTGCAGCTACTTTTCATAAATGACCTATTTAACTACTGAACTATGACAAAAATTGGCAGGGAAACAGAACCAGAAATACTACTGGGCAAAGCTATAGCATTCCCCTACTGTGACCATATTCAATTGCCCTCAAATCTAATGGGATATAGTGAGGAAAAGAACATATAATCTCCTTGATGCTCATTAATGGAACCCCAGGTACGTTCTGCTTCTGAAGACAAAGAATCAAATTGAGAAGGATCAGTGTAAGAAGGATGTGTAGCTTGTTCATCTCTCTCAAGATTCTTTCCTATTGGCTTAGTTTGCCCTGAAAACAATAAAATCTCATGTCATCCCTATTGTTTTTGGAATTATATTTCCCTCCATATACACATTTTAGAAAGAATAAACAAGTCATTAAAATATATGCAGTTGAGAGTCTATAGTTTTTATTTCCTCTAAGTTATTGCTGACTAGACAAGGGTAAATTTATCTTTTTGTTTTTCTTATTTTGCTTCTGATGGTAGAGGAGAATAGCAACTGTATCAATAGGAAAAATGCTATGATTACATTTTTTCTTTTTTCTAGATTTTAAAAACTTTCTCCTTTTGTAGTTTTACAAATACTCAGTTATGATAAGAAATATCAAACGTCTTGAGCAATATATAAATTCTGTGTTTCCCTAAATTCTCATTACAATATCTATAAGAAGAATATTATGTTAAGTTATCCTAACTGCAGAATAGTCATGTAATATATTCAGAATATTAATAAAACACTTTAGTTGACTCACATTGTCTATGAACTACATACAGAAGCCGTTCATACTAGAATCTAGACTCATTTCCACTGAATCTTTACATCAAAGAGAAAGCTACCCAGAAGCTTTTTGCTGCTCATCAATCCATGTTCAAAATGCTGTCTTCTCTTCACATGCATGAACCCAGAACTCTACTATGAATGCTCAGTTCTCTTATCTTTCAATACCTGCCCTATAATTGCATATATTTCTGTTGCTTTCCTAATTAGAGCTTGTATTATTTTCCTCACAGTGTTTTCCCTCTTTCCCTTCTTTCCTTCTCCATCTCTCCCTTCTTACCTCTCTTCTCTTTCAGACTATCTCAAATACCATTTCCTGTCCTTTAGTATTCCTTAAATGGCCTACATTTAGCATTCTCATTGCTTTCACAAATATGCTTTGGAAATTTCTTATTTATTTGTAACTTTCTTCTCTATTTAGATTTATAAAATAGGCTTGTAACATAAAAACTTATAGAATTTGTAACTATGAACTTTATAATTTACTCCAAGGTCTATGGCAGGAAAAACAACAAGTTGTTTTCATATTATAAGACAACCATGAGTATTTTGTTAGTAATTAATCAACACTTAGAATTCTCCTCTCCATGTATGTTGGTTCACTCATTTTACTACCTTTATACATACATTTAGTGAGAGATGATCAAGAAAAGCTGTGATTATTCAAAATTGTCCTTGGAAAAGCTGTTGTAGAACCATAAATGCCTTCTTCAGAATAGAATTTGAAAATATTTTTATTTTGCAGCATAAATTAGAATTTTTTTCAGTAATAGGGTTTTCCCCAACTGTATCTGAATATATTTACTTGGTTTATGTGTGCAATCACAGAGAGTCAAGCAATAGTACAATAAGAATTTGTGGAGAAAAGATGCTTACTGGCTTGCACTCTATGCCTTGTGCAGACTGCTTTCTTGTACTGTTCAGGACCATAAAATCATACACAGAAAGCTTGGTCCTTCCACATCAAATATCAAGCATCTATTAAGAAAATGCCCCATAGATATGCCTTCCTACAGGACATTCTGAATGTTTTTCCTTTGCTGAGGTTCTATCTTCCTAGATATATCTATGTGTGTGTCAAGTTTGCAAAACCTCACAGCACATAAAAATCTTGTAAATTAAAATTTAACAGACTTATTATCAATTGTGAATATCACACATCTTAAAAATATACAAATGTGACAAGTTTTGAACTGTGTATACATCTGTGAAAACATTAATGTTGCATAAATAACAAGCAGACTTGTCAGTCCATGTACTTTCCTCCCAGATGACTATGACATCTTCTCAGATAGCTTTATGTTCTATCTTTGTGTTACTTCATTTAGCTTCTTCATTACTATTTTCAGTCATGATAAACACATAGTAAGTCTAATTTATATTTTAGGTGAGAGAGTAACACTAGAAATTACAATGTAATTTCTGTCTTAAAAGGGCAAGATGTTCTCATGATCCAGTAAAATATGCATGCCTGATTTAATACTGAAAAGTAGATGAACTATAAAGGATGTTTAGAGGAATTGGTAAGCATAGGGATTAGATGACATTACCATGTCACTATGAAATATCCTCATCTTGATAACTACACTGTGGATAGGTATCAGGAAATAAGAGAACATGATTAAAATAACGTTCTTTGTAATGATAATTAAATAAACCATGCCATATATACTTGTGTGCCAGTTACCTTGGTTTTTGTTTGTTTGTTTTTTCAGAGCTGAGGACTGAACCCAGGGCCTTGCGCTTGACAGGCAAGCATTCTACCACTGAGATAAATTCTCAACCCTCCATATGTACTACTTACAGTTCTTACTATATATGTCTGTGTAAATGTACAGGTAGATAATAAAACACTTGTAGTGATATAAGTAAAACAGATTAATATGATTAACGTTTCTAAATGGCTTGATACTTTTTATATGCCTGAAATTAATTCAAAATATAAATCCAGCCAATGTTAACATTGTTCAGGAAAAAAACATCTGATGCAAAGGACTTTGAGCACGAGGATAATAGAAAACACAGTTATGTTTAGTGGTGCGGGTGAACAAAAAAAAATTGGTAAAATATGCAGGCTCATTATTTCAATAGATCAAAAATCTACAAATAGAGATATGGAATTAGGATTGCAGATATGTGATAAAATAATAGAAAGGGGATTGTTTTTATAATTCATTAAGCTAAGAAATGTACCTCTCCATTTATTGACCTGAAATCAATAAGACAACGACACAAATTCAGCTTAGGTAAGTCTTTTTCATTTGTCTTAGGACAAGGATACTTTGTAATAAAAAAATCCCATCTATCTATATATGTGATAACACACACTTAAAATAATATGCATTGCTAAGTAAAATGAAGTAAAATAAAGCCTGGTTGAAAAATATACTTTTTACAAATCTGACATAATGCAAATATCACAAGGTATACTTGCATAGACATAGATAACATTACCAAATACATATCCAATTGATACATCACAAATGTCAGAATGTATATAGTCTATAGTTACTATGAAAAAACAGTATGGGACTAAGTCAAGACATAAGAAAATGGTGCGATCAAAAGATTTTATAAACACAAGTTACTGAGGGTATAAATAGCACAGTTTTAATATAAGCAAATTTAGTAATGTAAATGTAATATACACTGAAATAAATAAAATTCTTGTACAGGAAATGAATAAACTAATAGCATAAGTATTATCATAATCAAACATCTTCTATGTGTAATTATATGTTATATAATTCATGTAATTTGGTTTAAGTCTATAACAGTATCACCACGATACATAATAAAATGTTCTGTGTTAGGATGTCCCTGTGGAATAGAAAATGTTCAGTTATGTTACAATCTTATGAAATTACCATCCATCATCTTTTTAGTCTGCCACAGACCAACACATTATACTGTAGTACATGGCTGAGCATATGTGTGTATTTGCAGACAAATGTCTCCATAAAGTATGTAAAGAATTTGTTGTCTCATCTGAATCATCCTAAACATGAAACACAAGATTGAGTATAATGAGAAAGTTACCAAGTTATCAAAAATATTCAAGATGCAAAGAGAAGACTAAGAGCTGCCTTCAGGTGAGTGAGTGATTAAGAATGAGACTGGCCGGGCATGGTGGTACACGCCTTTAATCCCAGCACTCGGGAGGCAGAGGCAGGCGGATCACTGTGAGTTCGAGGCCAGCCTGGTCTACAAAGTGAGTCCAGGACAGCCAAGGCTACACAGAGAGACCCTGTCTTGGAAACAAAAAACAAAACAAACAAACAAAAAAAAAACAAAAAAAGAATGAGACTGGCTGGCCTGAAAGACTTCTAGTTCTCTGGAGATCCATACAAGTATTCTTTGTAAACTGTTCTCACACCTCACGATGTTCTTAATAAGAAAATCTTTCCATGTTGACACTGTAATATAATAAGTAGATTGGGAAAAGTGCAGCAACCCTGTCCCCAGACCACACATATAATCCATGGCAGAAATGGATTTTCTCTTCCACAGCTGGTGACAAAAACCACTACACTTTACCATGATCATGTACAGAATGAGGTACTCAGTCTCAGGGGCAACCTTGACTTTGTAAAACTCTTGCTAGAAATCAAATATTTAAATATCAAACACCTGTGAAGAATATGTATCACTTTAAATAGGTAAGAGGATTACAACAGAGTTTATTGTTTTACCTAACACAAAGTTGTCAAAATGTATTTAATCTTATATGTCTGGTTTGGAAGCTTATTGAGATTTTTGGTGTACTTTTCCTTTCTGTTTTTGTTTTGTTTTTTCATAAATCCTTACTCTTCAATTGGTATCCTGAACTCAGGTTTTCAAATTCAGTTTGACTTCAGAATGATCACATTATATTTTAAATATATTTAATTGATTTATTCATATTACATCTCAATTGTTAGCCCATCCTTTGTATCCTCTCATTCCTCCTTCCCTCTCATTTTCCCCTTACTCCCCTCCCCTATGACAGTAACTGAGGGGGACCTCTTCCCCCTGTATATGCTCATAGGGTATCAAGTTTCTTCTTGGTAGCCTGTGATCCTTCCCCTCAGTGCCACCAGGCCTCCCCATCCAGGGGACATGGTCAAATATGGGGCACCAGAGTTCGTGTGAAAGTCAGACCCCACTCTCTACTGAACTGTGAAGAATATTCTGTCCTTTGGGTAGATCTGGGTAGGGGTTCGAAGTTTACTGCATGTATCGTCCTTGGCTGGTGCCATAGTTTGAGCAGGACCCCTGGACCCAGATCTGTCCATCATAATGTTCTTCTTGTATGTTTCTAGGACCCTCTGGATCCTTCTATTTCCCCATTCTCCCATGCTTCTCTTGGTACTCTAGGTGAGAGAAGCATGATCATATTATATTAATTGGTCATCTGCTGCTGCAAAGGCTCAGGGTGTGTAGGTAGGCAATCAGTGTCTTCTTACATATATTTCTTTTCTTCGTTTCTGTTAAAAACAAATGTTAACTCTTGTGCTGATCTTTGTTCAAAAGCAAATATGTATATGTGTATGTGTGTGTATATATGTATATGTGTGTGTGTGTGTGTGTATGTGTGTTTGTATGTATTTCCAATACAAGCCCTTGAAATGTATGAGTGCTCAAAGACAGCTGAAAAATGGTTTCATGCTGGTCTCTTTTATTTTTTATTTATTTATTTTTTTGTACTTAGTTGTGTTTTTTTTTTATTAATTTATTCTTGTTACATCTCTATGGTTATCCCATCCCTTGTATCCTCCCATTCTCCCCTCCCTCCCATTTTCCCCTTATTCCCCTCCCCTATGACTGTTCCTCAGAGGGATTACCTCCCTCTGTATATGCTCATAGGGTATCAAGTCTCTTCTCAGTGACCTGCTGTCCTTCCCCCGAGTGCCACTAGGTCTCCCCCGCCAGGGGACATAGTCAATTGTGAGGCACCAGAGTACATGAGAAAGTCAAATCCCTCTCTCCACTCAAGTGTGGAGACTGTCCTGTCCATGGGCTAGATCAGGGTAGGGGTTTAAAGTTTACCGCCTGTATTGTCCTTGGCTAGGGCCTTAGTTTGTGCGGGACCCCATGACCCAAATCTGCCTATCATAATGTTCTACTTGTAGGTTTCTAGGACCCACTGGATCCTTCTACATTGCTATTCTCCGATTGTTCTCTCATCTAGAGTCCCAATAGGATGTCCTCCCCTCGGTCCCAGTTTCCTGGTAAGGGAAGGCTTTCGCACTGAAGGACAAGATCAAACCTAGATGGTTCACTATAGATATATTGTCACCTGAAACAGTGTCTGACAAGAGTAACACCTTTTTTTATTTTTATTTTTTAAATAATTTATTCAGATTACATTCCAATTGTTATCCCTCACTTGTCTCTTCCTGTTCCTACCTCCCTCCCTCTTTCACTTTATTCCCCTCCCCTAGACCTGTGACCGCAGGGGACCTCCTCCCCCTACCATATGATCACAGCCTATCAGGTCTCATCCAGATAGCCTACTTCCCCTTCCTCTGAGTGTCACCAGACCTCTCTACCAAGGGGAAGTGGTCAAATAGGGGCACAAGAGTTCATGTCAGAGGCAGTCCCCACTCTCCCCACAACCATGGATAATGTGCTGTCCATTGGCTAGATTTGAATAGGAGCTCTAGGTTTACTGCATGCATTGCCCTTGGTTGGTACAGCTTAAACAACCAAAACCAATGTTAGCAACAGTGACTCAAGGCTCTCCAGCAACAAATATGCTGTGTAAGAGAGTGCTGTATTTTCATCAATATTTTTAATCACAGCCCTTCCCACGCATCATCACATAGCCAGCTCCACAATGAACTCTGAGTGGGAGTTGGAATGGTGACTTGCAAGGAAAGAGTGCTCTTTGCCACCTGTGTTAATACAGCCAGTTTCTTCAAGTTATTTATATTACCAAGTTGCTATGAAGCAAATATAAATGCTGTACTATTTCTTGCTGTCTATACTTAATTTTTTTTCAGGTTGGCTTTGTGAACGGGAGAATTTTACCCTACATCACTTGCTGAAACTGTATTGTAACTTTTATTGTGCCAGTAATTTTCCAAGTTAAAAATAATGAGAATATCAAATAATTCATTATAATTTTTATTTAATTAATTTATTCAGATTACATCTTAATTGTTATCCCATCTCTTGTATCCTCCCACTCCTCGCTCCATCCTGGTTTCATCCTATTTCCCTCCCCTATGGTTGTGAATGAGGGGGACCTCCTCCCCAAGTATATGGTCACAGATTTCAAGTTTCATCTTGGTAGCCTGCTTATCCTTTCTCTGAGTGCCACCAGTCCTCCCCACCAAGGGGAAATGGTCAAATATGGAGCACCAGAGTTTATGTCAGAATCAGTCCCTGCTCTCCACTCAACTATGGAGAATGTACTGTTCATTGGCTAAATCTGGGTAGGGGTTCAATGTTTACTGCATGTATTGTCCTCAGTTGGTGCCATAGTTTGAGCAGAAACCCTGGGCCCAGATGTGCCCATCATGATGTTCTTTTTGTAGGTTTCTAGAACCCTCTGAATCCTTCTATTTCCCCATTCTCCCCTACTTCTCTCTCCTAGAATCCCAATATGAAATCTTCACATTTATCCCAATCTCCTAGTAAGTGAAGACTTTCTTGGGATATGCCTCTTGGGCTAGTATCCAATTATAAGTGAGTATATATTATGTGAGTCTTTCTGCTTCTGCGTTAATTCACTCATTATGATCATTTCTAATTCCATCCATTTGCCCACAAATTTTGGGATTACCTTGTTTTTTATAGTTGAGTAGTATTCCATAGTGTAAATGTACAACAGTTTCTTTATCCATTCTAAGACTTAGGGACACTTAGGCTGTTTCCAAGCTTTGACTATTATGAATAAAGTCACTATGAACATGGTTGAGCATATGTCTTTGTTGTGTGGTGGAGCTAGGCCAAATCATACAGTTTAACTCCTTTCTACAAGTTATGAAAACTAGATTCATGTAACTACCATTGAGAAATATGTCAACATAACTTGATTAAAGATGAATGAGATGCATTCTTTTCATATATTTAGGGCTCTAGAATGTAATATGCTCCATGGTTGACTGCTTTGTAGACAACGAAATAAGCTTTAGTGTATTTATAACTCACCCAAGCTCTTGCGGTGTGCATGTACTAAACATAGATAAGCAGCTCAGTTTGCTCAAGTTCAATCTCTTAATTACTAGGTCTATGGCATGTTAACTGCCAGATAAGGCCTAGACACTTTCAACATCTCTATAACACACTTTGTTCCTGAAAACATGGTACCCTTCTCAATGATGCTTTAATGTTTTATGTAAATGTGATGGTATGTTCTTGGGACTCAAAGCAGTAGTAAGAGCTAAATTATCATTCATAGTATTCCAAGCCCATAGATTAGTACCATAAGAAATTCACTTTCAGGAAAGATCAGCCTTTTAGTACATATGTTTTTGTGTTTTTATGATGAAATGTGGGGTGTGAAGGAATCGGCAATGAAACAAACTATTTTCTTTACTCACAAAGAATTATTTTTATGTGACAAAATGACTGATGTGTAAATTGCAGTCTTTTAGATATAGCAGCTTGACAAACATTTATAAAAGAGAAAAATAAGTTTGAAAGTTTGTCACCTGAAGGGGGAAATTCCTTACACTATTTGAGGCCCATGATAAAGTTTGCTTAAAGTCATCAGGGAAATGCAAGTCAAAATGACTCTGAGAGTCCATCTTTTACCTGTCAGATGGCTAAGATCAAAAACTCAAGTGATAGCACATGCTGGGGAAGAGGTGGAAAAAAGAGAACACTCCTCCACCACTGCTGGATGTGCAAACTTGTACAATCACTATGGAAATCAATCTGGCACTTTCTCAGGAAACTGGGAATACCTTTACCTCAAGACCAGCTAACTACTGCTGGGCGTAAATCAAGATGCTGCACAAGACAACAAGGACATTTGCTCAACAATGTTCATACAAGCTTTATTCATAATAACCAGAATCTAAAAACAACCTACATGTCCCTCATCTGAAGAATGGATAAAGAAACTGTTGTGCATTTATTTACACAGTGGAATACTACTCAGCCATTAAAATCAAAGAAATCATGCAATCTATAGACAAATGTATGGAACTGGAAAAGATCATTCTGAGTGAGGTTAACCAGACCCACATAGTATATACTCATAAGTGGATTTTAGCCATAGAATATAGGATAAACATATTACAATGCACAGACTCAACAAAGGTAAGTAACAAGGAGGAACGAAGGGAGAATGCTTAAATCTCACTCAGAATGGGAACTAGAATAAACATAGGTTGTGTTTTTTTAGAGAGGGAACAAGATAAGAGAGGGAGCCCAGAGAGAAATAAGTGGAGATCAGACCAGGAGGACCTAAGGCCTGCAGAGAAAAGAAAAATTGTGAGTGGGGGTATCTCTAGGACAAGCTGGAGAACTCGGTAATAATAGGCCTCTGGGAAATGATAGGGAATCCAGCAGTCTCCTATTAGCAGGGGCCGTGAAGACTGAAGAAGCCACCCTCTAACTAGACAAGACTCCTAGTGGAGGGCAGAAGGATAAATGTCCTAGAGGTGATAAGAGCTCTACAAGAAAACCAACAGAGCCAACTAACCATGACCCAGAGGGGCCTGTGGAGTCTGAAGCACCAACCAAGGACCATGCATGGGCTGAAACTAAGTTCTCTACATAGATGTTGCAGATGGTAGGTCAGGCTTCATGTGAGACCGTTAGTAAGGGGAGCAGGAATTATCTCTTACATGCACTCTGTTGCCTGGTTCTTGATCACTTCCTGCCTTGCTAGGCCATAGAGGAAAAGGACAAACTCAGTCTTGATGCTATTTGATGAGCTGGGGTGGGGGATATGGGGGTTCCTTTTTTCTGAGGAAAAGGAGACAGCGGTAGACAGAAGGGAGGTTGAGACTGGGAGGAGAGGAGGGAGGCAGCTGTAACTGGGATGTAAAGTTTAAAAAAGATATTTCAAAGTCCAAACAAATGGACTTTGAAGAGATGTGTATACAGCAGAGTGAAGTGGAAAGCTTTCAAACACTTTGTGAGTGTTGTCATTCCAGGAAGAATGGCACATATTAGTAGAACTTTGCAGTGAAAAATGATGATATTTGTTGATCTGCAGAGCTGATTGAACTAATATATTACAATTTTTTAATGTATGGAATCACTACAGATTGATACAGAAGCAAAAGATGAGAGTGCAGAGCGGACCACTACCTTATGTTATAACAATATGATATGCCCTCTGGTACATTTTCAGGTTCTTGAATTAACATTCAAGAAATGTTCACTTAGTTTTTCACATATGTAAAAAATAAATAAAAAGCTATATTGAAAATGTGTATCTGTAGACTGGTAGAATTTATCTATTACCTCAAATAAAATGACATAGGCAGACAGATAGAACAAAATCTCAGAAAAAAATAGTTCTCATGTAAAATGACACTCCTCTCCTCACTACATTTTATTAAATGTGGATATTTTTATGAATCTGTGTAATATATAATGTAACAGGTTTATTAATGATATTTTTAAATGAGTTAAAACTTCTAAATTTTTCTCACTGAATTTCCCAATAAACAATGTATAAAATAGAAGATTTTAATTTTTAAATTGAATCATATACTTTCTTACTTGCATCCTTTTATTTGCTATTTTGCTAAAAATAGTTTGCTTGTTTTTTAAATACAATATATTCAGATTACACTTTCTCCGTTTCCCAACTCCTCTCAATTCCTCTTTCCAAATCTGGATTGACGCCCTTTATGCCTCAGGGGAAAAAAAATTTTAAGGCATAATAATAAAGTAGATAAGATTAAAAACAAAACAAGCAAGCTGGAATAGGACAAACAAATAGACAGAAGAAGAGGAGCCAAAGACAAAACTAAAGAAATACATATGGCTGCAGAGACACCAACTTTCAGGCACACAGGAATCCCATAAACCAACCAACCAAACAAACAAACAACAACAACAACAACAAACAAAAATATCCATCCAAGCCTGTGGTAGTGTAGCACCTTTAACTCCAGCACTCTAGAGGCAGAGGCAGGAGGATCGTTGAGTTTGTGGCCTGCTTGGTCTACAGAGTGAGGTGCAAGGACAGCCAGGGCTACACAGAGAAACCCTGTTTTGAAAAACCAAAGCCAAAGCAAAACAACTCAGAAATCAAATATATACACAAAGGAACTGCAAAGATAAAAAAAAAAAAAAAAAAAAAAAAAAAAAAAAAAAAAAAAAAAAAAAAGAAAAAACATAATAACCCCAAAGCCAAATATATACACAAATGACCTGTAAACATATAAAGCAAAACAAAACAACAACAACAACAAAATGCAGAGACACAATGTTATGAGACATAGGACATGGGGGACAGGGGAGAGGGAGGGAGCATGTGACCAAGAGTAGAGGAGGGTTGTGATCTGGATTTAAAGTGAATAAACAAATCAATTAATTTTAAATATTAAATAGCAAAGCCCCATTGACCTAAACTTAAATGAAAAGGACATAAAACAGGAATGAGACCAGGAAATAATGATGGCAGAGTTCTCTCTTATTGCCCATTGGTCACTGGGATTGGAAATTCCTATGTAAGGGCTCACAAGTGACTAGCTCCACACCTTGAGTGAGATCTAGTAGACATATGACAGGATTAGGGGAATGGAAACAGCCCTGTTGAAGCATATCAAGTACTTGTACACTCATTTATCAGTTCGTGTACTAATTTATATAATATTTGTGTACGGCATGTCTATCTCAGATTATGTGGCTGGGGAAAATACTGTTTGGGGTAAGTCACTCCTCCTTTCTCTTCACTGTGCACGCGTGTTGGATATTTTCTCCATGGTTTTAAGTTAGCTGGATCACAGACAAAACAACAACAACAACAACCATACTGTTCTACAAATCCCTGGAGACCAAAAGGCAGGAAATAACGACTTTATATTTTGTTTCATTGAACTGTGAAAGAACATTAAGAATGCGGCAGGAAGAACTTAGAGAGCAGAAGTATGACAACACAATAGCCTTAGATGGACAAGACAATCTGATGGTGACAGGGCCAGGAAGCCTGTGACCAATACAGACGATAAAGCACAAAATGATGTCAAGAGTAGGAAGCACCTGGCCCCTCAGCATTTGTAGAAGCTATTATTGTTCCTCTACTGTAGCTAACAGGATGTGGATAGAGGGTAGAGCATACACTGACAAGTTTTGCACCTCTTTGCTCTGAATACCATTGAAGTGCATTAATTTTTAAAGGTCAGTGGACAGTAACATGTTATTCAGTTTTCTTGAAACACTCCTGATTTGCCACTCACATGCTTTGGAATAGCTTTTGTACTTCAGAATAATGATATTGTACCAATATCTTAGTGAGGGTCAGCTATCAAATTCCTGAATGCAATACACAGTGTTACTCCTTCCCAAAGAATGAACTCTCCCCTTCGTGGACTCATCAAGGACAATATGTGCGGTAAACTTCGAACCCTATGCAGATCTAGCCAATGGACAGGACATTCTCCATAGTTCAGTGGAGAGAGGGAACTGACTTTCAAATGAACTCTGGTGCCCCATATTTGACCATGTCCACTGGATGGGGAGGCCTGGTGGCACTCAGAGGAAGGATAGCAGGCTACCAAGAAGAGACTTGGTACCCTATGAGCATATACTCAGGGAGGAGGTCCCCCTCAGTCACAGTCATAGGGGAGGCGAGTAAGGGGAAAGCGGGAGGGAGAGAGGAATGGGAGGATACAAAGGATGGGCTAACAATTGAGATGTAATATGAATAAATCAATTAAATATATTTAAAAAAGGCAGAGTCAGTGGCTGTGCAATAGGAATGATGTTGAGAAAATGAGGTTTCCCTCTGCTAGAGATACGTTAATTAATTAGCATTTACAATAGGATGAGAGTGATCTTCTCTGAATTTGTAGCTTGCAGCTCCCTAATTTAGACTTGGATGCTATTCGTACCCACATTTCAAAACTTTGGCAATATACGGTACAAAGCCTTTGTTTGCTGCCAAAGGTTTATCCAAAATGTGTTTTTCCCACATCCGCAGCTTTCCAAATCCTCACTCCCCACACAGAAAGTAATGATTAAGCTCCACAGCAATTGAATAACCTGGCCCATAGTTTCAAAGATCCCTTAGAGTCTAAAGTCTTCAACCTTTCTGAGAATTCTTCCCTATTCTTTGAGAGTTCTGACCCAGCTTTCTTCACAATTCCATAATTCATACTTCCCCAGTAACCTCTAACATTTAAGCCTCTTGTCCTTCTGACTTTCTTCTTCCTCTAAGACTCCTAGCATACCAACAGGACTGGTAACCAGACTCTGTCTTCTTCACTGAAGCTAGCAGCACAAAATGGCCAGGATCTAAATTCAGAGGAGAGACTGAACATCCTGTGATTTGAGAACCAATTGATCCATTCCTAACACTGCACAACAACATCTTAGTATAAACCCCCAATAATAGATTATTTTATTTTCTTCCAGTTGATTGTCCAGGTGAAGTTAGAATAACAGTAAGCAGCTCTGACTTCCCCGTATGTGTTCAGAAAGAACCATCCTGAACTATAACTCATGATACAATACTGGGTTTTGGAGACTGTGTCTTAAAGTACAAGTCAGTTCAGAACATGTGTGGCGTAGTAAAGTTATCAGTGTGACTGAGATTTCAGCCATGGGTGAGCTCCTGTTGACGCCACTGTTTCACTGGTTCACTCTCAGTTAATATAACTAAATCAGACCTCACAATCCTTTTCAAACTGTTTCTTTCCCACTTTTTCTTATTTCTGGTAAGTAATATTATGACCCTTTTACCCATATAAGCAAAGAAACTAAAAATAATCTTTGATTCTCTTTGGTTTCCTTTATCCATGACATTAAATCCATCAAAAAGCAGGCAATTGTAACCCTCCAAATATATTTCCAATTATATGTCTTTTCACCCGTTGTACTTGGGAAATAATAGTATGTGGGACTTTTTCCTTTTTAAAACTTACAAGTAATAAGCCAAGTGTGGTGGCATATGCCTTTAATCCTAGCATTTGGGAAGCAGAGGCAAGCAGATCTCTGTGAGTTCGAGGCCAGCCTGATCTACAAAGTGAGTCTAGGACATATTAAGTAAAAATACATTCTATGTACATTCACAACACACACACACACACACACACACACACACACACACACACACACACACACACGTGCTGAGAGAGAAAGAGAGAGAGAGAGAGAGAGAGAGAGAGAGAGAGAGAGAGAGGACAGAGAGGGACAAAGAGAGAAAGGGACAGAGACAGGGAGAGACAGAGATAGAGAGAGACAGAGACAGAGAGATCCTGTTAGCCTAGAACTTGTTATGTAGACCAGGCTACCCTTGACCTCTAGAAATATGCCTGACTCTGCTTCACAAATACTCATATTTAATAAATTAGTCACCTGGTCCTACTTTATCCATTCTAGTCTGAGAATTTCTAGGTAGGATAGTGTTGTTTGCCAAATTTGAACACCTCATGCAGAAAATAAAAAATTACCCTGAAGAGCTTAGAAGGAGACAACTGAGTATATTATAGCTAAGAATTGTAATTTATGTAGGTATGTAAGGAAGGAAGATAGCACTTAAATCAAAAGTAAGTTGTTAAGGAGAGTCTCAAAACTCTAAAACTAAAAAAGAAAAAAGGTCTGATGCTTCACTGGTATGGATGGCAAGAGGATAGCCCTGTAGTTTGGATCTCTCACAGCCAGTAATCCCCAGCTCCCCTGTACTGTGGGTCCATGTCCCTGGATTGGGAGGCCTGGTGGCACTCAGAGGAGTGATAGCAGGCTATCAAGGAAAGACTTGATCCCCTATGAGCATATACAGGGGGGAAGAAATACCCCTCAGCCATAGTCATAGGGGAGGGGAATAAGGGGAAAATGGGAGGGAGGGAGGAATGGGAGGATACAAGGGATTGGCTAACAATTGAGGTATAGTATGAATAAATTAATAAAATATATTTTAAAAAAGAAAAGAAAAAGAAAAAAGCCAGGTATTTGGAAGTAATAATACTTTTTAATGTGGGTTAGTAACAAGAGGCTAAATCAACAGGTGTGTGATACACTTCCTGAAAGAGAGGAAATGGTGAAACAAAGGACAACTGATAGTGTCAATTTCTGGATTTATAGGACACATAGGACAAAGATGGACCAAAGTGAGATGAAAAGCTGGTTATTTGTGGGTTGAGCGGAAAAGACTCAGAGTATGTGTAAGCAAAGTTCTGCAGAGTATGAGTAATCAAAGTTCTGCATAGTATGCAGTCAGTGCTAGAGTTTTAGTTCTGTAAAGATATCTGTATAAATAGCAGTATTAGCAATCTGGCACCTCCATGGCCAGATCTGATCTAAAGACTCAGCAACAGCAGGATATATTATCGCTAACCCCCTGAGATGCGTGCGGCACATTCTCACGGTTGCCATGAGCTACATGTTCTCCACTGTACATGCTCTACCTCCCCTCATCAATGGACCAGCTCCCCTGCCCCCAGTCTTTCCCTCCACCCTCACACAGAGGTCACCTCTGTATCCCCTCCCTCAACAAACCTCCCATGTGTGATCGCGCAGGTATGACTTTATGGCTACCTCTGCATATTTCCTCACATAGATCTTAGCAAGTAGTGATTGGAGATTTCTAGAATGCTAACGATGCTGGACGAATTAAAAATCTAACAGATCAATGAATAAGAGAAAACTGTAAGAAGGAAATATGAGAATATGAGTTGAGGATAACAATGAAACTCTAAGTCTGTAAGTACACCTTAGAATTAAACAGTGCTTTGAACACCCTGGATTTGAAAACCTCCTGACTGATTTCTTTAAAATAATTTAACACAATGCCTTATAAGTCATTATAAATATATAAAAGGCAAATTGCAAAGATAGCAGAGTAATGTTGAGTAAGGCCCTTTAGAGAGTTGTTTCAGGATGTAATGTCTTCCCAGGAGTTTAGAGTACCATAGAATTCCCCAAGCTAAGGATGCAAAAAGTCCCCCACACCAGTTGTTTTTTATATTTTAATATATTTCACTCAGCCTATTGAGATGGTATTATTATAACATATAATTGATGTAAAAATATGAATGACAGAAATATGAATGATATATTCCTTTTTCTTGTTTTAATTATTATTTAGATTTTTCATATCCTTTTCCATTTCTCAACTCTTCCCAGAATCTCTTCCTTTCCAACATACTCAATTTTATATTCTTCCTCTCTCTTAGGTAAAAGGAAAAGAAAAAGAAAAAAGTCACCATTAAACATGGAGTTCTATTTGTGTTGACCATCTACTCCTGAGCATGCGGCCAGCCCTGGAGTGTCGTTTGTTATTGATATACCTATTGTCACCATATTGATACTAACTTTTCATCTCACAGAATATTTTTTTTCTTTTTTATGAGTAGTATTATGGCTGGGGAATAACTTTTTACCTGGTTTCTGTCTGGTATGAGCTGGCACAGGTCTTGTGCATGCTGTCGCAGTCTAGACACTTCCTATGTGCACCTGCCCTGTGATGACTGGGAAATGCAGTTTTCTAAAATTGTTCACTATCTCTATCTCATAACATTTATGGACACTGATCCACATAGATCCATGAGTCTTGAGAGGATGGTACAATAAAGACATTCAGTTTAGATCTGAGCACTCCAGTCTCCCACTTTCTGTACATTGTCCATTTGTAGGTATCTATACTCATCAGACACATTATCATAAACATCACAGAAGGCTCTTTGCTTAGGTCTGAGTGATGAGTGGATCTCCGAGTATAGCAATATGTTATTAGGCATCATTTTATTGCTCTGTTTATTTAGTAAATAATACTAATAGGTTTTTCAAGTGTCAATGACCTGTCTAGTCTGTTTGCTTGTTTGTTTGTATTGCTTGTTTTGCTTTGGTTTTGCCTAATTAACATTTTTAGCTATGACTTCAGTCTCATGAGGTGAGCTTTACATCCAATCAAAAAGTGCTTAGTTTCTCACATATTATCCATGTCACTATTTCAGGAAGGTTGTTATTACAGCTCACAGTGTTCTAATAGGAACTATTGCAGTGTTATATTGAGAGAAGAGCTAATTTCAATTGGTTAAAGAGTGTGAGAAAACTGTTTATTCTAGAAAACTCTTAGTAACAAAAGTTTATTTCATAGGTTATATCTAGAGAAAGAATTATACATATAATGTTGTCTTGTTTTGTTTTCTGATATGGGCATTAGGAAAGGAACTTGGGAGCTTTGCAAGAACAATGCTTGTTTTTAACCAATGAACATATTCAGCTTATCTAGCTCCTATTTCTTTCTTATTATTATTTGTGTGCTGATGTTTATATTTTGGCATTTAAAAATTTTACATTCTAATTACAACAGTGCTTCCTCCCTTTTCTTCCTCCAAACACTCCCACACAAATAGCCCCATTCTCCTTCAAAATCATAGTATTCTTTTACATTAATTGCTATTGCATACATACATATGTACATATGTGTATATTTATATTATGTTCATAAATATAACATTTAAATAAATGTTACATGTGTATATGTACATAAATGCATATTCCTACATATACCCTATTTGATCCATATAATGATATTTGTAGGTATATGTTTGTTTGTTTAAAACTAAGAGTGTATCCTCATAGTCACTTTCAAATAGTATTTACTGAAGCATTCTATATTCTCACTAACTCTAAGCAAGCCTTGACCTCCCTTCACCTCCTCAGGTACTCTGAGTAAGTATGTCCTTGCTTTGAGAATAATAGTTATGATTTATTGTTTATTAAAAGTTTATAATTTAAATTGCTATTTTCATTAATTAATTTACTTAATCTACATCTCCAATGGAGTTGTCCCTCCCTCCTCTCCTCCTAATCCTTATCTCTCACCACCCTCCTACCATTTCCCCTTCTTTTCTCCCCACAGAAGGGGGACCTCACATGGATATCAACCTGCCTTGGCATATCAAGGACTAGGTGCATCTTCCATTGAGGCTAGACATGGCCACCAGTTAGAGGAACAGGATCTAAAGACAGATAACAGAGTTAAAGACAGCACCTGTTCTTGCTGTTAGGAGTCACACATGAAGAACAGTCAATACATCTGTTACATATGTGTACGGGCCTAGGTCCATTCCATCCATGCTCTCTGATAGGTGGCTCAGTCTCTGTGGGCCCCTATGGGGCCAGGCTAGTTGATTCTATAAGTTTTCTTGCAGTGCCATTGACCTTTTCAATTCTTCTTTCCCCTCTTCCATAAGTTTCCCTAAGCTCCTCTTAACTTTTTTTTTTTTTTTGGTTGTGGGACTCTTCATCTGTTTCCATCAGCTGCTGGGGAAAGATTCTAATATGCCATTCATGCTAGCCTCCTGTCTACAAGTATATCAGAATATCATTAATAGTATCAAGGTGGGCTTTCTCTCATGCCATGGTACTCAAGCTGGGCAAGTCATTGGTTGGCCATTCCTTCACTTTCTGTTATTTCTTTATCCCTGAAGATCTTATAGACAGGAAATTTTGATTTCATATATGGAGCAAAAATTCAACTACTCATTGTGAGAATGAAAAAAAGTTGCATCTCAGAAAGAAGAAATCTGCATAACATTTGATCACTACATCATGAGGAATTGGTTATTTTATTTATAATTTAAAATTGCAATGATAATGTACAGTTAATGGGTTAAATGCTAAAAAAGAAATATGTAATAGATACTTTAGTTAAAAAGAAATTGTGGTTAGTATTATTCTATCAGTTTTAAAATATTACTTTCAATGCTCGTTAATAAACTTATCATATTATAAACTGATCATAATATAGAACAGTGAAGCCAGAAACTAGATTTAGGAAATTAGTACTTTTGGAATTATGGTTTCCATGAGAAATACATTATTAACCTACCATTATTTTAAGAAATACTATGAATAAATATTTTTCACATTTAAATTAGTATTCAAACTAACTATCCCACAGTTCTAAAACTCACTGTGGATTGTTCCTTCTATAACATGAGATTTTCCTACCTGTAGGCAGGAAAGCCAACTCTATAGCCTTTTCTAGTTCCCTTTAAGCCTGTCATCCATGAGCTACTGGCCTGCCCTGGCTTGACTTCTCTGTGAATATATCCAGTCTCTAACTAGACATGTAGTAGAGCTCTGCCTGCTTTGTGTAGCAGGGCTTGCTTGACATTTTTGTTCCACTGACTAGTTCCCTGGGTCACAATTCATCACCAGAAGTAGGAAAGGATTTCAGTAACAGAGACAATCAGGGCCATCGTTACAGCAGGCAAGCAGAATGCGCAAAGGGTGGCTTTTCTAATATTCCTGTTGGGTTTCTGGGGTTTTGTCATTTTTCCTAGAAACCCACCTCATGTGATTTGATAAGATACTCAATAGCCCTCCCTTTCCACACAATCTATGTAAGTATTAAATTCTTAAGTGAGACTGCCAATACAGCATGAAAAATAAATGTGGTGAGTCCAATTCCCCTCTCATCTGGCAGGCGCTGCATCAATAAAACCACTCAAGACATTCAGAAATATGTGGAGTTTTCCATGGGAGACTGCAGATCGATGAACACACAGAACTTGTCCTTGTCACCCCTGCTGCGGAGCCTTCTCCTCTCAGCCTGATGACACATCAATAACAGTGTCTGGATCTCTGGTTACTGGTATAGACTATAAATGTCTCCTGGTATTAATCCTTCAGAACAGGATTCCTCATTCACTTCCTTGACTCCTGGTCTAGCCTCTCATTCCTTGATGCAATTTATTAATTCCTATGTACAAGGAAATCCACATTAAAAATAAGAACCAAATAAAACAAACATCAGAGACATAAACAGTGAGCTCAGTGCAATTCAAAGCATTTCCAAAATTGTGATTTTAAATTAATGGCAACATTTTGAAAAATTGTTTCTAAAATAAATAATCCACTTTTGCCTTATCTTAAATATTAAAGTGAAAAATCATAATTTCAAAACAGAAATGAATGGTTCATTTCTGGTTTATTCCTCCTCCTTTAAAGAATATGAACGCCCCACCGCCCAGTGGCTGATACAATGAGAACATAGCGTAAAAAACAAATCAAATTTGCCAGATTTCCTACTCTTTATTCAGGTGAGGAGTTGTAGCTTTTTCATACACATTCCTGAAATGTGTCATATGACGGATGTTTTGCAAAAGCACACATAATGAGCAATGAGAATTTTATCCTAATGCAGGGAAGTCGAAGGGCTTTCAAACTTCATACTAAAGGCACACCGAGTTTTCATAGCATAGGACATGAGGTAGTGAGAAGAGGAAACTTTGAACTTGGAGCTTGAGAAATGAAGATTTTTTTGTGAGAGAAGACAATGAACAAGGACGTCTTGCAATAGGGGCCCCTAAGCATAAGAATATGTAAAGTTCATGACCTTTCAGAGTTAGCTTTGACAGAGTGAGGCTGAAAATTGGTAAACAATGATAGAGGGAAGACAAATCTGTGAAAACTCTTGTACACTGTTAACATATCCCTAACTTCTAAGACCACGCCTGAGTTATCATCAGAGTCCCTGAGAAAGAATTTTAAGAATACAGATCCGAAGCCGGGCGTGGTGGCGCACGCCTTTAGTCCCAGCACTCGGGAGGCAGAGGCAGGCGGATCGCTGTGAGTTCGAGGCCAGCCTGGACTACAAAGTAAGTCCAGGTCAGTCAAGGCTACACAGAGAAACCCTGTCTCGAAAAACCAAAAAACAAAAAAACAAAAAAACAAAATAAAACAAGAATACAGATCCGTCTAGAGATTCTAACTAGATTGTAAGGAACAGGATCCACTGATGGATGATTATCAAATTTGATAGCGTCAAGGACAAAACAAACAAAACAACCAAACAAACAAAAATACTCTGAAGAGGATTGGAATCCATCGGATACATTCATGTCATCATAATAATCTCAAAATTCGCAGGAATATGAAGGAATAAAATATCACTTAGCAAAGAGGTCAGAACATATGAGTAATAGACAAGATTTACTGATTATGTACAAACTCCAAAATCAGTTTCTCTCTTTCCTCCCCTGCATATTTTTGTGTCTCTCTCTATCAGTCTGGTGTGTGTGTGTGTGTGTTTGTGTGTGTGTGTGTGTGTGTGTATGTAAATTTGTATATTTTGGCTTGTTCATTAATTAGTTGCTTTTAATGTAACAAATTTGGTTTTCTAGTTTCTTTGGACATACAGGGCATATGGCAATACTGGGCCAAGATTTAACTTCACAATTGGGTGCAGGTCCCTTTAGGCTGCACTTGCATCCTCCAGGATATACAGTTCTCACCTGCCACTACTTTTCTTTTCTTTTTGCTTTAGTTTGATCTGTTGTTATCTCTCTGGTTATGCAGGTTATGCCTATAATTTTGAAACCCAAAATTATACGTTATTCAGTTTGGAAAGAAAGGTATAAATCTGATTGTAGTTTTAAAGTGCTATCAGTGACAAAGTTAAAATAAATATGTGCTGAAGAAGCACTATGTTGCTTTATGGTGTTAATGTATAAATTTTGAGAATAATCAAAATGTTCATGATAGTTTAAAGAAATAGAAAAAAATAACATTTTTCTGAAGATATACTACAAAGGTTATGATGAGGGTTTAATTGTATTTTTATAATTATTTAATCAGTTTAATGGCACTAAAAGGGTCAGAAGAAAAACTCTGTAGGAGCATGCATCTTTATTGATTGATTTATAGCAGTTGGAATTATGCTGAGAACAAAGGGGATGTCCAGTGAAAAGTTATAAACAGTTAAACAACAGATAAAGTACAATGAGTAAAACTGACATTCCGAGGTGCCAACCAAGGTCATACAGGTCTTAAGTGTTTGAACTAGAATTGAGTCACTATATTGGTTTTAAACATTGGGAGTCTCCACTACCTAATATGTGCTTCTACATTTCCGTGAAGCGAGTCCTCAGACATATGTGTCATTTCTTGCCTGAGAGAAGATGGTAGTCTATTGCCATATGTCAATTCAAGTGGTGCCAAAACTCTTCCTGTACACTGTCTTGCTCCTGCTTTACTCCCTTCACTTAGACAAACATCTTACACTATATAGATGTGCAAATAACTGTGTTGGTGACAGTGAGTTTAACAGAGATCAGGATACAGTTTCAGACTTTCTGGAGCCTCCTAGGACCATACTTAAAACCACCATTGCAGCATGCCCTTCTCAGCTCGCCTTAAATCTGGTTTAGTGTTTTGTCTGACAAGCTACAAAGACTCAACATAATTCCAAATTGCACCCACAATGCAAATATCTGCTGAATTTTAATGCAACCCTTACTTGACCCAAGATATTAATCAAATGAAATTAGATTTGTGGAATGTTTTATCGATGAGATGACTTAGCACAGCTTAGCTTGGCTCCTTTCTGCCATCAACGTGTATTAGGCAAGGCCCTATTTGAATCTTATCCTGACCTTTCCAGCATCACATCTTTGTGCTGATCGATAGTCCCAGCTCATTTCTGATGCTTTGACATTCTTCTGATCATTGGGAATTCATAAAGAGACTATCGATATTTATGACCCTGAAATAAATTGTGTTTTATTAAGCATATGCTTATATGAAGAAGAAGAATGGGACAACTACTTAAATATATTAGATTTCTCTTTTCTTCATTATATTGTTTTTTTTTCCATACTGCAGCAGCTTGCTAGTAATATTACGAATTTATCAAAGAACAATAGGAAATCATTTTAATTATTTGTCAAACCACTTTCTTTTGTACATTTTTGAGTTAGCATTATTGATGAATAAATTTGCTGATATTTTCTAATACAATTTTCAATTCAAATAGAAGACCTTAATAGTCACAGTCGCATGGTGCAGCAAGGAACAGGGACATAAATGATGCTTGTCAAACACATAGATATGACTGGATGGTCAGGCTACCTTGCTAACACAGACTAATCTCTTTGGTGCAAGGACTGTTTTAAGATAAGGCTGCCAACGTTCTCCTCAAATGTTATTCTCAGATTGTGCATCATCTAGCTTGCTGTTGGATCTCACTGCATTTGCTGAACAGCAGGTATTAAAATTAGAACAACTCTCAAGGGAAGCCAGGTTCCAAACGAGGCTGTGAGTCTGGCCAGTCACTAGACAGCATCATGGATTCCAGATTCGTGGCTCTTTTCTGCTGCCAACTTGCTCAAGAGCTTCTCATTACACAGTAGACAGTGAGAAAAACTGCAAAACAGCAAATTAAGGCCAGAACTTCAAGTGTTATCATTTTATTTATTCAGACTGGAGACTAACTTGTTTGGAATAATAGTGTATCTTTGTATGTTAGGGTATAGGTAAGAAGACATGGTTATTTATGCAGAAAATAAATCTCATAAACATATACTATTTCCCTGAGGAGTAAGGAATCTTCTCAATGCTTATGTAAGTACCAAATAGTATGAAGAAATAATCTAGATATGAATAAAGCAAAAAACAATATGCCTTTAGTGATTACTACTTTTAGATTATGCAAAAATTATTAAAAAGCACATTAAAATATTATTTGATATATTACATTATTTTTATAGAATTGAGTAATTCACATTTGTAAATGTTTGTACATATATTATTTTGATGCTAAAAAATTGAAAGGTGACAAAAATAAAACAATGTACTACACAAAAGATGATTATTTTGTCAACAGACTAATCCAGTTTTTGAGATAGGTGATTTACTCAAATTA
Organism: Acomys percivali; assembly: GCA_907169655.1. Classification (NCBI taxonomy): domain Eukaryota; kingdom Metazoa; phylum Chordata; class Mammalia; order Rodentia; family Muridae; genus Acomys; species Acomys percivali. The sequence goes on from OU015742.1 coordinate 50,133,627, forward strand.
GTAAAAATGCTCTTACAGCAGTTTGAAAAAAATGGTCTAGTTTTACTTCTATTTTCTCCAATAATTTTTAAAGATTGCTATTTCAAATGTAGAGATTACAATTGAATATGATGAAAGAACATAAGGCTAGGTAAAAATTAAGGGAAAAAATTCATTGGAGGAAGCCAAAAAATTTCAGGAGAAGCTTGTAAGAGATATGATTATATTTTAAGTAGAAGGCTAACTGCTAACAATAGAGTAATTCTATAAAGATAAAGGCAAAAGACATTCACGTTCTGTCTCATTTGAAAACACTACTATCACAGACACCTTGGGGAATCAAACATTGGGGCAACAAGAAGGTTATTTGAGATCTATTTGAGATTATGTCAACAAACAAAGCTGAGGGACTGGCAAGATAAAGACACAATTTTTTTTGTTGTTGTTGTTCCTATCCAGTGCTTCTGATATGCTCCATTAAATGAATAAAAAGAGAGACAAAACAAAACAGGAAACTGTTGATACATTTCAAGGTTTCTTGATAGTTTCGAGGGAATTATGGGGCATTGTGATGACATCTGGTATGCCTCCTGGAATTATTTGCAATGTTATTCATTGTGAAAAGTTTGCAGTACCTTTCACAATCAAAATGTGCTTTCTTTTCCTGCTTACCAAGTAGGTCTGCCTGGTTGTAAGGGACATGCTTTATTGAGGTATTTTGTGTATGTTTCCTAATTTGAAAACGCCAATGGAAACAGCAAACTCCAAGGCAATGGTGTTGCAAGCTTTTTACACATAGAACTGTACTGATGAAATTATTTATTTATTTATTTATTTATTCACTTTACATCAGATTGTAGGCCCTCTCTCTTCTCTTCCCAGTCCACCTTTCCTCCCTTTTCCCTCATGCTCCCTCCCATACTCCAATAAAGAGAATTTCCCCCCCACCAACTCACTCCAGCATATCAAGTCCCATCAGCACTTAATGCATCTTCTTCCCCTGTGGCCTGATGAGGCAGACACATCAGGGGAAAGTGATCAAAAAGTTGGCAACAGAGTCCATGTTAGAGACAGTCTCCTTTCCCCTTTATAGGGACCCACATGCTGGCCAAGCTATCCATAGTCTATTTATGTGTAAGGGTCCTATGAAAAGTCCGTGCATAGTACTTGGTTGGTGCTCCATAAGCCCTCCCTGGGCAAAAGTTGATCCATTCTGTTGGTCTTCTTGTGGAGCCCCTTTCCTCTCTGGGTTTTCTATTCTTCCTCTCATTTTTTCACAAGACTCTCTGTCCTCTTCCCAATGTTTATTTGTGAGTCCTAGTATCTATTTCAATGGGTGGAGCCTCTCAGAGGACAGCTCTGCTAGTTATCTGTCTGTAAGCATAATAGAGTATTGTTAATAGTGTCAGGGGTTGGCTCTTTCCCATGTAATGGGTCTCAGATTGCATTAGACATTGGTTGGACATTCCCTCAATCTCTGCTATATCTTTACCCTGCACATCTTGAAGATTGGGTAAATTTTGGGTAGAAGTTTTTGTGAGTGGGTTAGTGCTCTCCTGACTCCCTTAGGAGTCCAGTCTAGTTAGATGGTGGCCTTTTTGGTCTCCATGACCCCTTCTACTAAAATTTTTCAACTAGAGTCACCCCTATATCCTCCCAAGAACCTGACCTGTCAGTAGGGCTCCAGCTTGTTTCAGAAATGTCATTTCCTCTCCTTGCAAACCATCTGTCCTCCCACCTCATCTCCCCAATCTGATCTAGACCTTCATTTCTGTTTGTGATTGTCCTCCAAGTCTGTTCCCTCTCTAAAATGAGGTCATGAGTCAGGAGGACAAGAAGAAGTTGATATAGGTGGGTAGCAGCTAAGAGGTTGTGTGGGAACATCTGTGGTTATAAACTTTTATAGAAATTGCATTGCTTATTTCTATTGTCAATAACCATATGACAAAGTGACACATTAGACCAAGAAATACCCTGGTCAGGGAGACTTCAAATTTAGAATGTCTTCCTTTTAATAACCTCAGGATTTACTCTCAGTCTTGAGGATATAAAATAAAAAAGCAAATATAATATGTAGTAGTATCTACTGGATTATCTTGTGTTTTTTTCCAGCTACCACACAAGCTATCTAGCATATTCCTGAAAATGTGCATAGCAAGCATCTTTTTTTGTGTGTAAGGGGATCTCACTATTTATTGTTGGCTAGCCTGGAGCAGGGTATGTAGATCAGGTTGGCCTAGCACTCTTAAAGATCTACCTGACTCTGATTCTTCGTCTAGAGCACTGGGATTAAGACATGCATCACTATTCCAAGTTTCAATGTTATTTAGTTAGGTAAGAATTACCTGAACTTTTTGGCAATCTGTCCTTTATCTTCTGTTTAATGACCTCACAATAACAATTATATCAAGATTAAGATTCCTATTAAACATAATAGTTTCCTGAAAATGCCTAATACAATACAAATGTTTTTATTAGACTATACAGTAAGACAACAAGCTAAAATCCAAAAAATATACATATATATCTATATCTTAAAATTTTTGTAAGCAAGATGTGGTCTTAGAGAATGAACTTGTTCTGTTCTACTATACATCACTGAGATGTCTTAGTTAAAATGGGTAAATAAGTGAATTAATGAATATGGAATTTCACTACTCATTCATATAATTACATGGACTTCCTGCCAAATGCATTCAGTGACTCCAATATTTCAATTTGAAGGCCCTGGAGTTGTTTACTACAAGGAACTATATACTTTGTGAAGCCATGTGCTGTTTAACTTTGCCACCCTTAGGATCCTTAGGATGCTAAAATGTGTTTAGATTCCAAGAAAAACACTAAAACAACTTGACCATAATATCATTTTGGTAAAACTTTTCTATTTTCCGCTTAAGTCAGTATTGAAGAATAAGTCTAACAATAAGAAACCATTCAAATTGAATTCTAGGAATTATTTTGTCTTCTCGTTTCTGTGTTGTGATGTCTGGTATAGGGTTTTATATGAACATACCAGACACATCATCTACTATTAAGTAAAGGAGAAATAATTACTGCTCCTCAGTCCATTAAGCTTTAGGATGAGCCTAGAACATAAAATGGTGTCTCTACCTATTTCTCTCTTCCCTTGTTCTGTTTCTCTCTCTCTCCTGCTGCTTCAAGCAAAACAGTCATACTACTTATTTAACCCAAAATGAAGAAAAGACTATTCAGGTAAAATGTATGAGCAATGTGTTCAACAAAGCTACTTCGAAGCTTCCACAAAATAGTTTGGTGTTGCCTTATCTCCTTCCGTGAATGACAAAGCTGTCAGTGAGGCTGTCATTCACAGTCTTAGTTTTGAGCTCACTTTTTCAACAGACTCAAGCTTCCTATTCTTCTAATTGTTTGAAAAATGGAGGAAAATAAAAACAATAGGGCATTAAAGGAGAAATTGGAAAATAAAAAGGATTAAAATAAGAAGACCTCAGTTTTAAATGATGCAGTAAATATTGTAGTATGTTTTAATGTTTTTGTTAATTCTACCAAGCATCCATGTTTATACTTTTATAACCTCAAGGAGAGATATTTTATAACTCATAAATTTATTCTCCAATATATTATTGTAGGTAAGATAGTGATTTTAATCTTCCTTTTAAAAGAGAGCAAGTAAAGCATTTGATTTGATCACTTCCCCCACCTTACTAAACAGAAATGCAATAGAATGAGTAGAGTATTACACTAACATGATTGCTTTTCTTCCTTCACTGCCAAGGTTGTCATTCTGAATATATGACCAGGAATACAATTGTGTTTAAAAAAAATCCTGTTGTCAAAATAACAATACACCACACCAAAGACCAAAGAATATCAACACTAAAAATGTAGAAAGTGTTTCTATTTTTTCTAAAACACAGGGGAAATGTTACAGACAAGAGCTCAATGGAAAAAAGCAGAAGAAGTAAGCAGTTTAATTCACAAAAAGAGGAAGATTGATGTAGCTTAAAACCATATGGATAGATGCTCAACCTAATTAGTCTGTAAAATGCAAATTAAATAACAAAAAAATGCATCTGTTTTTTAAAAACTATCAAGTTTGCCAGAGATTATAAAAATTGGCAAGAGTGTAAGGAAACAGACATTTTTATATATTGTTGTTGAGAGTGCTTGGCAATATGCAGCAAAATTTAAATCCACATATGCTTGAATGCAGGAATCTCACTTCTAGGAATATCCCTAGTACTTGGATACCTACATGTACAAAACTAATCATTACAGATAATCCGATATCCATCAGTGGCCTGCAATATCAAGTCATCATTTCATTATGCAAATGAGCCTAATGGAGATGTGGTTAAATAAAGGTTTCCAAATAGTTTCTTAAAAACAAAATGAAGAACATGGTTTCACTTTAGTCTCCTTTTCTGTGTGTGTATGAAAATAACTCAGTGACTGCTGTGAGATTAGAACTTACAGCAGTCATAACTTTTTTATGGCCTCCCTCATCATTACCAAATGCTCTTCCCAGAACTTCAGTGAGTTCTGTATATTGATAACATTTTTAAACATAATATGAATCATGAGGTAAGGCTTTTTGTTATATTACATTTTAACAGTAAATTTAAACCAAAAGGACAAGTTTTAAAAAAAATTGTAACATAAATATATAAGTAACATAGAAATTATATACCAAAATGACACAAAAAAAGAAATAAAAAATATTCTGTTTGATACACAAAATGCTGTTTTTCAACATACACATAAACGTTTTTGTTATATGTAATGATACCTATCATACTTGAAAACCATGTACATTTGAAAAGTACTGTTAAATACTGAGTTTTAAAATCTGAAATAATAAAGGAAATTAAGGAAAGATTTCTCTTTTAAAAAGGTAGACTAAAATAGTATGCGAATGCTGAAAGAATGATGCTAATACAGTGATGCTTTGTCTTAGAAAAACACCCACAGGTGACCCAAAAAATAAATTGATGTCCTAGATCTTAGACATAAGTAGGGAGATTTAGAAGACAAGAGAAAAACGAGCATGCATAGATGAGTCAAGTGGACAACGAATTATACTTAGTTTAGATATCATAAAACTAAGTGAATGCATGAACTTTCACATAAAGCACTTAAAAACTCTGGACACCTAACATAAGCCTCAAGATTAGTATCACAGACCAGAGTTGAATGACTGACACCCTTTCTGAGATGGTGATTCACTTTTAATTCATCTCGATATTGAGTGAGTCAGGTCCCTAAAGGATGTGTGTGTGTTCTAATTCCTAAGGTCTCAGATACCAATTATTTTTGGATGCAGGAATAAATGTTTTAAAGGCAACCAAAGAAAAGCAAGTTCATAAGGATTACATCTGAACCACACACACTGCTATGTACCAAAAGTGTAGTGGTCACCCCGAGAAACAACTATAAAAAAAAGAAAGGCAACGTGAAAGTAGAATTGTCATGTGACTGAAAGGAAGAGTTGAAAAATTCAGACAAGGAACTTACTTCATAGATGTAACAGGCCCTGGCTTTACTTAACCTCCAACTGGCATTTTGAGACAAATTTGCATATTTTAAGCCATGTCCAGTTTGATGTTCTTCTATAGCAACAGAAAGAAATTTATTCAATCCCCTAAAATGATTGGTTTTGCTTGGGCACTGCTGTTGCCTTGCAAGCCTGGTAACCTCTTAAATACTTTTACCTTTAGATTACACAAAACTTATGATTTCTTTTTGCTCGTACAATATATATTTTCCTCAAATTTAGGTTAGAAAAATCACTTTGAAATACAACATTTTAAAATAAGTAATAAAACATACCAGGCATCTAGATACTCAAATAGAAGGTTTTTTTTTTCCCCAAAGAAGCAGCCTGTGGATGCATTTGTGCAACTGGAGCAGGAACTCAAGGCGGCTTGGCAATGAAAGGTATACCAGAAGGATTAACTTGGTAGCAAACAATGCTTTGCTACAGAAGTTCCAAAAAGAGACCTCACTATTGTTTTTGTAAGGTACCATTTTGGTCTTGTTCCTGTGAAATCTACACTAAGCCTGTGAAGTTGTGTTTTTGGGGAAGAACCAGAAGACAGAGAAGCTGGGACAGGATACGTCACTGTTTATTTTTTCCCTAGAAGGATAATCTCCTTTGTCCTTTGTTCCTCTTGCTGTCAGCCTATTGCTAAGGCTGGGACTGCTTCTTATGCAGAGAGGTAGTGAGTAAGTGGTATAGTCAGTAACAGGTGACTCTTGGGAATGAATGGTGAAAATGTCTAACTAGTCTCAGATGGAGGGCTGAAAACCATCAAAGTGAGAAATTAGTCTTGGCCTCATAGACATACCATGAAACAAAAGGGTTATGGGCATAGTGTCTCAGTCACCTCTTTGGTTGATCATGATTTAAGATAGAAGCCATATAACCCTATTCCAAGATGCTGCTGGTCATGATATTACATCACAGCAATATTAACAATGAGTTAGACACCAGTTAATATGAATGGCTTAGTATTGCATAGCTTTAAAATTATTAAGTTGGTTTTGTGGCTTCTTTTTCCTTTGTATGTTCTGTTTTGATCAGTGAAATGCACAGACTATGTTATATTAAGAAAGTGTTCTTAACCTGCTGTCCAATAGTAGGAGTCTTATAGAGTATGATTATATCTACAGTATCAAACAGCAAGTGTGCAGTGAGGATCTTACTACAATTAAAGAAGCAATGAGGAGGTGAGTTACAGTGTTACAGATCCTAGGTTTCCATATCAGCACCACAATTTGCAAAGGTTGTCACCTTAAAGGGTCATTAATCTCTGAGCGTTTTTGTTTGAACTTCAGAGTAATGCATAATTCACAAGATTATGTTGAGATCAAGTAAGACAATGCAAGTGAAAATATTTTGCGAGTTCAGACTCATGTTGTTCTTTTGGGAAACAAAATCCCTGTAAGATTGCCCTGTGGAATTCAGCTGAGATAGTAGGCAAACTCTTCAGAATCTACCCATGAACTGTCAAACCCAGCTCAATTTCTGGACACATTTTTAATATGTAGTTACTCACTGTTTGCAGTAGACTTTCAAGTCACTTTATAATGGTTTTTAATCTATACTTATTTTCAATATTAATATTTGTATTATGTTATCTCTGACGACTCTCATGGGCTGCAAGTTGGTTTGTTAAACTACTATGAATGTCACAAAAAATACTTACTGCTTTCAAAATAATTAACAACTATTATGGTAAGCATTTTTTTAAATAAAAATAACCTGTGAGAACTGGGTTTGCTAACTACATAATTGGCATAGCTTTTAAAGTCTTAAAATAAATATGAATTTTATAAATATGTTATCTTAATTTAATCTAGAGGTACTACAATAGCAAAGTATCATCACGTTGACGGTTGGAACACTACAATTATCCATTATTTTTCTGAAAACTGAGAAGTCCAGTATCAAGGTGATGGTATATTCAGGGTCTGGAAGGATTTGATCCTTCTCTGACATCTTCTCACTTTGTCCATTTGGTGGACAGTTCAAGATAGCTCTCTGTGTCATCTAGCCATGGTGTGGGTTCTAGCCCTCTCGTAAAGTCCACATGTTTCTGTGTCATCACATAGGTGATGAGACTGTCAATATATGAAATGGGAAGTGTGACCACAGATTCAGAACAAAACCTACAGATAAGAGGGTTTATAACATTTAAGAACATTTCTGCTCCTAGCCCCATCTCCATCTACAGTCCCAGAGGCAGGCAGCCATTGGTGAATAACAGGTGAGAATGCTCCCTCAACTTCTGGGCTACTAGAGCCTCTGCACTGTCTGCCCCCACGTTCTTTGAGCCTCATTCTGGTATGGAACACCGCCCTCCTGGGACCCCACACCTGCCTCTTATCACAGAGATCAACAGCAGAGCCTGCCATAGGAGGCGTGGTTTGCCCCAGACCATCTGCACCAGATCTTCCCCAAGTGTGGTCCATTCTCTATCTCCTGGACAAGCTCCATTTACCGAGCCCCACCTGCATCTGTAGTCCAGAATGCAAGCAGCCATAAGGAACAACAGTCCCAGAGACAGGCAACCATCTGAGAACAACAGTGCTGGAGACCAGCAGCCATCAGGGAACAGCACCAACCATCAGTGAACAGGAGAGACAGGCAATCACCATGGTCTAACAGCTCCCCACTCACCCCATTTCCTGGATCCTGGATCCCATCTCTACCTGCAATCCCAGAGACCAGCAGGCATCAGAGACTACCAGTTCTCTATGTATCTCCTGAGACTTGCCACCACCCAGGAAAACCAGAGGTCAGCTACCTCCAGGGACTACTTGCTCTATCTATAATCTTAGAGGCCTATTACCATCAGGCACCAACAGACTTACTATCACCAGGTTCAACCCGATGGCTAGAAATCAGAGTAGAAACACAAGCAACAAAACCCAGGGCCATATGGCACCTCCAAACCCAACCATCCTACTTCAGTAAGTCCTGGATACCCTAAAACACATGAAGAACAAGAAAATTATCTTAAACCTGAGGTTGTGAAAAGGATAGAGGTACTGAAAGACCAAATTAAATCCCTCAAAGAAATATAGGAAATACATTCAAACAGATGAAACAATCTTAGGGTAGATAAAGTAATTATGAATTCTAAAAGAAGTGCTGGAAGTATCACCACCCTGGATTTAATTTTTTAGTTGTTTTTTTTTTTTTCCATAAAGAGCTATAGCATTAGAAATACCATGATATTTGTATGAAACAGACACACTGATCATGATCAGTGGATCAAATTGAAGACCCAGACAAAAGTCCATGTAACTATGGGAACTTGATTTTGACACAGAAATAGCAATTATACACTGGGTGGGGGGGAGGGGAATTAGCATCTTCAACAAATGGTGGTAGTAAAACTGAATGGCAACAAATAGTATAACAAAAATACACTTATATCTATAATTCAACATAAAACACAGCTCCAAGTGTTTCAAGGACCTCAACATAAAACTAGATACCTTGAATCTGATATAAGAGAAAGTGAAGAATGGGCTTAAAACTCTTTGGCACAGATACTTTCTGAACAGGATACCAATAGCACAAGCAAGGACCAGCAATTAATAAATGGGAGGTCATGAATCTTGAAAGCTTCTGTAAGGTAAAGGAAAACATCATTCTAGTAAAGCAGCAGCCTACAGAATGTGAAATGATCTTTACCAGTTATATATGTGATAGAGAGTTGCTATCTAAAATACATTTACAAAATTAATTAAAACCTCTGAACACCAAAGGGGGGGAACAAATTAAAAAATGCTTTGCACCTGAACCTAGAGTCATCGCAGGAGTGAGTCAGTAGATAGCTGAGAGGCCAGAAGCCAGGGGACATTCAGTGTTCTGAACTACCAACATCTGAAAAATGAGAGCCTGGGAGAACTACCAGTCCAGCGCCAGAGGCCCTGGACAGGGACCTAGCCTGAGATGACTACGAGTCCAGTGCTGCCCAGGCATACCATGCCCTAGAAAACACCTATCAAGTACCATAAGGCAGGAAGAGAGGGCCATAGCACTCCTGACCACTTCTGAGACCACTGCAGACACTCAGAGCCTGTGGGCACCATTAAGAGGACCAAGTAATTGGTTAAGAAATGGAAGAGCAGCTATGACCATGGTTGAGCATATGTTCCTGTTGTGTGGTAGGGCACTTTCTGAGTATATTTCAAGGAATGGGATAGCTGGGTCTTGAGGAAGCTTTCTGAGAAAGCGCCAGATAGCTTTCCAAAGTGGTTGTACTAGTTTGCATTCCCACCAGCAATGAAGGAGTGTCCCTCTCTTTCCATATCCTCGCCAACATGTGGTGTCATTTGAGTTTTTGATCTTAGCCATTCTGATGGGTGTAAGATGGAATCTCAGTGTCATTTTGATTTGCATTTCTCTGATGACTAACGAGGATGAGCATTTCTTTAAGTGTTTCCCTCAGTAGAAGAATGGACGAATAAACTGTGGTACATTTACACTATGGAATACTACTCAGCTATTAAAAACAAGGAATTCCCGAAATTTGTGGACAAATGGATTGACATAGGAATTATCATAATGAATGAGTTCACCCAGAAGCAAAAAGAGACAAACGGTATATACTCACTTATATCAAAACACTAGTCCAAGGGATACGTACCCTGAAAAACTTTACTTACCAGGAAAGTGGGTCAGAGGAGAGGACATCCTATTGAGACTTTACGCGAGAGTAGCATGGAAAAATGGGGAAATAGTAGGACCCACAGGGTTCTGGAAACCTACAAGAAGAACTTTATGACAGGCAGATCTGGGTCCTGGGGTCCTCCTCAAACTAAGGCACCAGCCAAGGAGAATATAGGCAGTAAACTTCGAACCCCTACCAAGACCTAGCCGACGAACATGATATTCTCCACCGTTGAGTGGAGAGTGAGATCTGCCTCTCACACGAACTCTGGTGCCCCTTTTCTGACAATGTCCCCTGGATGAGGAGGCCTGACGGCACTCAGAGGAGGGATAACAAGTTACCAAGAAGAGACTCGATATCCTAAGAGCATATATAGGGGGAGGAGGTCTCCCCCAATCACAGACATAGGGGAGGGGAGAAGGGGGGGAGTGGGAGGGAGGGAAGAATGGGATGAAACAGGGGAAGGGCTAACAATCGAGATGTAATACGAATAAATTAAAAAAAATCAAAACAAAAAACAAACAAACAAAAAAAGAAATGGAAGAGAAAGAGAAACAGATGGATGTTGGCACAATGAAGAGAGGCAGAATTGGAGACTGGAGTATAATGAGGAACAGCCTGATGTGAGTAGCCTGCGATGATACCTGGGACCATGCTAGGGTCCTGGCCTGTGCTGCCACGGGATGTGGCCCTGCAACAGCATGTGTCTGTTACCAAGAGGTCAGACAGACATCCCTGGTCTGGGCCGCTGCACAGGGACATGTTTATGTCTGAGGGCTGTACAGACCTGCCCCCATCCCTCACCTGGGCATTTTAAGAGAACTGGCCCGGGGGGCGGTAATAAAAGCAGAAAAGTTGACCTTGCCCCTAGCCAGCTGCAGTACTCGGACTTGGGAGAACACCCCCTCCCGCATCCCCACCCCCATGTATGCACACATCGCTGGAGTTATGGGTGAATCAACCGGGCCCTGAGAATACATGCATGGGGCAGCCGGCCCTACCACTCATCTCCTGTGTGGTAGCTTGGACAAGGGAAAAAATCCTCTTTTCCACTTGCCCCCCTCCAGGGCAGGAGAACTGGCCCTGGGGTCATGAGAGCAGAAGAGCTGGCCCTGCCCCTCATCAGCTGCAGCAATTGGGAGAACCGACTCTGCCCCTTGCCGGAGAAGCGCAGTAGAGCTGAGGCTAGTGGTAGGGGCGCAAGTGATCTGGCGCTGAGGGTGTGAGTTTGGGAAGATGGCCCCACAACTTGTCTGCTGTGCAGCAGCATAGGCAAGGAGAGATGCCATTCCCCACACGTGCTTCTTGCCACCTCTAGCCGGTCCTAGGGTCATGAATGAGAGCTGTCCCTCATCCTCACCTGCTGCAGCGCTGAATAAAGCAGGCCCTGCACCTCACCTGGGTAGCAAGGTAGAGCTCGCCCCGGTTGCAGGGGTTTCTGATGAGTGGCCTGAGGGCATGTGAGCAGGAGAGTGGGCAGAGTGACCAACTCAGAAAACTCTCAGGACCAGAACCAGGGTTTTGAATTGACCTACACCACCAGCTACCCCATCAATGAACTGCAGGTGTGCATGAAGTGCTGGAGTCCAATTCCAGTCCTACAGACCCAAAACTACAGGATTCCCATGACAAGGGTGACAATGGGATATCTCAGAAGAGTTCCAAAGAGGTTCCAATACTGATCAAGTAGCAGAGGCCAGAGGCGTCATACAGACTAAGGAGTCACTGCCGTAGACATTTGCAAGCAAAGAAGTGTGGTATACTGTGAGACACATTGTGACACACTGCAGCTTCCACAAAGAGATCTTTTTGTCTCTGTTGGGGCAGGAGGTTGCAAGAGTGGTGCTGTGAGAGATGAGTGGGATTGTCAAAAAAATCACAAAGAATCAATCAAAAGTTTTTACAACAATGTTTTGCAGAAAATTGTTCTCAATAGATACAACACAAATGGATGAGAACAGAAGAAACATTCCATCCATTTAGTTAACAAAGAAATGAATATCAAATATCAAATTTACTTTGAGATTTTTATCTTATATTAGTAAGAAAACCAAGATCAATAAAACAAATGTCACTTCACGGAGCCAGGATGTGGGAAAAGGAAAATACTTACTCATTCACTGGTAACTTAAATATAAACATGAAAATCAGTGTGGGGATTCATCAGAAAATTGTCAATTGATTGGCCACAGGATCCAGATATAATATGCTTGGTCATATACACAAAGTACTAGATGTCCTAGTGTGAAAACACTGCTCATCCATGTCCATTTCTGTCCTACTATAATATTCAGATAGCAGCCTACATGCCCATCATGGTAAATTTATACCCTGGAATGTTAGAAAACTGTTAAGAAAAATCAATAGTGAAATTATTGGGTAAATTGATGGATCAAGAAAAAAATTACATGTGGGGTAACCCAGTACAAAAAGCACAAATATTTTATACTTTGTATTGTATATGTATGTTAGGTGTTAATTAATTGAAAAACAAGCTACAATCCCTATATTTACAGAGGTAAGTATAGGGTAAAAGATTGGTGAGGATGGAGGTATCAGATCTCTGTATGTATGAAGAATAGAACGTAGAGTTATGGATAGTCAAAGAGAAAACTGGAATAGGCAAATAAAATAAGAGGGAAATGAGAGAAAAAGATAAGGATTGAAATAGGGGAAGTATCACTTGAAAATCCTATGGAAACTTACTACTGTAGAAGCTTCCTAAAATATGTATGTATACATGAAAGAAATCTAAATGGAGTTACCAAACATTGTCCCTACATCTCTAATACCACCAAGTAACACCTCCATTGCCAGGAATAGGTTGCATCTTGCTGAGTCATTATCCAAGGTCCTTTTGCTGAAGACAACTCATAATTGTGCCATCAAACAAAGAAGTCAAGCTGGACTAAGTAGAAGCTTCATTCCTATGAGGATTCATGGTAATGAGCATGCTACCAGAGGAAAAAGGTAACCATCAATACCACCTACCTATATATGCTGTAACCTACAATAGTGAACTGCTTATAAGATGTACTGGTGGAAGAGTGGCACATCTGTTAGAGTAACCAAACACTATATGATTGGATTTAAGGTCCACTGCATGAGATGGAACCCATGCCTGATACTGCTAAAAGGGTCAATAACTTGGGACTAGATTTGCCATGTGCCTAAGGGAAAAATCTATTACTATTATTCTGCTAAAGGGACGTAGCAATAAAATGTCCTCTAATGATAAGCTATACTATAACAATCGCTCACTTAACCCAAAACAGAGAAGCTTCTCTCAGTAGATGGGAACACATAGACCCATAACTAGACCATATGCTGAGAGTGAGATGCTTAGGTGCACTTAGACCTAAGTGGGAATTTTTTAAAAACCAAACTCCTCCCCTTAAGACTTAAGGAATCTCTGCAGAAGAGGAAATGAAAAGACTAAGAGCCAGAGGTAATGAATTACTCAAAAGAAATAATGTCTTCCAAACAAAATAGGAAGTATACACCTATAAACTCATAAAGGCTATCTCAGTATTCACAAGACCTGTACAGATTCAAGTAACACAGGGACACAGCATGAGATAAGGAGGTTTTTCCAAGGTCACAAACCTAAGCAAGAAGCTAACTGAAATGATACTTAGCAGAAAAGAGAAAATCAGTTTTCTTCAAAAGAGTGACACTGGGTGTATCAAGCACACTTCAAGACAGGCCTTTTGTCCAGAGGTAGTTGGCCAAAATAAAATGAACTCAGTGTAACTCTCCGGGAATTTTTCTTTATTTTCGCAACGTTTGCCCTGTTGGTCTTTTGCTTGTTTGTTTTGAATTTTATTGTATTTTTATGTGCATTTTTATATTTGCTGGTTTTGGGTTTTTGTTTGTCCTTTGCTTGTTTGTTGAATGACAGAAAAAGTAAAACAAAACAAAAAACAAATCATAGGTGGGTTAGGAGATAGGGAAGATCTAGGGAAGTTGGGAGAGGGAAAGTCTGATCAAAATATACTACATGATGATTTTTCAACAAAAATTAAGAATGAGTATTAGGAATGGGATTGCTATATATTCAAGCAAAAATGAAAGTTGCTCATATCCAGGCCAAGTGATTCAGAATTCAAAACCAAAAGAGTCTTTCACTCTGCCTTATACAAAAAACCACTTCTTTCCAGTTAACAAGAATAAAAATAGTTTTCTCACAACTCATTTCATTATTTATAAATATCACTATATCCAGGAAGGTCAGATAATATCCAAGGTAACTAAACAAACATCTGGATCAGTGTGTTCTGGGATTCTGTGCTTCCTCTTACCTGTTACAAGTAGCCTGGATTTCTGTTATTTTTCACCTCGTTGGGCTGGTATACTCATGTTCACCCAATGTAAGGTTGTGAAGCCTTTATTTTTCACTTCTACCTAAGGCAAAGCCTTTGACTGTATACAAGAAAGAGCCAAGAAGCCTTGAAGCAGAAAAATTCTCCTTTTTAACCTACATATTGCTGCTTGAAGAGAGAGGGTGATGTTATCACTATACATTGTTGTTCATTAATTAAGAAATAAGTATTAAATGTTCTTTGCCAGGCACAAAGTCAGCATTGACATACAGCAGTAAACAGAACCACCCTTTTATACTTTCTACAAGGTTTGCAAGAAGGCAAGCAGCTATAATTTTTGCCACATGTGACTACAATAGGGAACAGCAATAAGAAGTGTTAATCAAGTAAAAAGAATTGTCAGACATTATTAAGAAACCTACAGAGAATGATTTCAGTATTCAAATCATTAATACATTTACATAAGTGATTTAAGTTATCCTGACTTGTAGAGTATTATTTAATCACTCATTCGCAGTGCTAGATTAAACTGAGTTTTTATTACATCAAACTTGAGGGTCAGGCTGTATTTATCATATATCTTCAATATTCCTTTTTTTTTCATAAGAGGAATGAACCAAAATTATTTTTTCACCTTTTTATTATTTATTAACTCATTCATACTACACCTCAATTGTTATCCCATCCCTTGTATCCTCCCATTCCTCCCTCCCTCCCACTTTCACCCTATTCCCCTCCCCTATAACTGTGATTGAGGGGGACCTCCTCCGCTGTATATGATCATAGGGTATAAAGTCTCTTTTTGGTAGCCTGCTATCCTTCCCCTGAGTGCCACCGGGCCTCCCCATCAAGGGGACATGGTCAAATATGGGGCACCAGAGTTCATGTGAAAGTCAGTCCCCACTCTCCACCCAACTGTGGAGAATGTCCTTTCCATTGGCTAGATCTGGGTAGGGGTTCAATGTTTACTGCATGTATTGTATTGTCCTTGGTTGGTGCCATAGTTTGAGCAGAACACCTGGCCCTAGATCTGCCCATAATAGTGTTCTCCTTGTAGGTTTCTAGGACATCTGGATCCTTCTATTTCCTCATTCTCCCATACTTCTCTCACCTACAGTCCCAATAGGATGTCTGCACTTCCATCCCACTTTCTTGGTAGGTGAAGACTTTCATGGGACACGCCCCTTGGGCAAGTGTCCAGTTGTAAGTGGGTATATACAATTTGAGTCTTTTTGCGTCTGGGTTAACTCACTCATTATGATCATTTCTAGTTCAATCCATTTGTCCACAAATTCCCGGAATTCCTTGTTTTTAATAGCTGAGTAGTATTCCGTAGTGTAAATGTACCACAGTTTCTTTATCCATTCTTCTACTGAGGGACACTTAGGCTGTTTCCAGGTTCTGACTATTATGAAAAAGTCCACTATGAACATGATGGGGCATATGTCCTTTTGTGTGCTGGTGCATCTTCTGGGTATATTCCAAGGAGTGGAATAGCTGGGTCTTGAAAAAGCCCTATTCCCATTTTTCTGAGAAAGCGCCAGATAGATTTCCAAAGTGCTTGTACTAGTTTGCATTCCCACCAGCAATGAAGGGGTGTTCCTCTCTCCCCACATCCTCGCCAGCATGTGGTGTCACTTGAGTTTTTGAACTTAGCCATTCTGGAGGTTTAAGATGGAATCTCAGAGTTGTTTTGATTTGCATTTCTCTGATGACTAAGGAGGTTGAGCATTTCTTTAAGTGTTTCTCAGCCATTCGTTGTTCCTCTGTTGAGAATTCTGTGATTAGTTCTGAGACCCATTTTCAATTAGGTTATTTGCTTTGGTGGTATTTAATTTCTTGATTTCTTTATGTAGTTTGGATATTAGATCTTTGTCAGATGAAGGGTTGGTGAAGCTCTTTTTCCAATCTGTAGGCTGTTGCTTTGTTCTGTTGACATTGTCTCCTGCCTTACAGAAGCGTCTCAGCCTCATGAGGTCCCATTTGTTAATTGTTGACCATAAGGCCTGGGCTGTTGGTGTTCTGT
Organism: Acomys percivali; assembly: GCA_907169655.1. NCBI lineage: Eukaryota > Metazoa > Chordata > Mammalia > Rodentia > Muridae > Acomys > Acomys percivali. The sequence continues at coordinate 50,150,120 of OU015742.1, forward strand.
TCAGGAAGTTATCTCCTGTGCCAATGTATCCAGACTCTTCCCCACTTTTTCTTCTAAGTGACTTAGTGTCTCTGGTTTTATGTTGAGGTCTTAAATCCACCTGGACTTGAGTTTTGTGCATGGTGACAAATACAGGTCCAATTGTATTTTTCTACATGTAGACATCCAGTTAGACCAGCACCATTTGCTGAATAAGCTATCCTTTTTCATTTAATATATTTGGCTTCTTTGTCAAAAATCAAGTGCCTTTATGTGTGTAGATTCATTTCTCGGTCTTTGATTTTATTCCATTGATCCCCCTGCCTATTGCTGTGCCAGTACCATGCTGTTTTAATTACTGTTGTTCTATAGTACAGCTTGAGATCAGTTATGGAGATTCCTCCAGAGGATCTTTTATTGTATAGGATTGTTTTTGCTATTCTGTTTTTTGTTTTGTTTTGTTTTGTTTTGTTTTGTTGTTATTTCTCCATATGAAGTGGAGATTTGATCTTTCAGTGTCTTCCAAATATTATGTATGTATTTTGATAGGGATTGCACTGAATCTAAATTGCTTTTGGTAAGATGGCCATTTTTACTATGTTAATTCTACTGATCCACAAGCAAGGGATATCCCTCCATCTTCTGATGTCATCTTCAATCTCTTTCTTCAGAGATTTAAACTTTTTTCAAACAAGTTCTTTACTTACTTGGTTAAAGTTACTTCATGATATTTTATATTTTTTGTGGCTATTGTGAAGGGTGTAGTTTTTCTAAACTCTACCCATTGAGTTCAATTTTTTCATTATTATGATTTATCAAAACTTAGCCTTATTTGTAAACTAATGGACAAAACCAGAATTGAATATACATTGTTTATTTCTTCTACTAAGATTTTAAGCAGAAAAAGAAAGTACAGATTTTTTTTTATTAAAAAAAAAAACCTTAGAGACATATTTGGCACTTAAATGTTCTACATCACATGAGGAATCTTGACTTCCACAGCTTAGGTTAACCCATGTAACCAGGAAACCATAATTCAGGTACTGGCTATGGATTCCTACAGCAGGATTATCTATAGATTGCAAGATTTCTGGTTCTGGATTCTGGTGGCACACATAGCCACCTACAGAAGAAAACAGATCATCTTTTCTCTGGCTTAAGACTAACTTTGTTGTACAGAGAGCTCTTCTCCCATTAGTCCAACCAGCATGGCCTCCTGTATTCCACTTCTCTTGCTTAGGCCCACCTATACCACTTGGGACTGCATTCTAAAAACTGAAGCAAATGTCATACACCATGCTAGCCTACGATTCCCAGAATTATTTTTCTAGCAAACTGGTTCACAAAGCTTCCTGCAGCAAATAAAAAGCCCCTGTGTGTCTTGCTTAGGCCAACCTATGTTGCTCCAGAATGGCCAGTACTAGTCCATAGGGAAAAACAGATGTTTCAACCCCACTAAGACTTATGCTAATTTTGAACATTGTGAACACCTCCACAGAAATAAAGAAAGGAACTTGCATCAAAAGTAAAGAAAAAAGGAGAGAAAACATGAGAGGAAGGAATAAGTAAAGGGAGAGAGAGAGAGATAAGAAAAGATAAAGATTGAAAATAAAACATAAACAAAATAATTCAGCAACAAACTGCTCTAGATGTTTAAGTTTGACACAGAAAGCAAAACAATATCAACAAGCAATATAATATATCTCCTACACAAATTGCTAAACCCATTATAGTGATATCTAATATAAATGCTTTGGAAGAACTTCCAGATAAAATGTTCAAAATAATTATGTTCAAATCACTCAAAGAAGATATGAGCAGACTCCAAGATAACTAATACAAGGAGATAAATGAAATAAAGGAGATAATCCAATATATTAAAAATAGAATTCAACAAAGTCATAAAACTGCTGAAGAAAAGCTAAACAGAATAGACACTTGAATGATACCTATTAAGCCAAATAAAAAAGATCAGTGCAAAGACTCTTATCACAGAGTCTCTAGGATGTAAGACAAGGCAGGTAAATCACAATACTCAGCAATAGTCAGTAACAAGGTTTTTTAAACACATGAACACTGCACAAGAAAACCACAGAATCAACTAGCCTGGGCCCATGGGAGCTCACAGAGACTGAACCACCAACCATGGAGACTACAGAGGGACAGACGTGGCCCTCCACACACATGTTACAGTATGTAGCTTGATTTTCTTGTGGACACCTAATGGTGGGAGCAGGGGATGTCTCTGACTCTATTGCCTGTGTTTGAACCCTTTCCTCATACTGAACTGCCTGGTCTAGCCTTAATAGGAGAGGATGCTCCTAGTCTAACTGCAGCTTAAGATGCCAGGGCTGGTTGATATCTATGGGAGGCTTGCCTTTTTCTGAAGAGAAACAAAAGATGAGTGGATGGAGGAGAAGTGAAGAGAGGAGGTTGGGGATGACTGGGAGGAGAGGAAGGAGGAAAACTGCAATTGGGATGAAAATAAAAAATAAATAAATAAGTTAGTTTTTTTTTAAAAGAAAAAACATACATGAACAGAATGTGGGAGAGATCCCAGACAGTATGAGTAATCTAACATTTGTAATATGAATCTAAAAGAATAATATCATGAAGAAGTCGTGAATAATACTTTCAAAAAACCATATAAGAAAAATTACCAGACCTGAAGAAAGAGATGGCCATCCATGTACAAAAGGCTTACAAAAACTAAACAAACATGACCAGAAGAAGAAAGAAAAAAATATCCACTATGTATTTTATTTGTAACTGTGAAAAATAAGGAAAGAGTATTAAAAATTGCAAGAGAGAAAACCCAAGTTACTTATAAAAGCAGCATAATTTGCATACCTGACTATTTGACACTAAAACTAAAAGCCAGAAGGACCTGAAAGAACAGACATCCAGTTCTAAAAACCACAACAGTCATTCCAGGGTATTATACTCCTCAAAAATATCTATTAAACATAAAAGTGGTGAATTAATTAATTAATTAATTAATTAGTGGAGAGGGAAATAAAAATACGCATGATACGACTTTAAAGGAATTTATGATCATTAATCCAGCTCTGCAGAGGATACTGTGAGCAACATTTGGATCTGATGAGAAAGATAAATCCATCTAAGGTAGAATTGGGAATCAGTAATAAGTTCCAGAAGAGCTCTAAGAAACCACAAAGCAGTATGACAGAAATTAATGCACTTCTTTCAATAATAACTTTTAATATCAATAGTCTCTATTCTACAATTAAGAAGTACAGGCTAGCATACTGGCTTAAAAAAATGAGATCCTTCTTGGTAACCTGCTGTCCTTCCTCTGAGTGCCACCAGGTCTCCCCCTCCAGGGGACATGGTCAAATATGAGGCACCAGAATACGTGGGAAAGTCATACCCCACTCTCCACTCAACTGTGGAGAATGTTCTGCCCATTGGCTAGGTCTGGGTAGGGGTTTAAATTTTACCGCCTGTATTGTCCTTGGCTGGTGCCTTAGTTTGAGCGGGACCCCTGGGCCCAAATCTGCCTATCATAATGTTCCATTTGTAGGTTTCTAGGACCCTCTGGATCCTTCTACTTTGCTATTCTCCCATGCTTCTCTCATCTATGAACATATACAGGGGGAGGAAATCCCCCTCAGGAACAGTCATAGGGGAGAGGAATAAAGGGAAAATGGGAGGGAAGGAAGAATGGGAGGATACAAGGGATGGGATAACCATTGAGATGTAACAAGAATAAATTAATTAAAAAATACTTTAATGGCTAGGGAGATTAAAAAAATGAGATCCTTCAAAAAACATACCTCAATATCAATGACAAACATCACTTTGAGTAAAAGGATGATAAAAGTTATTACAAATAAATGTAACTATGATGTAAGTGACTGCATCTATTCTAATACCTTAAAAATTGACTTCAAACTAAAACTGATCACAAGATCTAAGGGAAGTTACTTTCAGGGAGAATTAGTTGTAAATAATAGATGGGATGCGAAAGCCAGCTCCTTGTCATGGCTGCTTTTTTTTTTTTTTCTAACATTCTAGAAGGAGAAATGGCAGAAAGGCCCAAGGGGTTAACTAAATAATATCAATGGATGAAGCAGGTGCACTGGCAACCCAAGAAAACACCCCACCAAGAGTCCTTTTAGTGAAACCCAGACTTAGCGCCCTTCTCACTCTAACGTTATAAAGTTATTCCTTTTACATTGTCTTTGGTTTGGTTTTCTGTCTTTTCTGGGCATACAATTAGTTATGTGTCCTGGGGTAGGAGCTTAGAGTTTCCCTAGATGAACGTTAATATCTCTAATACAACTTTATAGGATATTAGAAATCAAAACATGTACATACCAAGTATCTAGAAATAAGTTATTTTACCAATTACCTAAAATGAAAATTAAAGTGAGATAGTACCAATGAAGTGGTTTAATCTAATATACCTAGTGTTCTTGGATATTACTGGAGAAGAGTCATAGACAGATAGCGAGTGAGGAACATTTGAAGACAAATATTTGGGGAGGAGTAGCAAACAATGAATTTTTCAATCTACAAATCTGGATATTAACACACCATCAATAACCATTGGAAGAAAAGAGATAAAAGGGAGAAGGAATTGCTCGTGTACCACAGCCTTACTAATGACATATTCTAATCCTTGGCATGCAGAAATGTCGAACAAATTTCTGTTTTGAGCAACCCATAAAATCCTGTGTTGTCAATGAAATTGGAATGTGATTTCCCCACCTATCAGCCCATTCTTTCCTTCCTGTAGACTTCTAACTGTTAGGTCTTTTCAAAGAACTACACAAATATTTCATGGGAGTTTCTCCCTGTTCCAAGAACATTCTTTCTTTGTTTTATGATTAAAATCCCACGCACATCTCCGTGTTCAAATGAAATGTCTGGGTTTTGTTTTTGTTTTTGTTTTTGTTTTCTTTTGAGACTTAAACTAGGCTTGTTTGCAGGGCTTTTTGAACGTTGCCATCATAGCATTCCTTTTAAATTAAACACTTCTTGTCTTTATTTACTGCCCGTTCCTCTAAGAAAAATAAACTATGATGACTAGGTAAACTTATATTTCTTCCTTATTGTTTGTTTGTCAGTGTCTGTATGTTTAACTGTGTGTGAGAATGTATGATTAAGAAAATTTTATTTGGATTCTCTAACTTTTATTTCTGAAAAGAATGTCTAGAAGAAACAAAAAAGGTTAACCATTCAAATTCTCGACTCTAGCTCTAGAGCAGTCTTAATTCCATCTGTAGTCCTAAGTACACACAAATGAAAACAAATAAAAACATTTTACAAACACCAGCAATATTGCTGAAGCTAAATAGAATGATTTAAACAAATTCCAAGATAATATAAGCATGGGTTTTAGGTCATTGATAGAGGCAACTGTTAAAGGAATATTTTTCTACATAAATATCTATATATTCCATAATTCTCAAATGCATCTTATAACCACTTTACAAAGTATATTATTTTATGATATACACAACCCACAGTAACTCCTTTTAAATAGGATGGTAATATTATGATACAAAGGCAGAATTAAAAATTCCCACACAATATCTGCCAGAGCCTATTCTTTAAAGTCCTTGTTTTCTGGCCCCAAAACCAGATTTTGTTCTTAGATGAGTCATGCCAAGCATAAAGATCCCTTCATCAAAATCTTCTCTGTACTCTTCTCTATGGCAAAGTCTCTATCCTGTATATACAATGAATTAGTAGTCATAACCACATGATAAACACAGAATCTTTGAAACAAAAGGTCTATTTGCTCACTCATAATGCCTTTTATTGTATCAATACTTTCTATTGGAAATTCTGAAATAAAATCAAATATTTCATTTTTATGTCTCTGTGGTGCTGCTATAAGGCTCAGTACACAGCATATGCCTAGATAATCCATGCTGACTTGAATCAATAGTCACCTTATGCTTTCTCAGCTCTCCATAGGCATGCTTTCCTACATTTATAGCTCTTCATTTTAAATTTTACACACTTAGAATTTTATAATGTATGGCGCCCTGTTCTGATAGCAATTTACCCTTATAGATATACATGGATGCAGATAAGTGAAGACACGTAGAAGGAATGACTGAGAGAGAAGTTGGCTGATTCCACTTTGTCACTATCTTAAGTTTTGATTATTAAGGAAAAGAAGCTGTTCTGAGGAAATCTAGCAGTGTGCTCACATTACTTGTGTTACATGCAGCATGAACAATGATCCTTTCTGTAGAACTTTAGCTGACTGGACAAATGTGTCCCTTGGGCTGTGATTTTTCCATACGCTCTTAATCTATCTAATCACTAAGTGGGATGTGGCTACTCATGTACTGTGGGGATAAGGCCTGCATCTGGTCGCTAGTGATGTGTGACCAGCTAGGCAGAAGAGAGACAGATAAAACTCTGCAAATTCTCTTTCTGTCAGAGATCAAAACGGTTTTAGTTCATGTATATAACCTGCCAATGGTGACACTAAGCCAGTGTTTTTCAACCTTCAATATGTGACGTGTTAATACAGTTCTTCATGTGCTGGCATCAGTTTTGTAATAGTAAGATGAATGACACTCTGCAAGAACTTTATAAACGATGGTATGAATTATGTCTAAATCTCTCTTGAAATGGTTCAATGGTTTGTACAATAGATGGCATGGCTAAAGTATTGGGTGTTTGATTTAACTTCACATTGATAACCAGAAACAAAGAACTGTTTGCTTGCACTCTCCTTTTCATTGAATAAACATTAATTACTACTGTTTTTGTTTCTCTGTTTGGTTTGTTTTTTGTTTTTTAATGATAATCCAAATATTCAATGAATAAAAGTGAGTGCAAATTTCCCCTTGTCAAACATGGTATTCCATCATTTCCGAATCATGTGTCTGGATGCTGAGCGATGAGAACAGTAAGGGCTTCTTATACTTCAGGAGGCATTGACCTTGGGAAAACATGGTACTGATAGGTTCCAAAGGGATTATCAAATACTCCCTTTTCTGCCTCTCTTCAATTACCCTGATGAGCAATTAAAATGCTAATTAAAAAACAATCGAAAACGTAGTAGTCAGAAGGTTATGAAACAATGCACTCATACGTCTTATTATACAGTTAAAAAGGTCAGCAAACAAAGTGTTTAGCAAGAAGAATTAAATTATCACAATAATTTACTGTTAAGATTTTATAATACATGGTGTCAATGACCATAATTCTTCATGAATAAACATAAGTTTCTATTTATTATTATGAATTCATCTTAAGACACCTATTTTCAAAAATATTATTCAATTATGGGAAGATTCTAAGCAATTTATTAACTATTGGGTAAAATTTTTGTCTTCTAAGCTCAGTGTGTTTAATTGAATTATTGAAAACTCAATTAGCATACTGTTGTGGACTGTAGGGTTTTCACATTTGTTATTCTAATACCCTCACATTCAGTTCTAAATCATCGGTCCAATTATGCTCATGAATGTCTTGAAAGTTTTCAGATAACTTAGTTTGATGTTATCTTTTGCAATAATAAGTAGTATAATATTCTTTGTTTACAGTGCATAGAATTTAAAGTATTTGATTTAAACCTACGATAGCAGTCTTGCAATATTTAAAACAAAACTAAGAACCAATGTCTGAAGATAAGCTGTGTGAGGGAAGGGATGTTCTGTTTAGTAGTGGTAAGTTTCCATCCAGATCCAGAAAAAATGCCATTTGTCTGAAAAAATTTCTGTTAAAAATAAATCATAAATAATTACTCTTAGAATCAGCAAGATTTATAATGGAGTGATCATTATTTTCTTAGTATCTTATGTTTCATAGTTGAAATATAAATATTTAAATATTTTCTAAATAACATGGTAATTAACTCCAGCAAATATCAAATGAATATTTTTATTCTACAAACATTGACAAGGAAACAGTGCCAAGCTGCCTAAAAGTTTTCTTTCACAATAAACTTCTGAAAAAAACTTTGGGTAGTCTTTTTCTTGTCTTATCAGTGAAGAAATTGTCTCTCAAATTCTTTTTGTTCTCTTCCTACTGCCAATGTTTGGGTTTGCCCTCTAGCAATATCACTACTTCCTCTTCACTTGTCTGTTTTACTTGTGATCCCCTTTTTTTTTTTTTTATTTTATCCTTTATAGTGTTAATCTTTCATTTTCAAAGACAAGAATTCAGGTTTTGAGACAAATATACAAAAATTTTGAAAAGAGCATAATAAAAACTACTACAGCAGACACTTCCATATATACATAAATACATCAAAAGAATTAAAATTGAGTAACACTACAACAGGGCAACATTGCCACTACTTGATATCATGGCTAAATCATAAAATGCCCAGTGACAACAATGAGTTAATTCTTTTGGACTTGCTGACCAGTGATAACCCTTTATCTCCCAAATAATACAGGCTACTCCTAATGCTCTTGCTAACACTTCAAACTTTGTTTGTAAGACTCTACTACTGAAGACAGCACATACTGTGTCATACAACACAAGTATGGACCTGGAAGTTTCTTCTATAGTGGTGAGATTCTATACTACTGAAAGTTGCTATATAAGCTACCAGAGGGTATACCTAGCTATTAACCCTTTGAGTTACAATAATGACTGGCCTGGAAGCCATGCCGACTTGTACAATAGTAGCATGAAAAAGATAGGAGAAATAAACCAGTATCTAATTAGACATGAAATTCATTCCTGGCATCATTATTGGGCTAAAAATGTATGGCTAGACAGGCTATAAGCCATACAGGAGAACCCATTACTAATAAGCTTCTTAATTTCATTCCTTATGATTTATTATTACACCATAGATCAATGCATCTCCCAAATCTTATTTGAGACTCTTTTTTGCAGACTTTCTCAAGTACTCTGGTGCCTCACATTTGACTATGTCCCCTGGCGGGGGAGACCTAGTGGCACTCAGGGGAAGGACAGCAGGTCACTGAGAAGAGACTTGATACCCTATGAGCATATACAGAGGGAGGTAATCCCTCTGAGGAACAGTCATAGGGGAGGGGAATAAGGGGAAAATGAGAGGGAGGGGAGAATGGGTGGATACAAGGGATGGGATAACCATAGAGATGTAACAAGAATAAATTAATTAAAAATAAAAAAAATTTAAAAAAAATGAAATAGAATTATATCACTTTCCCCTTCCTTTCCTCTTTTGAACCCTTCCCATATTCTCCTCACTCTCAAATCAATAACCAAATTCCCTTTTGTTTTTGATTGTCATTGTTACATTCCTGGTGTGTGTATATGTGTGTGTGTGTGTGTGTGTGTGTGTGTGTGTGTGTATGTTGCATAATTGAGAAATCTTATTGAGTAGATCTAAATCAGATATTACCCAAGGCTGTTGGTCATACCACAATTTAGTAGACAAACCGACAAAGGAGTTGGAGATATATGTATGTGTGTGTGTGTGTGTGTGTGTGTGTGTGTGTGTCAGCTATTTTTTCTAACAATATAATTAGTTGAGCCATAGCTGAGCATAAGCTCACAGTCTCCACAACCATGGTAAGCAGTTTTCATGCTTCTATAGTTTCCATGGCCTTTAAAATATTGGGTGATGATTTAAACAATGTAATAAAACAGTTTAGGCAAAATGTATTGTTCAACTACTGCTGAGTTAAGTCCTCTGACTTTAGGCCTTTAACTTATGTGGGTTATAGTTTTAACATCCTTTCTATGGTAACAATGCTTCTAATTGAAAAACAACACAGAAGGTAATTTTGAATGAACCTGCATTTGTTAATCCTGCCAACCAGATGACCTAAGAGGAACACAGTGAACATTGTCTCATTCACCCCTGTAATTATATTTGCATTGGGAAAACTGTCCCATAGCATCCATTAGTGAACCATGGCAACAAATATTTAGATATCTATTATTTCTAGAACACTGCCAGTACCTGGGAAATGGAAGACAAGGCAGAGCTGGTCACTGTGTTTATAAGATGGTTATAAAATGAGTCAGAATACCACTGTACATATACTATAGTACCTTGTAAGTCTTCAGTATGTGTTTGGAGAAGAAAATTGTGAATGAATAAACAATACATGCATGAATAAGGCAATCAAATATTCCTAGATACATAGGGGAACAAGGATGAAAGTGCCCCAAAAGGTATAAGTATGAGAAGAATGTGAGGAGAGTTGAGAGTTTGCAGGCTAATGCAAGTTGGAACTACAAGGGAAAGTTCAAAATAAGCAACCTGTTATGAAGATTTTGTAGCGCCATACTCAGAATTCTTTTAAAGTTGTGCTATAAAGACCATAATATATTTATAATTAAATTTGTAAATAAATGTTGAGTATTAATTCAAAATACAGAAAGCTTCAGAAAAAAACACAAAGCTGTAAAGAAAACAATAGGGCATACTTTCTATATATTTTCACTTCATTATTTTCACATGCTGAGCTGTGCAAGGTGTGTAGCTATTTCTCAGGAGATTTAAGTTAAAATATTGAACCTGAGGGAGAAAATGGGAGAGTTATTCACTGCAAGAAGCCTCAAGAGAAAACCACAAGCCTTCTACAATGTTGTGTTAGATCATGCCCAGGCCTGCATTATAACCCTAAATGACCCCCTGTAGGACCAGCTTTCTTTCAATGTATCAAAGGCATAGGCAGAATTGCAGGGAGGGGGTTTCCCTGACACTGGAGACTCTGCCACAGATCTCTCAAGCAAAAGTCATAGAACATGCTAAAATGACAATCATAACTCCTTTCATGCCATCAAACACCTCCACAAACCCAGAGATGACATGTATTCAGTAGCTAAACCACTCGTCCCTTAAGGAAGCCTTTCAAATAGGAGTTTGTTTTCTAGTAACTCATGTGATTATAAGATAAACTTCTTTCATAAATTATGCTTGAGAATATGTATAAAAAGATGAATATCAGAGTGTAAGAGAATAAAGTATATTTGTTCATATGTATATGTCTTTAGAGTGTTGTTTATCATACACATACATATAGTTACATGCATTTATACACTCTAAAACTCTTATTAAACATAAAGACACTTACTAGGTTTAATCCAGCATAAAGTGCTTTTTCATTATTAAAATCTTTTCTAGCTTTGAAAACCCTCTGCCTTTTTGTTGCCTATCTTTTTTCTCATATAATTTAAATTAGGCCTGCTAGAGAAAACCTAAGAAAAGCATTGATATAAATTACTACAGCAGAACTTTGCCCAAGATATTGCTTATACTGAGCATCATTTTAGATAAATCATGTTACTCCTCTCCCTGAGCTTCTTTAAGGGAGAAAGCCTCTTTACCTGGACTGATTATTACAGAAGATTAGTAGCTATTTGCACAAGGTTAAAAAAAAGTTAAGGTTAAGCAATACTCCATAGTTACTACAAAAGCTATCACCTAGGGGTTTTGATAAAGCAGCCAATATGCTTCCCGTTGGACTACAGCCTCACAGACTGAGATTGTATCACTTCACTCCTGTACTGCAAGTGGTACAGAGGATAAATAGCTTCAGAAATATATTCACCTAATATAGTATCTATCTAACATGACAAGTCGGGCCCTCTGAATATAGTGCTTTACCCTCCACACAGCTTGTCCAACATGAAAGAATTATAGATCCATCTTGATGTATGTGAATCATGCTGGGGATAAAGCTCAGAAACAGAACTTAAGCCTAGCATGCCCAGAACCCTGGGTTAACACCACATCAGTACTTTGACATGGGTAAATAAACAATACATCAGTGCGAATCTTTGTGAACTCAAGAGTGATCCATTGGGTGGTCACTAGGTACACTGAGCATGGGAGGAAAAGTTAAATTAATGAAAACTTGGCATTGAAATATCAAATGACTTGAAGTATGGACTTCAATTTGGAGAACAAACGCCCCAAGGAGCCAGGATCTAGTAATGGTACTACAAGTTTTGCTTGTCAGGGACTCTGAGGACACTGCTTTGGCTATGGGAGTATAGCATATTCCATCTTTGGGCAGAGGTAACACTAGTCAATTGAACTATCATTATAAAGTATGTTTTCTCATAATAAGTTACAGTTCCTGTAGAAATCAGTATGAAGCTTACCAAAAACTTAAAGATAGAATCACTTCCATATCATCCAGTGATAACTCTGTGTCATACACCTAAAGAACTGAGAGCCAGAAAACCGGAACATTCATGTCGACTGTGGTGCTGTATGCTTCCGTGTCTTCTGGAAAGCTGCCAGGCACGGAGCCAGAAGCACACACTTCCCTGCTGGAAGATCTCAATGTCGTCAGTCTCTCCGGTTGGAAAAAGTTGGAGCGAGTTGTCTGGAGTTCACTTCCCCTCAGGAGTGTCAGGCTCTGAACTGGTAAGGGTAGAGTACAGAATGAGGTCTGTGCCACAAGATTTCTAGTCCAGTCGGGTGCAGGAGACAAAGATTTCATGGTGACTCTTTTAGGTTAACATCTGCTTTAGAGGCAGTCGGTGAGGGTGAATGCTCCTGAATGGGTTACAGCTGGAATGCAGGTTCTGGTAATGAGCCAAACTACAGTGGCCGCTCAGGGCTCAGAGCCCTCAAGGCTTCAGTGGCATCTGCCTGGCTTGCAGTTAAGCCCGGTGGTTCAGCAATGACTTCTTTAGAGAAAAGGGCACCCCTCTTTTCCCCAGTTCTGCAGCTCAGAATAAATACCCAGGCTCAGATGATCTTCAGTGTATAGCTGGTGTGCTCCAGCGTGTGTGCTTTATTTCGTGTGAAACAGGGACTTATAAACCTTGGGGAGTGTGCTGGGTTTTGAGAATGTGTCATTGGCTGGTATTAGGATGCTTGACAATGTTCTAATTCCTGGGGTAAAGAGAGCATATGTTAAGCTCATGTGACCCTGGGGTTGTGTCAGATGCTCCTGGAGCAGGCACAGAAACAAGGAGAGAGCTTTGTCCTATACCTTACATTTTTCTGGACAAGATTTTAAATCTCAAATTTGAGATTTCATGAATTTGAGCATGCTCCATCTTTGCAGTTTTGTGCCACTTTCGCTGGAGAAATGGTCCTCGAGCCCCACAGTGCTGTTAATAGTAGCTAAGTATGGAAATTTGCCTAAGTGTCCAACATCAAGTTACTTAAGAAACCCTGACCTATATACAAGATAGAGTATTAGTGAGCCATAAAGAAGAACAGTCTTTTAACATTTATAGGAGAATAGGTGGCAGTAGAGATTACCATATTAAATGAAATAAGCTAAACTCAGAAGGACAAGTATTGCATGTTTTCTCTTCTATTTAGGAACATAGATATTTTAAGAAAGATCAAAAAGTAAAAATGTAATTATTTCGGGAGAGGCAAGTCCTCAGATTGGTAACAAGAACAAATTGGGTAAAAGGGACTGAATATGATCAATGTGCTTTGTGCATATATGAAAACATCATAATGAAACATATAGCTTTGTGTAATCAATATATGCTAATAAAACTATGCCTTGTAGAAACAGTTGAAGGGGACAAGTTAATTTCAGAAAAAGAAATATCATTTTGTACAAAGTGATTAGGTAGGCTGTCTAATCATTCATTGAGAATGACTTAAAGGAGACAGCAAAGACCTCCACAATTTTTAAAAATGAAAATATTTGAAACACAGAATGGTAACTTTAGGGGGGATCAGTTGTTGTATGCAGCTTTCAGATTCTAGAAGCTCACATCATACTTAGTACCAAGCTTTTTACTGCAGATTGATTCCAGACTTTGGAGTAGCACAGATCAATTCTGTGCTTAGTCAGGGCCCTTCACTGCTGACCTGTAAGGTTGAAGATTCAGCCACCCATCAGAGAATGTAAAGCGGGAAAATCAGCAGGTCTGGCCTTCTGTTATATGTAACTCACCCCCGTCTAACTGTAGGCATGATTCACAATGGACTTGAAAATGTAGCTTCAAAATGAACAATCCTCACACGGTAAAAGAGAGAACTGTTTAATTGAAATTAATTATGGGTATTTTGGCAATTGTTTTAATGTGTACTTTCTAGGGCTCACATAAAAGTGTAAAGATGTCTAATGTTTTTTATTCAATAAATATAATAGATGTCATTAACTATTTAGTATTTCTGTAAAAGTAATTATATGTAGCAATATACTGGTATAAGTTTTAATAGCTTGAATTCAAGATAAGTTAGTTATGCTTAATGCTGTTTTTGCCTATTTTAGGTTTAGAATTTATCAAGTTAATTGTTTTTTGCTCATCAAAACAAACTATTAATTTATTTACTCACTTGGTCATAATTCACAGGTAAACATTATTTTCCAGAAAAAAAAATGTCATTTTATAGAACCCATTGCCTGCAATTGCCACTAAAAATAACCTATTTATTTGATAACGTAGAGTGCTCCTAACATAGTGCACTGCACAGAAGCATTTATTTTTCATATATTTGCCGTTCTCCATCCCCAAGCAAAGCTTTGGTCTTAAGAGTATCTAGTCAACCCAGGGCAAGAGGGTGTTGCAACATAAGACCTAGCTTGCTTGTCATAATACTTAGGTTCATCATAGAGAAAATTGAGGGGGGAAAAGAATCTTAGGGTCATTTCAGAGGTCAGTCACACTGAAATTGGTTCTGAAAAACTCAAAGGGAGGCAGAAGAGAGATGCTGCACTTGATGATGAGATGGCTAGCTATATTAAGCAGAGTCTCAGGGAGATGTGAGCACAGAGCAGAAAGATATCATGATGCAAAAATGATCAGTGAAGAAAAGATATTATAGAGGCAAAAAAGACAGAGAAATACAGGCTTATGGACAGGAAACAGACAGTGGGAGAGCTAAGAAGATGTGACTACTTGTCTCTCAGCATTCACCACTGTCACTGTGCTTCCAGACATGCGTTATGCATGGTGACAGCTCCATCACAGCCCACTTGTGGCCTACTCCTATTAGCACTAGAGAGTCCATACACACTGAGTTTCAGAGGAGTCCAGCAGCTGGTCATCCTTTATTTGTATTCCCAGTCCAACCTGGAGGAATTTCACTGATAGGCAATGTCCAGGCCAGTATGGAAGACTGTGATAAGCTTGTGACACTGTTGGGTCATCCGTGTCATATCATACACATCAAAATCATCAACACTCCACACTAAAGATAAACTGCTATAGCATTAGAAGTAAAAAGTTGTAAGAATTTATTAGAACCTCTCATGAAAATAATGTCAAAAGACAATAGCTGTGAGTCTGGAGACTAACATTATGGCAGCTTCTTTGAACATGAGAAAATGTGAATGTTATGAGTTTTTAAATCCTTGGTTTGTAAAAACGAAGAATATTCAGGCCATAAAAGCAATGTTGGTATTAAAAAATTAAAGATATCAAATGAATAGAATTAATGTAATGGACTTTATTTCTGCTGTCATGATCATTGTTTATAAAGTTTTTGACTTTTAATGGTTTAACAAGATAATCCAACAGACTTGCATATGCGTAGATGTCTTTGTCTTATTACTTTTGTTTTTGTTTTTTTGTTTTTTTCTCTTCAGCCAATCACATATAACGGATGCTATAAAACTTAATCAAGGTCAAAGCTGGTAGTATCCCAGATTAGTTACTAGTTTTCAAATTAGAAAATAAAAACCAACAATATTGTAAATGAGATCACATTGTTGAAAAATTAGCATCATCTGAACTCTACCTTACGTCTTATTTAATTGCATATGCATCTTGTTTTCTTTTCCTATCATATTCTTGACAATTGTGTTTTTATTACTGTTTTACTTTCTCTTTCTTTCCTTTACTTTTTTTTTGGGGGGGGCAGGCTGGCATTTGTTTGACTTTTAAGGAAAAAATTACTATGGTAGAAAATATGTACAAACACCCACACTCTTGCGTATAGATAAAACCTTGACTAATTTTTCAAATAACTGAAATATGATAATTAAAAATAAATGTATACACACACTACTCACTGTAGTTTAGATATGAAATGCTAGGGGTTGAAAAGATGACTCAGTGGTTAAGAGCAATTGTGACTTGCGGAGAACCATGCTCTGTTCCCAATATCCATATGCCAACTTAAAATTGTCTAAAACTCAACTGCATGTCCATGGTACATATATAAGCACAAAACCAAATATACAAATAAAACAAAACCTTAAAAGAAAAAAAAGACATATTAAAGGTGGTGTACTATACTCCATACCATTATTAGAAGCTGGTTGGACTCTTAAGAGGTGGGGCACAGGGCGCGCCATTATGTGAGTGCGACAGGGTTTGTGAAGGGGAAAGTAATGTCTGGAACTCTTCCTTCCCTCTTTCTCTTCTTGGCAAAGAGGGAGTAGTTTGCTCTGCCACAGGTTTACCCCATAAAGAACTGTTAGAGGTTTAAACGCATTGTGTCTGTTTTACCTGAACTTATAAAGCTTATAAGGCTATTGTACTCAAAGTTTAACAATTACAAGTTTATGCTATGATAATGCAAAGCTCGTTACTGCATACACTCTCATATATTTTATTCATTCATGAATAAAGAGACTGATGCCAAAATGTCATGTTTCCTTTTCTCTTTTCCTTGCAATACATAAGTGACATGGAATCAGAATCAAAAGAAATAAAACAAAACAAAAACAAATATAATCAAATAAAGTAAAATTGTGGGATGGAGTCTTATAGACTTTCAGAAGATTTATGGCAACACATTTTATTCTATCTATACCCAAAAGCATAAAATATTTTACTATTGATTAGACTGACAAACACTGGATATTGTTTCAGATACTGTTCTATATTGCATTCTTTTAGATGATCATGACAGAAAAGTGGTCCCCCCCCCAGGAAGAA
>OU015742.1:50168059-50203833 GCA_907169655.1 Acomys percivali
TGTGTGTGTGTGTGTGTGTGTGTGTGTGTGTGTGTGTGTGTGTGTGTATACACACACTCTGCTATTCTTTTGTCTCTTTCTATTTGAAAGCATTTTTCTGGGTATTCTGAAACGCAGTCAGGGTTGATTTTGTACTGAAGCTCTGCATGCCACCTAAGGAAAGAGGCTAACATTAGAGGAAGTTTGCTTGTATGGTTATTCTTTTATGACTTGTAGGGCTATGGCTATTGATGGTGAAGAGCTAGAATTCAATTTTCATCTTTTTTTTTTTTTCTGGTAGCTAGAGATGAGATGTAAAACAGGAATTTTTATGTATCCCTTATCTGCTTTTGACAGCCTTTTGTAGGGGGCTGGCAGTGGGAAGGCAAAACGATAATTGAGTGTTAAGGGCAAAAATGCAAGTTATCAAGGGAGAAGAAAACTAAGCATGAACAAAACCCTAGGTGAATATTAGCACGTTCTTTGAGACTGACTCCATTCAGCATTTACTAGGTGTCTCAGAGAGCCAAAGAACTAAACTGTGTAGACGGAGTAGAAAACTACACTCCATGGTTGTCTCCAATGAGTGGGAACCATAGCTTTAAAAATAAATGAAATGTAAGGGGAATCTCAGAGACCCTAAAACAATATAGTGCATTTCAACTGTTGCCCTCTGAAATTAGATGGTAAGACCCCATTTCTGAGATACCACATACTTTGATCACAGGACCTGAAAAAAATCAAGCTGGTACTGAGCTGGCAGCTTCATCACTCCTGGAAAGTTTATGTGGGTCAGCAGGTGCTATGAAGGCTACTGGTCAAGAGAAGTCGCCAAGTGTCTTATCAACATGAGCACCTTGTGGAAATCAATAGTGAATAGTCTGTGAAGATATGTCCACTAGTACAATAGTGTAATAAATATCAGGAGAGTAACCAACAACTTTCAAAATGTGCTGAAGACCTACTGTCTAGGAGAGAATTCAAGGCTGGTACAGTGAGCCTGAGAGGTCATAGGCTCTATTCCTATCATTTTACTAGGGGGACATAGTATCAAGCCACCTTCAAAAGATTTATCCTTTATACCTATAGATTGGGGCAGCTCTCATCCCTCTGTTTATGTAGTCAATAGCAGTTAATTAATAGACTTAACTGACCAGAGTTGTTAACCATAGATGGGGTATCTACTTCATATCCCTTCTGCCTAAGGTTCGGGGAACATTGTGGACAAGGGAGCAGAAGATTGTGATATATCTCAGTCAGAGAAGACACTGCAAGATAATGTCTTTCAGACATGATAGGGTCATTGCACAAGGAGTTCACAGAACCAATGCTTGCCCATACAAGACCTGTACAAGATCAAACCAGCCAACATTTCAGAATGTACAGGGTAGGATCTCATGGACTGTAGTCGAGAAGCTATTGGCTTTTGATGATAGTGTCAGGAAAATGATTTCATTGTCTTAAATAGTGTAGTTCATTGTAGGGTTCACATGTTCCACCAAAAAATTCCCTATACCTGTAGAAATGTGACCAATAACAATTAAAGTCAATCCATTATAAAAAGTAACAAAAGAGATGTGAAGTAGGAAGGTGAATAATGATGGTAGAGTATCTAAGAGGAACTGTAGGGTGGATATAATCTAAGAACATTCATCCATGAAGGAAATAACTGAAGGATACATTATTTAAAAATGAGATATTTTGTACAGCTTCCGAAGAATAGCATTGTACATTAACTTCCAGCTTCCTTAAATACATCTTCACTTGTACATGTAAACACACTCCAAATATGTGCCTGCACATTCATGCATGAGCACACCTTCACATGTAACCCACAAACATGAATTCACACATCTGAACAGTCATACAACATTAAACGTTATGAATTCAAGTGCCGTTAGATATTAAGATGGCCCCTTTTTCTAGTGTCTGTGTGCTTGAACAAATTGCCTCCCAGTGCATGGTTCCATGGGCTCAAAAGGTACATTTAATGAATTGTGGTGAATTTTAAGCTCAACTAATGAGATGTAGTAATTAAAATGATAATAATAGCATTATGTGATCTCACTCAATTTTCTGGGTTAAATTATCTGCTATTGTGTTTTACAAACACTTTTCTGGAAAGCAGACTGAGCAGCAGGGCAGTGGTGGTGCACCTTTAATCCCAGCACTTGGGAGGCAGAGACATAGTCCATTCTCTTCAGAACTGCTCTCAACTCAGAGAACCCAAGACTAAATATTTACAAGCTCTCTTGGAGATTTAGGTCCTCGTTTCTTCATAAAGCTACCTCTATCTGGAAAACTTATATTAAATAAATGAAGGTGCCATTCTTTTCTTACATGCCAGTTGTGACAGGTGCCTTTGCCAGGAAACTCATAACGGATGATTAGAGAAATTTTAACTAATGTCTCTGACATATGTTGAGAAAGGGATAGATTAGTATTTAAGACCATGCTGCACGTTTTGGACATACTAGATGATTTCATACATAGGGTGAATTGTATGTGGACCACTAATACTGTGAAGATTGTACCTGGAAGGCAACCTCTTTCTGAACTGCTATACAGCTATTCTATGCTATATTATAAAACACTATACTATACCAGCATATTAATGGAAAATTAGTAGATGCATTGCTGTCAAATCTCACTCTCTTTCAGACAAAGCTCTGTTCAAGCACTTCTGATCCTCATTTTAATTAGATTTCAAACTTTCAATTTTCATGTTCACCTTTCCTTGGCTAATTCATGATCAAATTACTTGCTAGCCCATCTCCCAAGTGGTGATCAGTTTGCCCTAGACTGCCCCCAACAATGATCCTGTCTAATCAGTCACAATCCCTGCATTTCTCTTTTCTTATTTTTATCCCTTCTCTGCTTTTACCACCCAATGCAATGTCTGCCCTGTCCCTAAGCTGTCAATCATCTCTTGTATCTGGATTGATTTCTGTATTGAAGAGTCTTCCACATTGCAGTGGTTTCAGCTTTTCTTTGACAGTCTCCTGGTGTTCCCTAGTGTGGAATGTCTGCAGGATAACCCTCCCTAAAGTCAAAACCAAATACTAATAGTAGAGTTCAGAACATCTATAGAGAAACCAATTGTGGACGCCACAGGAGGCAGAAAGCATTGCATGCCAGGTCAGGTTGGTTAATACAGTAGAATTGAGCTAAGCTTCAGAAAACTCAGAAGAGTGGTTTTTTTTTTTTTTTGTATTGTTTTGATTTGTTTTGCTTTCCATTTTCCCTATTACTAAATGCTTTTTACATAAACATTTTTACGTGGATTATATTTTTAAAGCCCTTCTTTAATTCAGGGCTGTTAAACATCTTTGCCCTCACCTGTATGCATTTTAGAGAGTTTGGCCTAGGGTTTTGAATGTGTCATGCTTAGAAAATATTTGTGATATTTAGGGCACCATCAGAAGTGTATAAAACATGTTAGAAAGATCAACAGAAAACTCAATGTACACTAAAAAATGGACAACTACTACAGTTTTCCTGGCTGGCCCAGTATGTTGTAAATAATTGAAATCATTTTGTCATTACTTCAAATTAAAGACAATGAACATTTTATACGCCTCTTGACATACCAAGAAATAAGAAGCCCTGGGCTTTCTTTCTCACCTGTCATCACTTGATTCAAGCAAAGTGGATGGCTTATGGGCTTTTCAATTTGCTACACAGCTCAGTATGAACTATTATTTTTCCTCAGGCATCTATGACTCATTTGATGTCTTGGCCTCAGTTTCTGCTTGTGTGAATGAGGTTTTGAGATGCCTGGAGGGAGTACTCAAAGGGTCTGGAGCCTCTCTATAGCCATGCTTGTGCTGTCCTGAGAAGATCGCTTATTCCTTGGGTATTCTATATAAAGCCACAGGTCTGCTGATACGTGTTTCTTTCTCTGAAATGAAGTTATCAATTTTAATAACATTGATCAACTTGCCAAGTTTGATCTTGGAAATTTTCTTGTATGCATAAAGTGCATTCTGATTACCAAAGCACCCTTACACTCTCTAATGCCCCTCCCACCCCTATTGCTAGCCTCACCCCTCCCTACTAGTCCCTTTCCCAATTCATGTTTTGTTTTTGTTTTGTTTCTGTTTGACGTTTTTCTTTTTTTTTCTTTTCAAAATCCATGAAATACATCTCTGTTTATAACAAATGTGAACATCCAGATTAGGTATGCTTAAGGTGATGAGAGTTAGTGATGACTAAGTGTTCCCTTCCTTTCATTCCCTCGCAAACCCATGCATGCTCTCTTTCAAATTCATAGCCTCATTTTTCATTGTTGTTGCATTGTATTTACACACACACACACACACACACACACACACACACACACACACACACACTCCTAAATATAACCTGTTCAACCTGCAAAATGTTATATGTTTGTATGTTTCCAAAGATGACTATTTGGCACTAGATGACTAATTAGTGTGTTCTTCTCTGCTGCAGAGGAAGAGCTCTTTTACTCCCAGCCTTCCTCAGGAGCCTACAGTTCTTTGTGTGCAGGTGAGGCCTCATGGGCTCCCAGGCCCACATCCAGTTTGGCTTGTATTTTGCTGTCGGCCTTGTTAAGTCATATTTGCTTGGTTTTTTAGAACATGACTTGGGGGCTATAGAGATGACTCAAAGGTTAAGAGCTCTTAACTGCTCTTCAAGAGATCCTCAGTTCAATTCCCAGCAACCATATAGTGCCTCACATTCATCTGTAATAGGATTCCAATTACTTCTTCTGGTGTGCATAAAAAGAGAACATAAGCAGAAAAACCCCCGTGTGCTCTGTAAACCTTATATCAGCTTATATCAGTTTTGTTTAAAAATGAAACAAAAACAAAAAAACAAAACAAAAACCCTGTTAACATAAGTATAAGTTTTAATCTCACAAAGAGAATGGCTGTTGAAGAAACTTGTTTTAAAATTCAACAAGACCTGTACAATAAATAAATAAATAAATAAACTAACAAACAAACAAACAGATAGATGTGCTTCTATGGATTATTTTATAGAACATATTCATTTTAAGAACTAAGAATCTTCACAGTTGAAACATATTAAGTCAAGTTTTAGTCAATGAAAAAAAATGTATATATATATATTAGTGCTGGTGGGGGAATTACATAAAACATACATGTTTACTGCTAATGAGATTAGAGAGTAGAGGTATTCTAACAGTGATGAGAAAGGAGGCTTAGGAACTGGGACTATATCAGAATGACAACAAAGCTATCTATCACACTGCATCAACAGCTTCAAAGGAATGCACTGACATCATATGTTCAGAGACTTTAAAGATGGCTTTGCAGTACTACTATAAGATTGTGTCATAATGAAATAAAATTAAATGTCATTCCAGATTTTATAAGGCATCGTTATTTTATTATGCCATATGGAAATTACAAAGTCACAGCAAATAGCAGTTATAATCCCAAATCGAATGCATATGTGCATACATACACATGCACACAAACTTGTACACTCCCCTATGCATACACTTCTAAATTCATTTATATACTCATACTCTCAAATGCTTTCATATTCACACTTACACATTCACACACAGCATCCATGTGTGATAGGAAGCACACCCTCAGGCCCATATACATTTCCACATCCTTACATTTAATTGTACACGTTCACACAGATATAAGAATGTTTATGGTAAAAAAATAAAAATCAGCACACGGTATACTATCACATATGCAGACTACCAAATTTCTATGTGTTTGATTTGTTAGTCTTCTACAATTACATCATGTTGATGAAGACTTGAATAAATCAAAATATGATAAAAATTAGCACAGATGAGTTGTTTCAGAAGGTGAAGGTACTTGCTCAAAAGCCCAAAGTCCACACGGCTGTCCTCATACCTCCAGAGGCATTTTGTTGTACAGATCCTCACCAGAACACAATAAATAAAATTAAAGATAAAAAATAATAAAGAAATCAGTTTACTTAGTTAGATTGCCTAACACAATTGCCCAGATGAAAGAGAATAAGGAGCTATGCTCCCTCCACTGAAGCTGTTGTGACTGGAGGGAAGAGCTTGTCTCTTTGCTTTGTCTTGAGTTTTGTCTGTTTGATAGAGCATGGGGTCCTTGCTCCAGCATGAAAGGACATCTGCTGTGTCTCTGAAATACCAAGATTCTGAACTGTAGTTATGATGTGCTTCTGAACAGCTGCAAAGACATTTTATGAGCATAGGAAGCAGGTGTGGCACCCCTGGAGCTAGAATTTACTCAAAGGTTCGTTCGTCATATAATCTGGAGACTCAGGGAGACTTCATCTCTGTAGTCTAACTATGCTCCACCACAAAACAAGACTTTCCCTAATTTACAATTTTAAGTTGCTTCACTTAAAAGTCAGAGCAAAAATGAGCCACATGGAGAGACCATAAGGAGTGTAGGTGGGAAGATTAAAATTGAAACATAATTCACTGTCTAATGCACATTTCCTTGCCACAGTGCTGGTCTCTCCACCTCCCCAAAGCTCCGTTTTATACCACTTTCTCTCTAATATTTTTCTGTAGCTCACCCACATTATTTTTTCTCTTAGATCTTTAGGGAGCTCTGTAATAAAATACCCAGTTTGCTAATGGGCAATAGAATCTTAGTTGGAGTAGCATGCTGACCCATATTTCCCATTTTAATTTGTGTCTCTCACAGAGAGAGTTGCCTTACTTTAGTTAAATGTTTCAACCCTGGGTAAAGAAATGGGTTTTTTAAAAAAGCCATCAGACAATCACGGACACAGGAAGATGAGTAGTAAATGAACAGCTGTCTTTCAGCTCTTCAGAAACGGTGAGACAGTCTTCTGGTCCTAATAGGCAACACGTGGTAATTGTGAACTAGGAGACAATTAGGAGATGAAAGGATGTCCTATCTTATCCCTTAGTGCTCCCATAACAGCAGACACTTGATTTTTACTTCTTGACTCTATAATCATAGAAACTTTACAAAATTGTTTACAGTTTATCTTTTTTTTTTTTTTTTTTACTAAGCACAAGTACTCAGAATATTCAACCTGATGAGGTAGCTGCTTTCTTTCTCCTGTTCCATAAGTGCCTGGAATGGCTTTAGAACAACTCAGCTCATTCAGGTTGTTCCACCGCATCTGCCAAGAGCATAGGAGGACATACTCAGATCTTCTTAGTTCAATGTTGCTCTGCAGACCAGATCATTATGTATAGGAAGAAGAGATTATTGGGTTATGAAGAGGATGGGAGATGCTACGGTTAGTGTAGTTTTTACAGATATATATATTAAATATTATGTCAAGTCCTCAGACTTACTGGTTGAGGGAGATTTTTTTCCCTTCCATAGAGCTTTACAATTGAACAGTAATATAGTATCTTGCATTTCCATCCTTCGTCTGGCTCAGACTAGGTGATTTGGTTGCACTATCTACTAAAGGTTGAGGAAACACTCCCACTCTTAATGTCCTTTGCACTGATGAAGTGACTAAGAATAAAGACAATAATGCTTCTGCATCACTGAGATCACATGGGCTTACTGCTTGTTAAGACAGTACCTCTGAGTACATGCCACCCTTCTCTCCACCCCTCTTCCTACCCCTCCTGACCAGACAGGAGCTTAGAAAGTCCTTCAGACTAGCCTAGAATGCACACTGTGATATAAGAAACCCCTTGAATTCACGATTCCTCTGCATCTACCTCTCAAATAGCTGGGATTACAAGCCTATAGCATCAGACAATGTAATGTATTGTATGTAAATATTTGTTTATCACTAAGACATGAGGCAAAAATCAGACAGGCATTCAATATGGATTTTAATAAATAAATGAAAATATCGGTGAGTATCATTCAGAGTTAAGAAGAAACCAAGTCACTTTAGTTCATTTGTCACTGAAAAAAATCACCACTGAAAGGAAAAGGTATTAAATCACCACTCGATTGAGGAATCTTGATCAAGAGGTCAGAGCCAATATTTTCTGTTAACATAGCCATTATATGTAGACAATCATGTTTAGTCACAAGAAAATGCTTGTGTTTTGATAACTATAAATGGGTCTTAACCCTGTGAGTGAGATATTACAAACTGAATCATAGCTTTTATGACTATATTGGTAATGTACTTTACATAATTATAAGGTCTGTGCTCATTATCACATTCCAGAAAGAACTGGAAAACTGAACTATTGCATAGAGGTGGAAGAAACAATACTTTAGTGAGAAAGTATTTATCAAATATTTCTTCAATGTTTCCAGCACATGATTTGGAATAGAGGTAAATTTCAGGACATTACATCAGCATAGTCTTTCTGGAATGTCTGTCGTTTGCTTTGACTTGTTCCTTATTTCCATATTTGTAAGTGATAGGTATGTCTTCTCAGTTAGACCTGATCTATGACTTCCTGAGGGTACCATAGCCCAAAGCAATTTGTTACCTGTCACCAGGGTCAGAGAACTTCAAAAGAAAATGGTGAGAACTCATAAACAAGCTGTATGAAATACATACATAAAACTGTTACTGGTTCTTGTACTGGCCATAGAACTTTGAAAAAGAGACTTAAAAAATATTTATTACTGTCAAAAAACGTACTTAGAATGCACTGATATAATAGTCTGAGAGAAAAGAGGCAGACATTTTAGTCACCTATAATTTTCACATTATGTAGCATGGGAATGTGGACACATCATCACAGGTTTCTTACAATATCCTTACCACTGCTTAATCAGAAAATAATACAGTATTTTACTGCCAGCAAAAGGAATTTACAAGGCTAGAGCCCTGCCACTCTTGTTGGTCTTCTGAATAAATAAGGCTGAGCCTCTCTGTGGCTCATTAACATTCACTTCTCTTGAGCTTCAGTTTTAAGGATCCTCTCATACATTTTAAGAACTATTTCCTGAAAATTACTACTCATTTGATATTTTCCCCAGTGGTGCTTAGTTTTTGGTCAGGACTGTATACTGAAGTCATTTTTTCTCACTACTCTTAACATAAAACAAAGGATGATTCCCTTTGTTACTTATGGAGGGAATTTAGCATTTTAAGAGATCTTATAAGTTTTACTTTCAACTGCCTTCATTCTGTTGGAGGAGCGAACCAAGACGCCCTGAGTGGTTAAATGAAAAAAGCCTGTGTCCTGCAATTCAAGTTTGGCATCACAGACAGTCACCCACCCTTTCCTTCCACTTCCTGTTTTATGTCTCCAAGCTGTTTCACTCCTATGGGAATATTTATAACCTCCTGGCATTTGAAAGTGAGCTAGTGGAAAGATAATGACTTCTCAGCATTTGCTAGGGAACAGGAAGAGTCATCCAGACCATGGAGACAGAAGGATGAGCTGACGTGGTGCCTTTCATCTGCCATGTCCAAATGTTCCTCTTTTTCTAGGCGCTCCCGCCGACTTCAAGTAGAGATGTGTGCTAGCTCAGAGTTGAGGAGATGAGAGAAGGCTGGTGAGAAGTTCACCTTATTCTGGTGGGAACAATCAACACTGTAGTGCTGCGAGGGGCCTGAGAACTCCCCATCCAGCATGGATTAGCTTTCTCTCTGTAACACAAAGAGGGTCCACCTGCTGAGGGTGTTGACTTCCATCTGGAAATATTTTCCTCACTCAGTGGGCAGTGTGCCTTTGAAAGGGTGACACAAAGAGTGCCCTGTGGGTGTCTTTTACCCCAGAAAGAAATGTAACCTTCCAGATGGTAAATTTCAAGTAGACACTGAATCCAGGGTACTCATCTCAATTTTTAGCCATTGTTCCTTGGACAGAAGAAATAAACACAAGATTAAAGAACTGCAGGTGACTTTTGTTTTTCATTCTAAGAACCAAGGACCAGAAAGCTACTCAGTTAGATGAATAATCGGCAGGTGCATTGTATCTACTTTGATAGAATGTATATATGGTCTAGCCACGTTTTGTGTTAGCCTTTTTATATGGGGGGGGGGCATCAATAGTTGATTTGTGCTTAAAAGTGCCCAAATCATTAACTCTCAGTAACATTGTTAATGTAAGCTACATTATTCCATGTGCTGTGTATTGGTATACCTGCTATTCGCTGTGGCTTATCTCCTGGCTTGACAGCCAGGCTGGAGGTAAGCTTCATTGCCTGTGTTTTCAGAGAGAAAGAGAGGCTTGGTGAGACTAAGTAACTTAAAATGCAGAGCTAATAACTAGAAGGACAATACATTATATTTCATGACTCTAATTCTTGAAGCCTGGAGTGAGAGTGAAATAGAATACTCCCCGGAGAACTTGTTCTATGTCAACAATTCTGATATTGGTGTATGGCTTGAGGGGCTGAGAAGAGAGAGGATTAAAGAAATTACTCTTGTTAAATTGGGATGCCAGGAGACAGAGAGATGGCTTAGTGGTTAAGAGCACACTGGCTGCTATTTCAGAGGAACTGGATTCCATGCCCATCCCCTACATCATGGCCAACAACTACTGGTAACTGCAATTACAGACAATCTTATGCCCTATTATGGCCTCCAAGACACCAGATGTGAGTGTAGTATAAAAACATACATGCAAGGAAAATACCCATACACATAAAAAAATAATAATATTTTAGTAAAAGGCAATGGCACTAAGAGACAGAATACCTTAAAGGTTAGAGTATTACTTTTAGGATTTTCTGTTTTATACCAACTCTATACATCTTAGGCTTACTGTTACCTATAATTTTATTTTAAATAAAATTTAAGTTGTGTGCATGTTAAGGCTTACCTTGGTACATTTGTGAATGAAACATTGAATCTGGAGTGAACCTAACCACGCAATTCAGAGCAGTGCGCTGCTGCCCTGTGCTGGTAACCACTGCGATCAGTACTGCTTATGAAATGAAGAACATGAAACAGCTTCATCATGGAAAGTAGCTTTCAAAACAAAGTCATTTAGTTATCTCTACTAATGAGCTCTAGAAGAAGCATAATCGTCTTGCAAGGTGACAATTACTAGCTATAAAGGCAAACAAAATAAACCATTTTAATAAATTGTTTTCATTTGAAAGATACTAAGGGGAGTATAAATCATAGTGATTGTAGATTAGGTAGTATTTCTTTGTATATGATATGAAAAGCAAAAGCAAACAGAAAAATAAATTTAGAGGTAGAATTTTATGGCTGCTCAGATGGCTCAGCAGGTAAAGGCACTTGTTGCTAAATGTAATGACCTGAATTTCAGGCCTGGAACTTACATGGTGAAAGAGAATAGCTGACGGGGACTTCCTCCCCCTGTATATGCTCATAGGGTATCAAGTCTCTTCTTGGTAGCCTGCTATCCTTCCTCTGAGTGCCACCAGGCCTCCCCATCCAGGGGACTTGGTCAAATATGAGGCACTAGAGTTCATGTGAAAGTCAGTCCCCACTCTCCACTCAACTGTGGAGAATGTCCTGTCCATTGGCTAGATCTGGGTAGGGTTTGAAGTTTACAGCCTGTATTGGGGAGTAAGGGGAAAATGGGAGGGAGGGAGGAATGGGAAGATACAAGGGAGGGGATAACCATTGAGATGTAATATGAATAAATTAATAAAATTAAAAAAAGAAAAGTGCTACAATAAAAAAAAAAAAAGAAAATAACTGACTCCAGCAGATCACTTTCTGCCCTCCAGATACACATGGGTTTAGTGTATGCAGGCGCACGTATACACACACATACATACACACACTAAATGTATGCAAAACAAAAACAATTGAAAAGGATTTTACCAAAAGTAAAACATTTTTCCTTTAAAGATGACATCATGAAAGTGAAGAGGCAATATGGATACTGGGCAAAATCATACTCAAATTAAATAACATTAGTCTTATATTCAGAATATACAAAGACCATTTATAGGCCAACAATAGCAAATGAATAACAGAAGTAAAACTTTAGAGAAAATATGAACATTTGTTTGTCTGAGGAAGGTAGGCATTGCCCACTGAATGAATCAGTTGTTTAATATAATTCATCATCAGCAAAATTCATATCCACATAATTGCACCAATCAATCATCTAACCAACTAGTTATCAATAGGAAGTGTTGGCAAGGAGGTAGAACATTACAATCAGTTTGAAACTGAGGTTTCTAGTTTCACAAAACGCTGACAACAGAATGGCATATCCAACAGCAACATCAGTGTCTAGTCATCAGCCTGGCATTATTTAAAACAAATGCTTGCTGATATTTTAATTCTCATTCCAACCCTACACTTTTCCCTCTTCCTCTATGCCTAATAGCTGTAGAAACTGAAGAGGAAAGACGCTTCCCTTTGGCCCAGTTGAGAGAACCAAGCATTCCTTTGCTTGCCTTAATGTGGCAATAACTGCCCTGTGTCCACCTACTGGCCCTAGTAAGAATCCCATGGGTTTCCTTTTCCATCTCTCTAAAGATGTTTAGACTGCTTATGAGAGAGACTTTTGATGAAATAAATGTGGCATTGTCAGCTTTGAAATGCAAACCAAATCTTGACTTGGAGCCCATCTGTTTTTATGGCACATACCTGGATATGTGACAAAGAGAAATGTTTTTAAAACATTCATCGAAGGCAGATGTTCACTCATGAGTGTTTACACATGTATACATGAATTTTCATGTCTCCTTATTTATCATAGCCAAAAACCGTGTGTGTGGTGGGGAGATGATTATCAACTGATAAACAAAATGTAATGTAGTTATATGGTAGATGTTGATCATTGTGCATTGTCATAATGAGTAGTGAATATCTGTCATTCTTTAAATTCTTATACCAAATAGAAGAAACCAAACTAGCTGCATACTATAATGTACAATTTGTAGGAAACGTCCAGAACTGTGAAATCCATAGAGACACAAATCAAGTCAATGTTCTCACGGTACAGAAAGATGCAGGGAAATGAGTGCATAACAAATGTGTGGTGTTTGGGAGATTGGTGAAAGAAATACCTGAGAATTAAAATCTTTCAATTACATACATACAAGTGTGGATTTCATTCTAAATGGAACACATCCTTATGACAAATAATAGAGTGGGATAAAATAAATTTAAATATTATCTAAATTTAACATTTTTGAGCAATGTTTTGACAACTTTATGGCCGCTTCAAAAATTGTAGTATTTTTTTGTGCCCCAAATTAGGATTCAAGTCCTTGCAATGCTTATCTGGAATGACTATGAGTAAGCTGAATCCTTATCTATTTATACTTTTTAGTGTTCCCATTGAGATGTCCTATATTCCAGGAAAACCAGCCCACTTCCCACATACACTCTTGCTTAAACTCCTTTGTTTTAATTTCACATATGTATATGTATATTCCATTTTCTTTTGCATTTTTCAGATAAAATTATAAATGTTTACCTGAACACTGTATTGAAAGTTCTGTCCAAAACAAAAAAATTTACTTTGAGCTCTGCTAAAATGAATTTTGTTCTGATGTCACTCTACAATTTCATGATGAAAGCTTTGGCGGTAAAACCTGCAAATCATTTTTTTTCAATCTCTACTTACAAAAAGAAAATATGCTTGTCAAAAGGCAAAGAAATGAACAAGTAAATGAATTATAATTGGAGAAAATCAGCAAAATGTACTGGGAGGTATGCAAATGAAGAATATTGGAAGTAATATTTTCAGTTTAATTTTCATTCATTTTTTATTTATTACTTTTAACCAAGTAAAATAAATTTTACTTCCTCATAGTATTCTTTGTAAAATGATTATTGCTCCTAGTGAAAACTAAGAACATGTCGCATGAGCAGTCTAGCTTTCTATCAGCTGGACATAAACCAGAATCATTTAGGAAGAGAGAACTTCAACCACAAAAGTGCTGCCAGTATGTTGGGCTGTGGGAGATTTTGTAGTGATTTTTCTTGACTGGTGATTGATGTGGGAAGGCTCAGACTATTGTGGGTATTGTCAGCCCCGGGTAGGTTTTGAGGGTATATAAAAAAGGAGGCTGACCAAGCCTGAAGAACCAGTCACCTCACAATATTCCCATGACCTGTGTCCATGTTCCTTCTCTGATGCTCAGCACTGGAGTTCAATGTGAAAGTTATAAGATGAAATAAGACATTCCTTCCATACATTGCTTTGGTCATGATGAATCACACTTTTTGATCACACAGAATCATAGCAACAGAAATCCTAACCAAGCTACTGCATTTTCTAAAATATCTCTAATATCATTATATCTCAGAGACAAATTCAGAACAAGAATTTAAAAGTTTTACTCCTTCATACTGAATACATTACTGTAGCTCCTCCACTGTACCTGATGTTGTAATAAACACATGGGATCCAGCAGTAAGACCCAGTGGGTTTTGACTCTGTTAGAGGCAGAGAGAGAGCTCCTTGGACTGAAGAAACACATACAAAGCATAAGAATAAAAAAAAAAAGGCAATGATTGGTGAATTGCAGAAGAAGAAACACAAAGGGATGGATAATTGTGTTCAATAGGAAACTAATTGTAATGAGTTTGAAGCTAATGAAAAGTTCTAGATTGTGTAGTACTTGTAAGAAGTATAATTTGTACATCAAAAGCAAAGAGATCCATTGTAGTAGTAACACACGTAGAGTTAATTTAAGTTTGAGCAGGTAATTCTACTACTACAAGCTGTTGTCTTCTATTTTGAAAATATGAAATGTCTCCCACAAGGTGTGTTGAATGCTGGATACCCATGTTATGGTGTGGTTTACTGATGGTGTGGACACTTGAGGAGATGTGGCCTAGTTAAAGGAAGTGGCTGCTAAGGATATCTCCTGTAGCTATGTCTTTTCAGGCATCATTCCATACTCCTTTTCTCTGATTTCCACATGCCTTGATAAAGTAGACTGTTCTGCCACACTGTGACACAGACACGATGTTCTGTCTCGTCACCAGCCCAGAATCAAAGAAACAAATGACTGTGGATTATAAGACTGTGGACTATAATATCTGAAACAGTGAGACACAATAAAAACTTCTTTTCTAAGGTTTTACATGTCACAAAGATGCAGAAGTGAGTGAGTATTACTCTATGCAAGCGGTAGTTTGTGTAGAAACAAAAGTGATGGGATGCTGTTACTTGTAAAAGGCCAGATGAAATGTAAGAAGAAATGATGGCTTGGTCTATCTGGGAGTGAAACCAAGAAGGAGAGATTTCAGGTGCATGCTTAGATGTCATGGGACTTCTGCATCTGTTTTGAAAACAAGCAAATGCTCCCATCTGGGCATTTGTGGAATGTTTACATGATTCTGAGTAGTAGCCCAGAAATCAGGGCTCCAAAGCAAATGATCTAGATGGTAACTTTCAAAGAAAGACTATGTACAAATACATTAACAGAATCTTCCAGAAAATAGAAGTTTTAAAATTTCCCTCTATACATAACTATGCCTGGAACCCAGGTGACATTCAAATACCAGTAGTAGTGTGACAGAATTATCTCTTCAAAGAAGATGCAACTATTTTAAGTCTTCCCTTGGAAAGGTGATACAAAAGAATTTGGGAAATAATGATACTATCAACTGATTCAGAACTGCAACTCTGAGTAAGTTCAACTTGTCATGAGTCAGTGGAAGGGTCTTTTAGAGGAGTCACACATACTTTTTTAAAAATCCATTATCTATACTATCTACATAAGGCCAATTACCTGAGTTTCTCCTGACGTTGCTTTTACCCCTCAGGCAAGTGAGAGCAGACCATTTCTTTCTAAGGAGTATTAGTAAGGATAGGTGTTGAGACACCACTTCTATGATAATATTACAAAACACTGAAAATCCTTCTCCATGGGGAGAGTCTCCCACGTTACCTAAAACTGAAATTTGCAAGCAAGAGGCCCATGTGCTAATGGGCTAAAGGTAACAGTGACTGAGTGCAGAAAGATAAGTTTTATCCTTACATGTGGCAAAAGACTGAGTTCTGTTTGTAGCTTTTTGTTCATGAAAAAGAACCCTTTCCACACAGCCAAACAACCTCCTTTATGGCTGCCTCTTGAGTCTATCCTTCTGAGACTCTGAAGCACAACCCAAGTGAACCTGGAATCTTACCCAAAGATTTGAGAGAAGATAAGTGAATTTTGCATAAACCTTTAAATTTGTTTGATAGTGCTGTTGCTTAGAAGTAGTCAAATAACATATTTTCAGTCCATATATCCAACAGAAATTATCTCCAAGGAGTATCTCTAGAAATTCTGTACTGGAAGTTATTATGTATGGAAACTGAAATCCTTGTGGAGTTTTTGTTACTGTGATTTCAAGTCATTGTTAAAATGATTTTTAACACGCGTATTACCACTTCAAATATATTTTCTCCTTAAATATTAAAAGCTTTGTGATCTTCAATGTCTCAGAAGGATATTTAGTGTGTTTTAGATGAAATGGGTTTAGCACGAGTTTCCATTTGTCTTCTGTGACAGTAGAAACTTTAATAATCCCAGTGTAAGGCTGTTAGAGAGCTTAATTGTCATGCCAAGTTATTTGCATTGTTCACTGCATCCTCCATTAGCATAGCTAGAGCTATTCATTAGTTCAGATCAGAACATTCATCAGATAAAAATGTGTGATGACAAATGTGTGATCTGGATCCAGTTTTGAATCATAGGTCTGAATCCAAATCTGTCCTATGCAATTTCTGATCCTGTTTTGAGTTTGAACCCATGTGCATACAACAGATCATTCATTGCCATTACTCATTTCTTCATTCTGACTTTGATTAGAATAGAAAGGAAATGAAATATGTCATATATTTATGAGGTGAATAATATGTCATTTCTCCACAGAGAAAACATTCACTTCTAACTGATAGCACTCACTGGATAACTCACAAACTTCACAGGCAAAGAAAGTTGTTTCCCATCAGACTCCCTTATTATATTCACATTAGCAAATTCTCATTAAACACAGTTTCTTACTGATTCCTTAGGAACGAAGTCAAAAGCTTTAGAACCTTTAAATCTCTAGTAACGTAAGTAGGAGTTGTTCAAATAAAATGATTTCCCTAAGTTTGATATTAACATAAGTAATCAAGATTGCTGACTCCTACATAACACAGTAAAATACAAAAACAAAAACAGTGACTTTTTAGTCCAAGCTTTGCAATGATCTATTGTTTCACTCATAGCAAGCTACCTCCTGCTAAATCATCAGTAACACCTGATCACTGCATACTGACTTGCAGGTAGATAGAAACAAATACTTCCTGTTTTCTAGTGCACAGTAGGGTGAATACAGTGATTTCCACTGTGCAACTAAAATATCTAGAAATGAGGAAAATAGTGAACATTTGTCATAGGTAAACTGACTGAAACTGTAATATGTAGCAGCTGCAGGGCATCGGATAACAACATGTTAATGTATATAGTACACATGTTTTATGCACTAGTTTGAAAATGAATTTATTTACAAGCCAAATAGTAAATTCGTTGGGTACCTCTTTTCCACATTTATATTTTAGAGATCATCAAATATTTTAGTGAAGAATACAAATGACATATTAAATGAATTCTGCCACAAATTTTTATTTTTACCTAAAGCTCTTAACTACTGAGATACCTCTCCAGCTCCTCCACAGATTCTCTTTGAATTTTTTCCTTATTTGTAAAGTCATCTAGAGCTTTTTCTTTCTTCCCTCCAAAAACTCTCACAAACATTTTTCTCTTTCAAATTCATACCTTTTTTCATTGTGTTATATTCACATATACTCATATATATGCTCACACATATGCACATGTGCACATATCACACACACACACACACACACACACATACACACACACACACACACACACACACACACACACACCCAATTGTTGTGCTCTTCCCTGAGGAAGACAATTTCTCCCACTCTAAGCATCTTTAGTTATCTGTAGAGTAGTTATTGTGTAGCTAGCTGCCTTTGTGTTGTGTTGTGGCCTCGTGAGGCTCAGTCTATTTCAGCATATCTACTGGTGTCTTTCTTCTTTAGTTTATATTTTAGGCAGTCACATTGATGAAAGCTTATGGGTGTGGATTTTGACATAATTAGAAAATATGGTTTCACAACAAACTCCCTGATCATGTAGCTCTTTCAATATTTCTGACTCCTCATTTGATTGGTTTTGGTTGTCTCAAATAATCTCCATCTATTGAAGAATAAGTATCTTTATAGAGATGAGGATTATAAATATCTGTGGGCATAAAGAGAATTATGCATAGTTAAGGATTATGCTGTCTTAATAAAGTGGTAGTTATAGGTTCTCCAAAATCCACAAGCCTTCCATTATCCCCGAGCTGTTGCTTAGGTTTTCAGAACCAGGCAAGAATTTCCCTGTAGTTGAAAGGTTCTTAAGTTCAATTTAGAAAGCTGTTGATTATGCCCAACATATGTATGACATTATTACAATTTCCACTTCTTTTTTACGATTTATTTTTACTTTTGTATATTTGTCTACATATCCTTTTGAGTGTGTGCCATGTGTGTGTGCCAAAAAGAGGGAGCCATATCACTGGAACTGATTCTGCAGTAAATTGTAAACCACCTCATGGAGGTTCTGGGAAATTAACTTAGGTCCTCCAGAAGAACAACAGGAAGTGCCCTTAGCTACTGAGATAATATCTACAGATCCTCCACTAACTTTCAAATATAAAAATTTGATCCTTTATCTTTTATTCTTTATTTTTTGCTTTAACCAAGCCATGTGCTATTCAATAAAATGAGAGCTAGACAAAAAAAGCTTCCTTTAGACTGGAGATACTCATAACTCATAACTCATAATGATCTGTTATATTCACCTGAGGGTGAAAATAATTGTTATAAAGAAGACATAGAAGAAAACGACAAACAAACAAACAAACAAAAAAGCCAAACTGAAGAATCAATTTTACTGAATTTATCATGATTCTCTACTTTTATCACCATAAAAGTGACCTGGTTTTTTCATTGACTGGGTCATTTGGGAGATGAAGAGTTGTTTACTGGTTCAAAACTATGACACACTTAAACTTATAACATGCTAGAGAGCAAGGCTCTAGCTATAACCAGGTAGGTGCACTTCTTCCAACAGCATGTTTAGTTAAGAAGGGTAGACAGATATTTATTGTGCGGAAGGTGTAGCTGGTGGACAGTTCACTTGTCCCACACATGCATGATCCTTGGTTTAATAGCCAGCTCCAATGTATATTAAATTCGTTCATTTAGTATATAGAATTATAATCACTTCTGCATAATATATATCATAAATAAACTTAAGCATATTATCAAGATCGGCTATCTTCTGCTATTATATTTGAGGGAAACATTCAGATGGAAATTGAATATTTTATTCATTTCTAAAACTAAAGTCAACACGGATAGAGTCTCAAAAAGAAGGCTACCAATATTCAGCAGAAGACTTTCTATGTACCAAAGCAGAACTGGTGGAAAAACCTGGTACCCAGCCTAGGAACTTCATCTTTCCTAAAATTTACTATCACATCCAATGGTGGCTGGAACACTACTGTTAGTACTCTCCTGAGAGTCAGTCATGGCTGTTAGTCCCATAATCAGGAGGCAGAGGAAGGAGGATCTCTATGAGATGGAGTCCAGCCAGGTATACATAGTAAACTCCAAAACATCAAGATTTACATAACCCAACTCTGTCTCAAACAACAACGACAGGAACAAAAACAAAACAGTGAAACAAAAAGACAAAACAAACAAACAAACAAAACCCAAGATAACAAGCCAAATTATTCTACAATGCTTCCTTGGATGAGAAATTTGTAGATAAAACTCAAGTGTGAAGCATGAATTCCAAACATTCCAAAAAGAGTGTTCTCAATGGCTTTGCTCAGCTTTGATGTCTTAATGATTTCCTATTAGGACACTGTCACTGCTGGCATTCCTCAAATGGCTTCGTCCTCTCTTCTTTCCTTCCTACCTTTGCTCCTGTTAACTCTCCTAGTTACCTAACTAGTGAATGTCTATTTACAGGTGGATTATTTACTCTAATTTCAGCCTTGTAATTTAAATATTACATTACAATGTTATCTTTAACTTCTTTGTAAGTTAAATTTGGAGCATTTAAAAATCTTGAATATTTTTTTATTTATCTTATCATCTTTTTTTTTATCTTGCAGTTTTCTTGTCCTTTTACTTTTTTTTTGTATGCTTCCTTTATTGATCCATGACACATATATAAAACACATTATTATTTGTACATGTATTCTATGTGAAAATATTCTTCTATGCAATCCATCCTTGTTGATTAGTTCTAGATCCTGTTGTTTCTATGTTTCAGTGAATTTTTTAAATACAGCATATTTTACTTATTCATGCTCCTCTTTAGGCCATTCTGAGTTTGGGGGCATAAATGAACACAAAAACATGTATATTTAATATCAGTGGATTCTGTAAGCAAGATAATACAATGTCTACCCTTACCAGCTATAAATAAAAAAGCTATTTTATAAATAATATTAACACACTCAGGAAGAAAGTAAAATTAAAATACTGATTAAGTATTAATACTTATTAAGTAAAATTAAAATTCTTATCAATAGTGGTACGCAGTATCAAATTTAATTTCTCTCTCCCAGATCATTAATGAGACTGATTTGTGACAATCATGTTTCATTCATACTAGGCTTTTATTATTCTAGTGTGAATCTGGAATGTTGCATTTGTCATTAATCACCCAGTCTTTGCCACTATTTTGTGATGTTGTAAAATAAGAAATTTTGTATTAATTGATTTGCACAGATATAACTTTATTCTTCTACATTTCCTATCAAACTTATGGCAATATTATCAACAGCATTAAAACCTGTATATCATTCTGTGATTCATAATAGACTTCCAAGGATGAGAATAAATACATAGTCATCCCTCAAAAGGAAAAACACTATACAGCTATGAAGAGTGTTTTCCAAAAGTTTATACAACACCCAATCTTTCAGAGTGCCACTGATTAGAAATATCACCTTTATGACTATATTTAATTAAGATGATATAATGAAATCATAACTATAGTAGGAGTCACTATCTATTTGCTATAGAAAGTAAATTTAAATATACAGGGGACACAGTCATGTGAGTTAGAGTAATCTGACCACAAACCACAAAATCCTAGAGTTCCTGTATAACAATCTAGAAAGAGCAGAGGGAGTCTCTTTCTACAGAGCCTACTGAGGAAATATTATTTCCTTAATGATGTTTTTATATTAGAATTTCAGCTTCTAAAATGCTGTTTCAAGAAATTTCCATTCTACAGATGTAGCTATTTGACTTTGTGACAATGTATAGGATATCCTACAAAGATAATACACAAAATACAATCATTAATGTATAGATTAGAGAATGAAAAAAACATCCTAGGTAAACAACAGCAATATGATGATAAAAATTCCTCTTAGAGTCCTAAATTAAGCCAGGCCTGGTGGTGCAACCTTTAATCCCAGCACTTGGGAGACAGAGGCAGGTGGATCACTGTGAGAAAACAAGTCCAGGACAGCCAAGGCTACACAGAGAAACACTGTCTCAAAAAACCAAAAAACAAACAAACAAAAAACAGAAGTCCTAAATTACCACCCAATGTTTCTATTTTTCTTATCAGAAACCATCCTTTTATGTATTTAAGAAGTGTTATTGCTAAGAATTTTTCTGTGTCATAGAGATGTAATAGTAAAGAAGCGATATAAGATCAGTGCTAAGAAGCAAATCCAGAGACAGAGATTGTGATGGATGAATGACATGGTTCAAATCCTCAAAATTTGAGAAAGGACCGTGCATGAGAAAGGGGAATTCCATCTTGAAAAGCGAGGTATGAGTGTTCAAACTCCATGATCTAGATATCAAATTTGAAAGCTACAGTAAGGAGCTTGCTTTACATTTTATTTTTGTTGTAGCTTTGTCTGTTTTTTGTTGTTGTTGTTGTTGTTGTTGTTGTTGTTGTTGTTGTTGTTGTTGTTCTTAGCACAGTTGATGACCATGGCAATAATTTTGGAAGAATAAGGCATGATCATCAGAGTGTCACTTTAAAGGTGCATTCTAGCTGACAGTGAAGGGATATGCCATTTGATTGGTAGCAAATGTTGAGGATATGAAGCTGTCCTGGACTGATGTGAAGGCTGAGGAGCGTGAGTGTGGTTTGGAAACAAGAATTGGCAGGCCTTAGGATGGATTGATCATGAGTAGTAGTCATAAGTCAGAGCAACACGAATCAAAAAAGAGGACACTTATGATATATGTCAAGTTGAGTTTGATTTTACTCTTTAGGCATGTTCTGTGGGGGTAAATATTTTTCCAGTTCTCTGCAGCTCACTTCAACAAAAACTTGTATTTCTTAGTCAGGTCTCTCTGGTAACTACCGAACATTTTGTAAATAATTTCTAATGATGTAAAACGACAATGCCACATTTTAGAGTTGAATACTATCATTAATGCTTGGTATATGAGGTTAGCCTCTGCCATTTATTCAAATTCTATTCTTGCTTAGTTCATAATTCCCTTTCCGCACTATAATCTCCGAATTCCTACATACCATTTATTCTGGCATAACATGAGACTGTGAAATATAAGGTAGAACATTTGTTTTTGTTAAATAAATAATAATGTAATAAAACATATTATAGATTCATGTGATTTTTCTGTGGCATGTTTATATTTTCTGGCATAGCTGAAAAATCCAGCTATGGAGAGATGTCATGGATTTAAGATATCTGTGGTTCCCTCCTCTTTGTCCACTTAGTTTGACTCTCTGCTGAGACCAGGAGAGCTCATTGAGAATTCTGTATCTCTATCACTCCACAGGATCTAATGCTACCTTGGCCTATTCTTGGAAGCAGCCACCAATTTCTGAGCAGAACAGAACATTCTACATGTACTGGAGTGTTTGCTGTAGAAACAAATGATGTTATTTAACTTAGTGAACGTTTAGGATTACTGTTGCTGTCATTAACTGCAGTCATCACAGACTTAAGTACATTTTGAGTACTATGTCCAACATCAATTTCCTCCAGTAACTCTGTTGTTTAGGTGAACAATCTTGGAGCAATGGAGGTTTCTGTCATCCAGATGGCCACTCAAAGCCATCTGTAAATGGAATTC
The DNA here is from genome assembly GCA_907169655.1 of Acomys percivali. Lineage (NCBI taxonomy): Eukaryota > Metazoa > Chordata > Mammalia > Rodentia > Muridae > Acomys > Acomys percivali. Next base: position 50,191,011 of record OU015742.1, read on the forward strand.
CAGAGGATACAGAGCCCTCTTCCAGCTTCTGCAGACACCAGACATGTAGGAGATATACATACATACATGTAGGCAAAAGTTATATAAATAAAATAAAAATAAATATTTTGAAAAAGAGATTAAAGTGGACTTCATGTCCTGTTAACTAATATTTGTATCTATCATTGTGCTAAGATAGTTGAAGGCCAATAATTATGGGCCAGAAAATTTGAGAAGAATAAATAGAAACATATTGCTTCTCCTTCCAATGAAGAATGCAACTTAAAGCAGGGGTGGTGGTGCATGCCTTTAATCCCAGCACCCAGGGAGGCAGAAGTAAAAGGATCCCTTTGAGATTGAGGCTAGCCTGGTCTATAAAATGAGTCCAGGAAGCCGGGCGTGGTGGCGCACGCCTTTAATCCCAGCACTCGGGAGGCAGAGGCAGGCGGATCGCTGTGAGTTCGAGGCCAGCCTGGTCTACAAAGTGGGTCCAGGACAGCCAAGGCTACACAGAGAAACCCTGTCTCGAAAAACCAAAAAAAAAAATAAAATAAAATAAATAAATAAATAAAAAAAATAAAAAATAAAAAAATAAAATGAGTCCAGGACAGCCAAGGTTACTTAGAGAAACCCTGTCTCAAACAAACAAACAAAAAGCAAAATAAAACAAACAAACAAAAACAAAAAGCGAAAGAAAGAAAGAAAGAAAGAAAGAAAGAAAGAATAAAAGAAACAAATACAAGTTAGGTCACCACTAATTCCCAAATACATTTTCATCATTTGGATCTTTAGTAAAAAAATGGATTATAAATGCATTATATCATATTAATCTTATAATTTTTGTATCTTCCACCTTTGTGACCATATAAACGAAATGTAATTAAATATATGATAAAAGGATTAAGAATAATTACAAAATAAAACTACCTTTTTCTACTCCAACATTGTATGCTTATAGTGCATAAGACACATGACATCTCATACAGGTTTACTAAGTAAAATTTTGCTAGGATTGAGCTATATCTTTAAAATAAATTCAAATGTCTCATAGATCTATAAAATTGGCTAATAAAAGTAAGTTGTCAGCATTTTTGTGTGCCTTCAATGCAACAAAAATATTTTCTATAGATGTTAAAAAGAAATTCTAAATGATTAAGAACTAAGATATACAGAGTAGACACTCCTTTCATTAAGAGCTAACACTATTCCTAATCCCTCAGGCATACACGCTGGTAAATCTGTACTTTTATGTGGCTGTTACTCACAGCTCTGAAGAGAAAACAAGGATCTCTTCATTTTCTGAATCCTTTCTTACCTATAATGAAATCATGTGGCTTATTACTGTGATTCATCAATATGGGAAGTATTTATACTTAATATTTTGCAATAAACTGACACTTTCCATTGTTGCCTATTAGTATTTACCCAGTCTTCCTCAAACCAAGTAAACCCTGCTTCACTGCTAACTCTTCCCTGAAGTAAGCCAGGCATTTCCTTTCCAAAACTTACTCTTCTAACCACAGCCCATCAAAGGCTGCAGATATTATAGTCAGTGTTCTGAGCTCAAAAGTCTTGACAAAATAATCAACACTTATAGCAAATTGCCAGAGAGAATGGGGGGAAATAGACCATTTTAAGTCTTTCTGACTTACTGAAATACCAGCCTGGAATTACAGCTGGAGTTCATGGAAAGTCCTTGAAAACTCTGCAATTTAACAACCACCTCAACGAATGTCCCTCAGCAATGACCTTCATTATAGAGGTGCAGAGTTTCAAGTTCACTACCCAGCAGGTTAAGCTTATTTCAAGTATGGTTGTCTACGAATTAAACCAACAAACAGACAGACTTCTAATGGGGTCCAATTTCCGAAATAGGTTTCAATGGTCCTGGAAATCCAAATCTGGTCTTGAGGGGAGAGCTGGGCTGATTGTCCCTGAAGTTGAACTTCCTCCTCCCTCCCACCATCATCAGTTTTCAATAAGACCACGGAGAAGCTCCTTTGCAGTGGGAGTTTAGACTCAAAAGTCACTTTGCCCCAGGCTGTTCTCTCTTCATGTCTTCCTGGACAGAATCAATACCAGCAGTGAAGCTGGGAGTGACAATTGCCATTGGCTCACATAGGTGTCTTAGACATATTTTCAACAACTTCAATTTTCAATAAGAAAATGTCACTGTGATACGTTTACCACAGTGCTACTGCCCTAGTAAACTTGACACAATGAAAAATAAACAGCATGCAAGTTACTATACAATTATAAATCAGTCTTTGCTAAGTCTGTAATAGCCAACTCATCCATCTTCTTTTTTTCCTTCCTTCCTGCCTTCTGTCCTTCTTTCTTTCCATTCTTCCTTCCTTTATTTCTTTTTTCTTTCTTATCATCTATTTCTTTCTATCTATCTATCTATCATCATCTGTAGGCTTAGGTTTTTTAAAATGTACTTTATTTGGGGTTCTTAAACACTTCTAACCCACTGACGAGAGGAAAGGGAAAAAGAATGTTAATAGGAAAAGAGTTTGTGAGCCTGTTGGGCTAATTCCACTCTGTTTTGTCAAGATACCAGAAATTCAGTCCCATAGCAAACACCAAACCACAACACAAGTCCTTAGAGATAATACAATCTAGTAAAAACAGAACCAACCAGAGAACCCTTTGAAGTTCTCTGGAACATATCTCTTTCCCAAGTGAAGACCAGGGAAGCATTGTACTGTGTAAAAATACAAAAAGTCTCATCCAACTGTATGTGGGGCTCTGTTAATATTCTTCTAAAATATAGTGTGCCTGCTCATGTGTCTGCTTTCATCAAAATATCACATGCTCTTTCACAATAAAATTTTCAGCAAAATATCAGACACTCATAAGACAGTTTCCAGAAAAATATCACATGACACAAATGAGTTTCTAAAGAAACTATAGAAATTTCCACTTAAGTCATCTCTCTCTCTCTCTCTCTCTCTCTCTCTCTCTCTCTCTCTCTCTCTCTCTCTCTCTTTCTATCTATCTATCTATCTATACCTATCTTTACTAAAAACAACATCATTGTAAGCTAATTACCTACCTACCAAGGTTTTTCACATTGTCATAAACCATACCTGATTCTCATACTGTAACATGACAGGAATGAATACACTGGGAAACATTTTTTTTCTTTTACTCTGTGTTGTAATTCTAGAAGTTGTTATCAGTAATGAAGAAAGATACTTTGTTTTTAACAGAAAACTATTAGTAAAAGAAAAACCATATCAATTAGCATCATCAACATATATCTGTCTCCAAATTAATTAGCACACTAAAACAACAAATAAAATAATTATATGTCTCAATATTTTATATCTAGGCTCTATTTATCACATTTCTTTTCTTTATTTCAGGAAACACCTTCACAATTATCTCCATGCAATGTCTGCCTTCAGTTACTTTCCATTTTCTCTTGTAAGCATTCTAACCATTTAAAACTATTTTACTATTTGATGTTATAATATAATTGCACAATTTCACACATTCCATCTTCCCTTTAAACACTTTCATACACCTCTTCCTGCTCTCTTTCAAACTTACGGTATCATTTATCATTATTGGTTGTTATGCACACACATACACACACAGACACTTCTAAATACATGAGTACAAATTGTTCAGTATGTGTAATGTTACATATATATTTTGTAAATATATATCTGGGGTGGCTATTGGTATTGTGAAACTCAACTGGTGTGCTCTTATTTAAGGAAAAACATTTCTCTAGCTCTTACAATCCCTTAGTTGCCTGTATATTTTTGTGTAGGGTTCAGTTCTAATTAGCATTCCTATGTCCACGTGTGCATGTCTGCTGTAGCTGTGGTTCTTGTTCACATTTTGGCTCTTCACAACTATCAGTCCTGTTTCTCCAGGTCATTAGCTTAACTCCATCACTAGATCTTGATTTAGTATCTTACAACAGCCTCTGGTTCAGTAATTTATTCTTGTCTGTTTTGAAATTGCATTTTATTTAGCATACACGATTGTGTGTGTGTGTGTGTGTGTGTGTGTGTGTGTGCATGCGCATGCATGTGTGTATGTGTATGTGTGAGCCTGTGTATGTGTCAGTGTGTGTCTCTGTGTGTGTGTATATATATATATATATATATGTATGCATGAATGCATATGAATGCTACAGTACAGATGGGAAGGTCAGAAGACATATTTTCAAGTTAGTCCTCTCTCTGCTATGTGGCGTCTGAGTGAAACTCAGAGTATGATTTGGTGGCAGCTGTCTTCCTCCACTGTACCATGTCACTAACCTTTCTTCTTGTTTGTTTTCCTTCCTGTCTTCAGGAACACCATTGCTGTCACTTTTTCTATATATTTGCTACTCCATGTCAAATCTGAACTTCTTGTCCTCTTTGGAGAAGTCTTTTGTTCCTTGGATTAGTTTGAAGGTTCTATGTGTAGACAAAATTTCATCCACATTTCATGTTTTAGAGAACACCTATAGTTTGACAAATCACACACTTTGTTTGTTTCTTGAGACAGAGTCTTTCTATGTAGCACTTGCTGGCCAGGATCTCACTATGCAGACCAGGCCATCTTTGAACTCTGCTTTTTGAGAACTGATACTAAAGGCACACATGCATTACCATGCTCAGTAAAATCTGACTCTTAATCTCTAGCCTAAATGTATTTTCTGAAACTCACCTTACTATATGAATACACTTCTAAAATTCAATTAATCGCCTATAACTTAGATATTGCTTTAGCGCAACATTAAAGTTCCATTTGTTAAGCTGGACACCTTGGTTTATGCTGTATTTCCAAAATTTAATAGACTGTAGTAGGAAGATCAGGAATTCCAAGTTCAGCCTCAGCTATTTAGCAAACTGAGTCAGCCTAGGGTATATGAGACCCTTTCTAAAACAAAATAAAATCAAAAGGTCAGGTGCTAAAACTTACTCCCCATTTTAATATATTAAGAGGTTTAAAACTTAGTTGATTTTTGGTGTTAAGAAGTAGGGCCTTGGAGGCTGAAGAGATGGCACAGCAGTTAACAGCACTGTCTGTTCTTCCAGAGGTTCTGAGTTCAGTTCCCAGCAAACACATGGTGGTGCATAACCATCTGTAATGGAATCTGATTACCTCTTCCGATGTGCGTGAAAACAGAGCACTCATATACATAAAAAATAAATTAGTTTAAAAAAGAAGTAGGGCCTTTGGGTTATGTAATTCACCTGAGGGAGCCTGCAAGGACTGAGCCTCAATAATTTGTAAGAAAAAGAAGTGAGATAAAGAGATACACATATGCAAATGTTTGTTGTTTCACTGAAACCCTTCAACAGTAATTCTGACAGCACAAATATTATGTTGCAGGAAACGGACTCTTGAATTTCTAAAATTCTATGATAAATAAATATGTTAAAATATTATTATTTTTCTGTGTATGTGTGTACTTCCTGCAATAGTGTCTATACATCAAATGAATGCAGTACCCAATGAGGAAATAAGAAGGAGTCAGATCCCGGGGATTGGAGTGACAGCCAGTTGTCAGCTACTGTGTCCAGGTTTGGAATCAAATTGGAACCTCTGGAAGAGCAGCCAGTGCTGCTAACCACGGAGCCATCTCTCCAGCTCTTAAGTACACCTTCTTAGCTGGACAGAGTGTTCTACACATTCCGGGCTGGTCCTAATTTCATCGTTCTCCTGCTTCAACCTCCTAAGTGCTTAGATTACAGGTTTGTGCCATCACTCTTAGTTTAAATTTCTTTTTTTTATATAAGATTATCTCACCTATGAAAGGAAGAATATTTATTGTCCTAACATGAAATGAACTTATTTGCAAACTTTTAAGCCAAGCTTTTAATATAGCCAAAAGATCTGGAAAAACAACACAAAACACACACCTATTGAAATGTTACAGTGAAATCCATTAATTTATGTAATTAATCTGGTGCATTTAAATGATAGACTAGCTTTAATTAAAAAGTTATCACTGTCTGCTGACTATAGAAAAAGAAAAGTTAACTGTCCACCTGCTATATAGAATCACTATTAATAAATTTATTCTTACATGAAACAAACAGGATAATAGAGCTTAAGCTGTTATTCCTCCAAAAGTTAGATCTCTGCCTCTATACAAAGCTTTAGTGACATTGAGAGGTCACTGTGTTCCCACTATTCACAAATGGGGTTGAAATTCTATCCTATCCCAGATACTGACCCTGTCATAAGCAACAACACCATCATCATCATCACCATCATCATCATCATCACTATTATTATTACCATCATCAGAAACATCACTACCATACAATGAAAACCTTAGTGAGGGTCAAGGTGACTTTTTATTTCCCAAACTTGTGACTGATATTTCTATTTTTTTGTCGTTGTTCTACATTTAAAAGGGATGAAAAAGTTAGTTTTAAGGTGAATTCCTCTCTATAAACACTGTTCTGCAGCAGCTTTAAACAGTACTTTCAAAATACTTCCTATAAGGTATTGCAATTATCACTCCAAAGAAGAATAAAAGAAGATGTAGATGAAATGATTAGTCACAGGCCACAAAGCTGTTAGGGAATAGACACGTGACGTCAATAGGTGTTCTCTCCTTTGTAAAACCTCACTCTGAATTTTTATTTAAAGAAAAACCAAAAAAAAAAAAAAAAAAAACCCAAAATATGGCTATCTATAATTAAGGGACCAGAAACCACTTAGTTCACTGGCCTTTGAGCTTGGCTCTCAGACAGAACTTCACATGTAGAGGCACACTTACCTTTTCAGAAATTCTTACTCATGATATTTTTCTCTTTTATTTTCAGGCCAAATTCTCCTAGAATTTATAATTTAATTGCCTGTCTGGGCAGAAATGGGATACTTTTCATAACCTTGCATTGTTCTCTTCTAACAATACAATATTTAAAATGTCTATGAGGCAAATATAAGTGAAAATTATTTTAGACACTGTAAAACCAGTGGCGTTTTCAAAAAAGAATTTGTGAATGTAGTAATTATCTCCTTAAGTGAAAATAATGGTCATAAATAGGCTCTGAGTTTATATAGAGAACCATAAGAAAGATGTATATTACATTTCAGTTACTGTATCCATCAATCACGTTTTCTTAGTGAAAATTGTAATTAAGCCCTAGATGTATTACTAATTCAAAGGTGTCACAAAACCAAACAAGCACATGGCCTTTACGACAATCTTTTAGAATCTCAGATGAACAGATGTTACTCTATACTGTAATTTCATTGGAACAGATAGAATATCAATGCAAATATAAAAGATAATAGGTAATTATTTATCTTTAAAACTTTACATGGACACAGAAAAACTGAATGAGAATGACTTTCAAAGATGTAGGAGAGAATCCACACCCTGCAGTCTATAACTCAGACACCCATCCAAATTCTAAGGTGGCTTGCTGGCTCCAGTGCATTCTCATATTTTTATTTTTCATAAGTATGTGTGTATTTGTCCATGTTTATGAATGTGCATATGTGGTGGAGTGCACATAAAAGCTGGAGATTCACTTTGGGCATCTCCCAATGCCACAGTCCATCATATTTTTGAGACAGGATATCTAATCATAACTGAGTCAACAAGATCTTTTTAAGACTAGTTGCAGTAGCTCACCTACCTCTCCCATCCCAGACAGACCTACAATTACAGGCACTGCCACTCCTGGCTTCTTTCCTGGTACTGGATATGTGATCACAAATCTTCATGTTTACCCTTCAAGCATGTCACCATCTCAGGCAACTCCTCAGCCCCTCAACTTGTATTTTCATTTGAAGAGTCATTTTTATCAGTTCGGCTTCTTTTCAACTTCACCAAATCTTACAGGACAAGGAATACAACCCTGGGGCCAGATCATTTTATTCTCTAGTTACTGAGACTTTGGATTAAAATAACCAGAGGCAAGGATTTTGAACCATTATATGTCAGTGGTTTTTTTTTTTCTTATAAATAAAGTGATATCCAATGTCTTTGTGCATAAGAAAATAAAGCAAAATTCAAAATGTGAGGTTTATTTGCCCCCTCCCTTCCTAAAACATGTTTGCATACTATAACATGTTGTCTGATAAATTTAAACTATTTTACTATAAACTTAACACAGATAAGAGTAGTTTTAGTCATTATATTATGTGAAACAACTGTTACTACCACTCAGTATTAATTATACATAAAAGCCAGAGATTGTTATTTATGGCCTCTCTGGGACAGATGTATTTATACTGTACAGCCGGGATGACCCATGGAGTTCTGCTTCATCAGTCCTCATTGAATTTAAAAAGCAATCTCCAGATTTATTTCAGGTGGGGGTCTCTGAACTTGAGGGCCACCTTGGTTGAACTGATCTCAATGGCTGCTCAATGGTCTCATCTCCTGAAAGGCCACTGGCTTTTGAGCACGGTTAGGTTCTGATTGATGTGTGCAACTTAAATCATCTTCCTGGAAGTCCCTGAAGAATGGAATGTCACAAAACGGCATGAGCTCAGATAAATACATCAGTCAAATGAGCTTGAGTGCATGTGGATGTTGACCAGGAGGTCAGCCCATTCTTCTGCCTCACTTCTAAATGTGCGATTGGAAAAGCATTATCTCAACATTTGACTGGCGTAGAGGTCAGTGGCATTCACATGTTCCTGGCTTGTAGAATATGGCTATCAGAGACAGCAGTAGCCTGCAATAAATGCACATATACACAAGAGACAGAGCACACACATAAACACACATGTACATGCACACACAGAATGTCACTGCAACTTTATAGTTCTCTCTCATTTTCCCCCATTTTGTTACAGAATTTTAAATTAAGTAATTGGTGGATAGTCCTATAGATACGTAATATACCTAGCCTTAGATGTAGATTAGATGGCTCCAAAGCTTTTGAACTACCATCTGCTAGATCCACTTCCCTCTTCATTGCTTGTGAATCACTTTTCTCCTTGCTTTTAATATTCTGATAGACTCCTTGTTTCTTCTTCTCTCTTTGACCTATTGCTGATTTCTCCTCCCTCTTTTTCCCATTAAGTCTTGTCCTTGAACCAGAGGGCTCAAAAATAGTTAGGTTAGATGTTGATTATAGTGATAATGTGTTTGGACAAATGATAAAATCCCTTTTCAACAATGAGTGGTTTAGCTACTAAATTACATGTTTTCCTTCTGGAATATGAAATGTCCATACCTCATGTCTCACAGCAACAAAAGGGATGCCAGTATGAGACAGAAGCCAGGCTATATTTCTGATGTTCCTCTCTAGGTTGTGCAAAATAAAAAGAAAAGAAAGCTATTTCTATGTAAATTCAGAACATGTTAGCTGTTTGGAAGTCCATAAAAATACTAAAGATTTAACAAAATTTGATAGTGAGTTCTCAGTAATCCCAAGACATTTCTATCTTATTCTACTACTAACTTACTTTTCAACCTATATTTGAAAGCATCTTAGGAAGAAAACTATTTTCATGAAAGTCATTAAAGTTATTGAAGTAATTTACCTATCTTCTCACACCTAGGAAGAGAATTTCATGTTGAAAGAATTGGGATTGGAACCCCACACTGATTTTGTAGACTCAATATGATTAGGACTCTGCCATAAAATGCACACATTCTCTGTCTTTCCTTATTTCAGCAGTATGTCCAGAACTGACCCGTCCTTCACACAGTGCATCTTGGGTCACTGGACTGCGGTTTTTTTTTTTTATTAATTTATTCCTATTACATCTCGATTGTTAGCCCTTCCCCTGTTTCCTCCCATTCTCCCCTCCCCTATGTCTGTGATTGAGGGAGACCTCCTCCCCCTATATATGCTCTTAGATATTGAGTCTCTTCTTGGTAACTTGCTATCCCTCCTCTGAGTGCCATCAGGCCTCCCCATCCAGGGGACATTGTCAGAAAAGGGGCACCAGAATTCGTGTGAGAGGCAGATCTCACTCTCCACTCAGCGGTGGAGAATATCATATTCGTTGGTTAGGTCTTGGTAGGGGTTCGAAGTTTACTGCCTATATTCTCCTTGGCTGGTGCCTTAGTTTGAGGAGGACCCCAGGACCCAGATCAGCCTGTCATAAAGTTCTTCTTGTAGGTTTCCAGGACCCTGTGGGTCCTACTATTTCCCCATTCTTCCATGCTACTCTTGCCTAAAGTCTCAATAGGATGTCCTCTCCTCTGACCCACTTTCTTGGTAAGTAAAGTTTTCCATGGTACGTATCCCTTGGACTAGTGTCTTGATATAAGTGAGTATATACTGTTTGTCTCTTTTTGCTTCTGGGTTAACTCACTCATTATGATAATTTCTAGATCAATCCATTTGTCCACAAATTTCGGGAATTCCTTGTTTTTAATAGCTGAGTAGTACTCCATAGTGTAAATGTACCACAGTTTCTTTGTCCATTCTTCTACTGAGGGACACTTAGGCTGTTTCCACGTTCTGGCTATTATGTATAAAGCAGCTATGAACATGGTTGAGCATCTGTCCCTGTTGTGTGGTAGGGCATTTTCTGGGTATATTCCCAGGAGTGGAATAGCTGGGTCTTTAGGAAGCCCTATTCCCAGTTTTCTGAGATAGCACCAGATAGATTTCCAAAATGGTTGTACTAGTTTGCATTCCCACCAGCAATGAAGGACTGTTCCTCTCCTTCCACATCCTTGCCAACATGTGGTGTCCTTTGAGTTTTTGATCTTAGCCATTCTGATGGGTATAAGATGGAATCTCAGTGTCATTTTGATTTGCATTTCTCAGATGACTAACGAGGACGAGCATTTCTTTAAGTGTTTCTTGGCCATTTGATATTCCTCTGTTGAGAATTCTCTGTTAAGTTCCAAGCCCCATTTCGCAATTGGGTTGTTTGGTTTTGTAGTGTTTAATTTCTTGAGTTCTTTATGGACTGCGTTTTTGATCACATTGAATGGCACATTTGTGGAAGAAATATCACATTTTAATCACATTTATGAATTAAGCAAGGTTATGGTATCAACTTAAATTTCTCTTAGTAAATACTGTCGTCTACTTTATAAAAAACTAACCCAAGTGTTAGCTAGGACCAGCAGTATGTACTCCTGCCAAGATCTTGAGGGGTACATCTTTGTAGAAGCCACGTTAAATCAGAAGTGATACATGTGTTCTTCTTACTTGCTTGTTGTTACATGAAGGTTCATGCAAATTTGTTGAATTGTGCTATTGTAAATGGAGAAATATAAGAAACAAAGACGTGCTTCTGCTTGGTGCATCTGTAGTTGGTGCAAAGTAGAGAGGCATTTTGTTCTCCTGTGATTTTGACGATTACAAAAGTAAATCCCTTTAACACATGTCTCTATCATCTCTGAGTAAACCTCCTAAGTATGCAATACAATTTCTCACATGTCAATTTATACTTGCCAAGTAACATTTCCAAGAGGATATTCAGATATTCAGGCATTTCTGGAAATGACTTTGTAGGTGGCCAAAGAAATAACACGATCAAATGATCTTCTATAGAAAGGAATGGATGCAGTCAATAGTGACAAAGATGGACGAAACCTCTACTTGTAAAATATGAGATGTCCTCTGAGAGACTCCACTCAGCATTGGAACAGGACAGATGCTGAGACTTTCAGCCCTACTGAGAGTGGTCTGGAAGAGTGAAGGGCTGGAAGATCCCAGAGATTTCAGGAGCCCACAAGGAGACCAACAAGGTTGGTAGATCTGGACCAGACCCAGGGGAGGGGGGTCTTTTCCAACTGTTGCATCAACCAAGAACAATGCATGCAGTGAACTTAGATCCACTGTTCAGATCTAGCCAAGGAACTGCTCATTCTCCACAGTTGTGGGGTGAGAGGGACTTCCTCTGACATGAACTCTGGTGCCCTCAATTTGATTACTTCCTCTTGGTAGAGAGGCCCTGGGGGAACACAGAGGGAATGGGTGCAGGCTATCAGGATGATACCTGATAGGCTATGGTCAGATGATAGGGGAGGAGAATCTCCTTAGTCAGAGGTCTAGGGGAAAGAAGTAAGGCAGAAGAGGATGGGAGGGTGGGAATGGGAAGATACCAGCAAGGGGAAAACAATCAGGATGTAATCTGAATAAATTTTAATACATTTTAAAATATTTGGAAAAATATGAGCTAAAAACATAGGCAATGCCTTTTAAACAGAGAGGAAAATAACTTTGGGGTCAGAGACAACTAGTATAAAAGTGGGATTTAATTTTGATTATGTGTGCAATCCTGGAAAAGTTACTTAATGCCTGTGAATTGTGGGAATTAAAAATGCATTATATCAGCATTAAAGATCTGAATGGCTAACACATATCTATAAATGTCCATTTGTTTCTGTCATTTATACTATTACTTTCATATCTTTTCCATCTAAATTTTCTGCAACCCAAGATAAAATCTCCTTCTAATTCAATTCTAGCTTAATAACAAAACTGATTTATTTTCAGTCTTCTTCCTAATTTATGAAATGTGAAAACCAAATCTCCTAAAAGATTAGCGTTACATATGAAAATGCTTAGGATAGATAAAAGATAATGTTACGATATTAACCACGATCGATTCAGACATTGTTTGCATGTGCAGCACCTCAGAATTTACTTTACTAGGGAGAATGAAGCTTTTCCTATTAGTTTTGAAACAACTGCATTTTTTTCACTTGGTTGATTTCATGTTTAAAGAAGTAAACAATAGCCTTCATCTAATATTCAGAAAGGAGAATGAAAAATTCCTTCTCAATTTTAAACTCTTCTTGAACATTGTTGTATATTTGGAACAGGAAAAAAATAAGTTCACACAGTCTTCCTTGGAATAAGAATCTTGTCCAAGTGAATTGCTATTTCCCTTTAAAGCACACACACACACACACACACACACACACACACACACACACACACAC
>OU015742.1:50203843-50214780 GCA_907169655.1 Acomys percivali
ACACACACACACACACACACACACACACACACACACACACACACACAATCACTGTCTTTTTCATACAAAAGTAAAAGCAATTTTGCTTAAAGTGGCAGTGGTTGAAGGCAGTCTTCAAAATAGCACAATGTACATTGACTGAGTGCTCCTTTCCATTTACACCTCTCAGAGCCTTGTATATATTTGCTCATAAAATTTTTATCACACTGTTTTGAGACCCATTTATCATGAGCAGGAAGGTAAGTCCGGCCAGGCTATACAGTGCAAGGTTGCCCAGGGGTTCAAAGCTTTTCAGCAAGATTGACTATGATTTACAGTGTGAGGGAAAAGTACACACACAGTATTTTTATTTTATCAAAAACAAAAATCATGCTTATTTGAGTTGTGTGGATGACCCAGTATAGCCAAAATTTTAATCCCAGAGTCCACATTTGCAAAGAAAACTGCAGCTGAGCAAGTGCAAGCTTACAATCCTAGTATTGTGGGGGGATACAGAGAAGGGGATACCTGGAGCTCATTGGTAGGCCATTGTAGCCTAAGAGGTGAGCTCCAGTGAAAGTATTACTCAAACATAATTTTCAATATACTATGACCAAATTACTGAAGAACTGGAGCCTGAGTATAATATATAGTATATCTAAAATAAATATTAAGCAGAATTAATGAAAGCATGCTGTAATGGACCCAGACACCAATGACTATGAAGTTGTTATAACATTTTTGTTTCTATTCTATTGTATTTTCTCTTCAAAAGGGTTACTATGTTTTGTGTGTGTGTGTGTGGTTTTTTTTTTGCCACCAATAATACCTAAAAAATACCATTAATGTTAATAATCTCATGGGAAATTAGAAAGCATTTATTTGTCAGTACAGTGGTGTTCAGTAAATTGTTTTTGCTGAAAAATTACACCATATATATTTTAAAGGCACAAGTACTGGCAACAAGATTTATTGGAGAAGTCTACTATTTCTATCATTTATGTCATACCTCCATGAAAATTTTCTGAATATGGAGTGAATTACACCAACATCTAATTAGTTTTCAAGGGAAGATTCTGTGTTAAGGTTTGGTATAGTTAGATCCTTTCTCTAATATTAAATTAATTATCATGATAATCTCCTGCAAACTCAGAGCAATTTTCCATCTGTGTTCATCCAAGTACCACCTCCCACACTAAAGCCATGCCCATTTCAATTTTATTAGTGCCATATATCAAACTAGCTAGTATAGGGGCTTTTTAAAGTATCAGTGCTCAATTATTGGACTTTGTAGCTAGTTTGGAAGCATTTTATCTCTATTCATGTCAGTGATCAGAGAAAGTTTCAGGCTCGTTAAAGAGCCACACTCTGATCCACAGGATTCATTTGGAAAGAATAGAGTCCACACTGGCTAGTGGAAGGAAAAGAACATTTATAGATGCTATGACTTATGGAATTATTGAAAAGGCAGAAGTAATTGACCAATATGGTTAAAAAAAGGTTTCAAAACTAGAACACAGAATGTGGACTCCACAGAAACTTATAAATTTTTAATAATAAGAAATTGAATCTCAGGAAAGTAATTTCCTAGCATATCCATTATGTAAACATCAGACTAAGGAGCTGGTCTAAGTAAAAATAAATAAACAATTAAATGATTTTGACCTTGATTTCTTCATCCCAAAAATAAAGTGGTGATTTCTGTGTCCTATATCAGATTTGTTGTGGTTTTAGAAAAAGTTAAAGTTCATTGAATGTAATATCTGCTGTGGTGTGTTAGCGTATATGACATATTAGCATGAGCTTTTTCCTCATTTCTATAGTAACCTAAGGTTTCTACTTACATATATCAATTTTCTTGTTTATTGTCATCAAGGAAAATAATATACTGGATGTTAAAACTATAATTTATATTTATATTTAAAGACTATTTCAAAGTAATAGGTTGAGAACAAAAGAAACACTTTTGTTTGTTTTGAAAGTTTAAATAGTGACTTTGATATATATATATATATATATACATATATATATATATATATATATTTCTCCCAAATTTAAAGTGAAGAATTTAATAGACATTAAAGAAGAAATTAAATATAAGGGAGGAAAGACTGGGAACATGGCTTATTATGTAAAGCACTTGCTGCTGAGCCTTACTACTTGAGGCACATGTGAGGAAATGACCCCTATGAGTTGTACTTTGACCTCCATCTGCATGGCTTGTGAAATGTGTACCCATACAGAAAATGATAAAGACAGAGAATGACATACAGAGATGAAAGAGAGAGAAAGAAAGAAAGGAATAAAGAAAGAGAAAAGATGACTCTGCTTTTTTTCAAATTTTTAAAAAACTTTTATTGAGTGCCCATGGTTTACACGTCATGCACCAAAATCCCTCCTCTCCCCATCCCAGTGAAATTAAACAAACAAACAAAAAGCCTTTTCACAGAAGCTGCCATATATCATGCAGTATAGCCATTTTTCCACATATGTTTACTTTAAAATGTTCATTGCTATGAGTCATGGGTCTGTCTGGAGGCCTACACTATTGCTACTGGAGCCTCAATGGGACTGTTGTTGGATATCCTGTTGTTGCTGTGTATCAAGGAGATTCCCAGTCTTTGAATATGCTAGTCCAGCCCCTTCATGTGTTTCAGTAGGTCACACATGGGGTAGATCCTTGGTGAGGTTCACTCAGAGGCCTGGATCAAGGCCCACGCCCCTGTCCTCAGGGCAGGGCAGGACCACCCACTCCCCCTCTTCCCATCCCTTTAACCAGGGTCCCTCTTATTTCTGTTGTGTGTGAGTACTCCAGGCAAGGTGATCCATAAGCTTCCTGGTTATTATTCTTGTATCTACTACTGTTTTTGCCATTGCTTTACTAATATTGTTTATGCCTTCGCTAAGAGGTTAGTGATTTGAGATGACTAAACAATTTACAATGTCATGCTAGACTTCCCTAGACTCCTCGTGAGTAGGATACAGCTAGATTCACATTCAATATAATCTCTTTAGAATTAACAGTATTCTACAACATGGATTATCCCTAGTGGAGATGATGGGGCTTGAAATTATAGCCTGAGCCTTCCTTCCTTGTCTAACACAGCTCATGTCTCAGCAATTGCAGCTAATACAAGCACAAGTACATGGCATAGAGCTCACAGACACTACCCTTCTTCATGTGTTGATATGAAAACAAGCCAGATACTGATAGGAGTGAGCCTGAGCCTTATCTAACCTAATCCAGGGCATAAATGATGAAATTCATGTGCCAATGATGGGTAAAGATAAGAATTCAACTCACCGACTTAAGACAGGCTCTTCATAATTTTATTTTACAAGGGGCATATGTGGGGAGCCATGCTAAATTCAGCCATGTTAGAAAACCCCATGCTTAGGCTGCAGGCTGTGACCTTTGAGTTGTCTTGTGTTCTAGGCTATCTTTGGATTATTTGCCTTTGAAAGAAATAGGAAAGTCCTTACAGGGAACTACCCAGAAGATTAAGGAAGTTCTTACAGGGAGCTATTCAGGCGATTATTTTCTTGCATGAGGGCTAGGGAAGGTGGCATTAGAATAGATCCTGTTGATATTGCTATATAAAATCTTACTAGTCTGCATTAAAGAGATTCTTGATCAGAAATTTCCAGACTTGACTCAATATTTCTCGCATCTCTGTCCTCCACTTTCAATCCCCACTCCCTCTTTCAGGTGAACCCTGTGGGTCGGGACATATGGTGCCAAAATACGGACCTGAAAATGAGGAATTAAATCACAGATGTTACATGGAGGGGCTCCTGTAAAAAGACAAGTGAAACGTTTCCCTCTAAGTCACCCGCTTTGCAGAGAAATGGCAAGGTGATCAGTGCAAACATGGGACAGAGCAATGGCAAAGATTTATTCAGGCAGACATTGAAATATAGGACTCAAACACAAGGAATAAGTATAAATAATAAAAAACTGGATAAGTTTTTAGATTTTGTCAATGAAGTATGTCCATGGTTTCTTGAGGAAAAAGTGGATAATTTTAAAATGTGAGATAGAGTTGGTAAAAAATTACTGAAACACTATATTTGTTTTTAGAAATAAAAAGGTTTATATATGTATGTATGTATGTGTATATATACATATATATATACATATATATATATACTTGACTTTAGTTAAACATAGATTAGACTTTAGATATGCCATTATTTGTCAAGGTATGGAAACTGCTTCTTTTTGTCTTGCCTATCATACTTTTTGTTTGTTTTATGATTGTCATGTCAAATTTTATGTCTATGTATGTCTGTAATTTTGTTTAATTGTTTAAATATTGTTTCATTTTTCTATATTTTGAGAGAGAGCCAAGCTTTACTTGCTGGCCAATTTTCTAAGGCAGTGTGGCACAACATGGTATACACAATGCATGAGTCGGTAAGACTCCTGCCTCCATGCTGCACTGGCCAATAGCAGGCCTGCCCTTTGTGGGGCCTGGACTCAGACACAGAAGCTGCCCATGGAGACCAAGCACAGAACTGGAGTGTCCATGGGCCAAAATGTTTTACAGAACAAAGATGGCTACAAACATGTGACTGGTCAGAGAAATACAGTCTAATAGAGTTTATTGCCTAAAACTTAAATTTTTCATGCTTAATTTTTACTTGTAAGAGACTAACAGTTTTCCAAACTGGTCTAGGGAATGGACTTAAGTCCAAACTCCTTAGCTACAAGGTATTTATAATTTTCTTGTTTTTTTTTTTTGTTTGTTTGTTTTTTTTTTGCTTAATTTTATACTTGAGATATTTCCAAAAATATTTAGATTCTCAATATATATATACTAGCTTTGTCCTTAAAACCAAATATTTACAGCTTGGAGTTTCCAGCTTAAATGAAACCAGCTAAACAAGGCAAGGGCAAAAACATCCTTGGGCCAGATAATTTTACAGACACTGCTCCTAGTTATCTGTAGGCTTGACTCTTACAAACAGAGATGACTACAGACACGCAGCGCCCACGATCCCACCACCATGACATCAGGGCAGAGCCAGCTCATCTGACCCCATGTCATCAGGGTAGGGCTGGCCAACATGCTCCTGAGTCCTCAGGGCAAGGCCCACGCTCCCACCCCCATGCCATCATGGCAGGGCTGGCTGAGCAGCACCCATGTCATCAGGGCTGGGCCTACTCTCCTGCTCCTGTGTCCTCAGGTTAGGCCAGTTCTCCCACTTCTGTGTCATCAGGGCAGGGGCAGGTCTCCAGCTCATATGTCCTCAAGGAAGGGTCAGCTCTCAGGTTCCCAGGTCCCCAGGGCTGGCTCACTTGCTCTTGCCTCCTAAGGGAAGGGCCAGCTCCTCTGTTCTTGTGTCTTCAGGGTCAGCTCTCCTGCTTCCATGTTCTCAGGGCCAGCTCTCCTCCTCCTGTTCAGTTTGCCAGATTGTTGCTGGCCATCATGGCCTAGGTAGCCTCCTACTCTTGTAGGTACTGGATCCTGTGGGCCATCAAGCAGTTGTCAAGTGGAGGCTCCTCAAAGTCTTCACAGAAGACCATTGATGTTAGCCCAGCTGAGCTTCCTGTCTCAGGAAACTTGTGGCTCTGTTGATTCATGCCTCCTGAGTCTCTGGTTCCATGAGGTGCTCTATCCACTATGGGCTCCCACCTTAGTGTTGCCCATAGTATCCACCTCTGCATGATTCAGCTCTCAGCACTGAGCACGACCCCAGCCTGTGAAAGTGGGTTCATGAGGCCTGTGGTATTGGAGGTGCAGTCCTTGCTTGGGCTCAACTCAAACAGAGCCCCCTCCTCAAATGCCATCTCCTTGGCCTGCATTGTGCTGAGCTGCAACCCTAAAATTGGTGGCAGGGGTGGCCCGGGGTCCCTGGGAGCTCACTTGAGTGTGAGCACATGGTCCTGCGGTGAGAGGGCATGGATAATTCACACGACAGAATTTCTTTCTTTCTGTGAAACACCAGCACTCTGTTTTGGAGCTTTCAGTCTGGTCCTTTGGTGGTTGCGCAGTCACTGCTGTTCCGCAGATTAATGTGTATGACTGATGTCATCTTGGATGATCTTGGTTTGGGTATTTTTAATACTTTGAGCTAAGTGTTTCCTCCCAGTCAGGCTGCTATCAGGGGTGAACATTTCTGTGTAGCTCTGGAACATAATCATCATCCTCAGAATGCATGGAGGACCTCATCTTTCGAACCCCCTGCTCCACACCTGCCCACAGGGCCCCTGCACCCTGCTCTTCCTTTTCTGACCAGTCAACATTTAGGTCCATCAAAACGTTTGCTTTAAGCCAGGCATTATGGCTCATAGTTTTAACCCAGCACTTGTGGTGTGGAGCAGGTGGTTTTCTGTAAATCTGAGGCCAGCCTGGTCTACACGGTAAGTTTCAGGACAGTGAGAGCTTCATAGTGAGACCCTGTCTCAAAACAATGAACAAAATATATTTGCTTTAACTATTAAAACAAAAATTTTAAGGCACACACTCTTTGGCCCAGCACCCTCACATTCAAGAGTTCTGAAGAAATACCCACAGATGCTCTCAAAGACAAAAACAGTGAGTTCCACTGCTGTGTCCTTTAGAAATGATGAAAGAAACCCAAGCATCTTAAAGATAATTGGCTCAACAAATGTCCAAAATAACAGACATATGATAATAGATAAACAGGTGAACATATTGATAGAAAATATATAAAAATAGATGATAGTAGTAGATGATAGGTGATTGATGGAGATATGATAGATAGGTATAAGGAAGAGAAGACAGATAATAAAGGGTAAGTAGGTAGATAAAGATGATAGATATATGGATGACAGATGGGTGTTACCTAATAAGTACATAGACCATGGAGAAATGCATATATGATGATTGTCTTAGTATGCTTTCTATTGCTGTGGTAAACACCATAACTGAAATCTCCTTGGTAAAGAAAGGGTTATTTAACCTCTCAGGTCAGAATCTCATGAGGAGAAGCCAAGGCAAGAACTGAATAGGAGACCTTGGAGAAACACTGCTTCCCAGCTTGCTTACCTTGCTTTGCTCTGCTTTCTTTTTCTTTCTTTCTTTCTTTCTTTCTTTCTTTCTTTCTTTCTTTCTTTCTTTCTTTCTTTTTCTTTCTTTCTTTCTTTCTTTCTTTCTTTCTTTCTTTCTTTCTTTCATTATACAGCTTTTAATTTGAAAAACTATTTAATGGATTCTGTGAGAATTTCACATCATGCACCCATATCCCACTCATCTTCCCATCCATTGTTATCCATTGTTATCTGCCCTGTGCCCTTGCAACACCTCCAGGAAAGAGAAAAGAGAAAAAAAAAACTAACAAAACAAAGAGATCCATCTTTTTGAAGCTGTGGTGTGTTACAATGTGTCCCACAGTACATCTTTTTGTCCACACATCTTTACCTCCAAAGGTTCACTGCAATCTGTCATTGGTCTAGTTGGAGGTCTCTGGCCTCTGCTACACTATCAATACCGGATCCTCACAGGGAGTTCTCTCAGGTATCTTCTTTTTGTTTGTGTCATGGTCACCTGTGGCAGACAGGTGGACTGGCTGCAACACTCTGGAAAGCAGGCCTCCCACCTCACCCGGGCAGCACAATTAAGCAAGTCCTGGTGGTGAAAGAGTGGCTGAGCCAGCTGACAACATGAGAGCTGGAGAGCCGACCCTGTTGGTGTAGATACAGACAAGCTTGCAGGCCAAGATCCAGGGCTTTGAATTTGTTCATCCCCACATCTACCCCATCTATGAACTGCTAGCATGCATGAAAGGGCCAGTTCTGCAAACCTAAAGATGATTATTCCTAAAGTAAAATCTTAAAGAGGCTACCAACAAAAGGGGGTTGTTACCATAGTAATGAATGGTTTTTTTCAGAGCTTAAATATCAGAAGACAAAAACTTTTTTTTTTTTTAATTCACATCTTACAAAACAAAACTTAGGAATGTATTTAAAGGATTTGTGTTATTCTCTAGCTATGTGTTACAATCTGGCATCTTACACAACCAGCCTCACACACACACATGCATCCTTGAAAGCAGTTGCATAACCAGCTCACACACATATGCATATGCTGGATACAGAATCCTGAATTTATATTAGAATCTAACACTATCTCAGAAAATGTGTTTTGAATCCACATAGATAGAAATTTATTACATCTCTTATCTAATCAACATAGATTCTATGGATGTTCTTTTTCCTATCTTTGCTGAAGAACTTAAAAATGTGTGCTTGCATGTTTATATCCTTACAAGTGATATTTCATAAATATGAATCAAGAAACAAAAAAGTCTTCCCAGTATCCTCTTGATCAGCAGTGTTAAATAAACAATCAATCAATAAATAAATAGACAAGCAGGACAGCTTATAGGTCCCAATTATTATCACAGCAGCAATGGTGCTTTCACAGAATCCATCATTACTCTAGTTACTGACTAGTGAATACAATGCAGATAACTTCTGCCTTGGTCCAAAGAACTCCAGATATTAAGGTAAGATATGACCGTTAATTCCAGATGATGCAAAGGCAACTTTTCATGGGATAACTACTCAAGCAATCTTTTATTCAACTTAAGAGAGCTTATGACTCTAAATATGTGATGATTTTTAAATATATTGTTGCAGGTAATTTTGGTTTTGTTTTTACAAAAAAGATTGGTTTAAAGGGAGTGGATCCAGTGTTCCTTTGTGTAAGATGCTGACAATTTGTACACTTGTTTAGGTCAGAGACATGTACTCTGTTTCTAGTAAACTGTAAATGGTTCAGCAATTCACTGAATAAATTCATTGTAAATTATGTTCAAATGACAGATATGTTGCCAAAGTTATTAACATAAATTTTTAGAAACATGAATCACAATCAGAATATTATAATATGACCTTGTGTACTTAGAAATCATCACTGGAAAAAAGAATTGCATTCTTTTTATTTTAATTAGCATTTATAATTGTAAAACATAATGGGCTTCATAATCACACACACATACACACACACCCGCACTCACACACTTTTCTTAATGATACTCTCCTAAAGAAAACACTATTCTACTCTTTAAAAATAATTGCAAATAATTGTGTAACTGAAAACAAATTTCAGTAATAAAAATGGAGTACTTATGCCCAAAATGAAAAGTTTTTATGAATAAGCCAAAGATTCTAAAATAGGTACTTTTCTACTGGTTTTTGAAGGCACAGTATCTATCTACTGAAAATGATGCTGCAAAAAATGGGCTTAGGGAAATCGTTATGATTTATTATTAAGGGAACTGATATTAACAGACAGAGAATGAATAACTGAATAAATCTCTCTCTCTCTCTCTCTCTCTCTCTCTCTCTCTCTCTCTGTGTGTGTGTGTGTGTGTGTATGTGATTGCAGGGATGGGGAAGTAAAAGAGAGAGAGAGTTAAGAGAGGGAGGGGAAGAAGGGAGAGAAGGAGGAAGGAAGGAGAAATCTGGGGAAGTATATACTAAGGTATCCATCTACTCCCTTTTTTATTTTAGAGTAAGACAATTATAGATTGTGTTTGATGTTTTTCTTGTGTGTCTGCTTTCCAATTTTCCAATAGTGAAGGTGTACTACTTCTTTATAACATTAAAGTGTAACTTAACTTATAGCCTCATAAAGATCGACATACTTTTACCGACCATAGTGAAACAACATCATTGAGCTTCTCTGTTGATGCCAATTGCAATGACTTTACCATTGGTATGAAACACTTAATAGTATGGCATTAGCCAACATAACGCAGTGTACAAATTCATAGGTGATGAGTTTTCACTGCTTCTTGGGAACATGATGTGATTATAAGACCTGAGAGAAAACATTGGTCATCATTGAATAATGAGGCCTTGGTAGTACTATGTAAGCTATATAGGTTTCTTTGTTGTGTTTTTCTTGCCTTTTCTTAAAAGTTAAATTGAAGAGACCAGAGAGATGGCTCAGAGATTAAGAGCAGTGACTGCTCTTCCAGAGGTCCTCTGTTCAATTTTCAGCAACCACATGGTGGCTCACTATCATCTATAATGTGATCTGATGCTCCCTTCTGGCCTGCAGGTGTACATGCAAATGGAATACTGTATGCACAATAAATATAGATCTTTTGTTAAAAAAATTAAATAGAAGATGGTGCCTGTGAAAATTTCCTTCAAACTGGATCATGTTTATGGGCAATGCTCAACAGTGTTCATGTTGTCTTCAATGCATGAGAAATGTAATTTAGTGATTTAAAAAGAGAAAGTCTTTTTTTTTTTTCAAAACTGGGTTTTTCTGTGAAATCTTGGCTGTCCTGGACTCACGTGTAGGCCAAGCTGCCTTCAAACTTAGAGTGATCTGCCTGCCTCTGCCTCCCTGAGTGTGGGATTAAAAGTGTGCACCACCATACCCAACTTGTGATTTTTGCAAAATTCAAGGGGAAATTCTAAATGCTTCATTAGTATCTTATGAGCTTCACTCTCCAATTATTCTTGTTTTGCAGACAGTCCTAGTAAGTACTTAAGTTTCCACAGTGGGAAATATCCCACTTTTCAGTGCAGAAGGGGATAAATGAATGATATACAATACTGCCTAGGAAGATTATCACAACTCCTCTATGAAACTGCAAACAGAGCTACAATAGAAACATCTTCCTGGTGAGGTTATAAATATTACTTCCATCTTTAGTTCATTAAAGTATTCTCCTTTTATCCACAGTGACAGTTTTCTGATTAGGTTAAATCACATATTTATTGTCATCTACTCTATAAAAACCTTCAATATTCTCATAGTTTTGGATGATCATAACTTAATTATAAAAGGTATTTTATTTAACATTCCATGTCATAAGTGATAGTGAATGCCCAAAATTCCAGCATTTGAGAGCATGAGACAGGAAGAATGTACATTTGAGGCACCCAAGGCTACATGTAAGACGTCTTTAAAACAAAGGAACGAGGGGATCCAAGATGGCGGCGAGCAGTGTGGACCGTGTTTGGAAGC
>OU015742.1:50224780-50270339 GCA_907169655.1 Acomys percivali
GGGGAGACCTAGTGGCACTCAGAGGAAGGACAGCAGGTCACTGAGAAGAGACTTGATACCCTATGAGCATATACAGAGGGAGGTAATCCCTCTGAGGAACAGTCATAGGGGAGGGGAATAAGGGGAAAATGGGAGGGAGGGGAGATTGGGAGGATACAAGGGATGGGATAACCATAGAAATGTAACAAGAATAAATTAATTAAAAAAATAAATTAAAAAAAAAATAAAATAAAAATAAAAAAGTTTGTTTATTTATTAAAAAAAAAAAAAAACAAAGGAACAAACATACAGTAACAATTCATAAGTACTGAGCGTCACTGGAGCTCTGTCCTCTGTTGTCTGGGGAGCATGAAGGAATTGTGAAGAATAATCCTAAGAAGCAGTCTACAAAGGTGCAAGCTTTCCATTCTGTTTCTATTTTTGTATCCCTAGATTGTTCATGGTATCTAGTTACAGTCTAGGCTGGGACACTCAAGCCATGGCTGGTATCTCAAATAGATTTCATCAGTTACAACAGAGTCTCAAATACTGGTAGAGTGAACTCCTATGTCTTGTTCAAACTAATTGTGTCAAGTGGCTACGGTGTGCCCTTTATTCCTCCAGGTAAAGTCATCCTGGATAGTCTCTTGAGCTACTGAACATACTTGGCAAGAACACTACCAGATGATGTAAGACTGTTTTCTAATCCACCCACTTGCTTGTTTAGAATAAATAACTAATGTTCATGAACAATCATATCGAACCATTTGCTTTTGAATCATAACCCAGTCCTATACCCTGCCATTGAGACTCAGCACATAATTGCTTCACAGCCGGAGCTGTCTTTAGTACAGTAGGGGGACAAATGCTACTGTCAAAATACTGTGTATGGTAATGCCTTGCAGCATGTACTTGCCATAACAAAATAATTTCTGATGACCAGGAAAATTACTTGAAAAATGGTCTCCTAATGATGAATATATAGAAATATAACTGCCAGAATCACTACAGTTTTCTGTACATTGTCTGACACGTGTAAAGTGTACTAATATATGGGAAATACTTCACCCAAGCTAGTAGTATACTTTATGTCAGAATGCACTGCTCTTGGTAGTATAAATGTTATAAAAGATTCACATATCTTTAGAGCTAATGTTGATAATAGCGATTATAATTTATTTATCTAGGCACTTGTAAAATATGTAATCAGCTTTTCAAAACTACTTTATCCCAATCAGACATCCAACATCTCTATTCTTCAATCATTTCTCAGCCGTCTTTGACAGAAATGAGCATGATTAAGAGATTCATTCAAAATTCACAAGTACCAGAGATACATCCAGGACTAAAGAGTGAGCGTTCATCAGCAGCTCATGTCGGAATAGCACTGCTGAGGCTGACTGCTCCTTAGCTCCAGGAGCAGGACCTTGGGAGCTGATTGGAGTCCTTCACAGTGCTCTCTCTGCTTTCTGCTTGCTTTAAGATGTGAGGCCTCAGATGTCACTGGAAGCTCTACCTACTAGGTCAGCCAACTGCTGCAACAATGTCCCAACCATTCTGGACCCTAGTTTTCTGTAACTGTAAGCCTAAATAAACCCTTCCTTTTGGATAGAGGGAAGGAGGGAGGAAAGAAGGAAGGAAGGAAGGAAGGAAGGAAGGAAGGAAAGAAGGGAGGGAGGAAGGGAAGAAGGGGAGGATAGAGGGAGGAGGAAGAGAGAGGGAGGGGAAGAAGGGAAGGAGAGGGAGGAGAAGGTGGAAGAACAAAAGGAAGGAAGAAAGAAAGAATGAATGAGTGAAAGAAGAAAGAAATCACAGATACAGTTGAAGTATACATACATATTGCTGAGTCGCCTTGACTCTTAGTAAACATTGACTCTGAAACATTCTTCACAACTTCTCTCTCTTTCTCTTCACCTCTCCTCTCTTCGAAATATACAAAGAATGCATGCTGCCTGATCTGTATACCTTATTGCTTATTAATTTTCTTTATCCTCTCTTGAAAACACCATAGCTCTTTGAGCCAAGTGACAGACACCCACATTGCCCTTTGTGGTTCCCTGATGCAACTGTCATCTCTCATAAGAGGCTCATTGATTCCAATCTGGACATTTCACTATATCCTGGGAGTTCTCACCTCTCCCTACACTAAGTGATAGTTTGTGTTCCACAATCCTTGTTCAAACAAAAATTAAATCAAATACACGATATCAGATTTCATTGAACCTCTCTTCTTTGAGATTTGAAAATATCCTCTCATTAATAACTAAGTATCAGTGGAATGCTCTTCACAGCTGATTGCTTCCTTGTCACTGTACAATTGTTTTCAGCAGAGGCTGGAATGTTTTATCTTGGAACTTCTGGCTTCTTAGCTTTCTGCATCGTCCTATGTCCTGCTCTAACATCACAAACCCAGAGTACTTTGTCACTAATGATAAAATGTCACAAGCTGTTAGGTTTCTGAAATCTTTAACTTTGTTGTAGAATGAGATACCCTGTGCAAAACAGCCATGCTTCACATCAGATCAGCTGTGTGTGCTTACAGAAGTTTTGCTAGTACTTATTGACTATTGACATTCTCCCATAGAAGGAAGGTGATTTGGTGTGCATGGATAGGGTCACTAATACATAACTTGAGTGCCACTCCCCCCAGCCATGTATACTCAGTATTGCCCTGATTGCATGTAGCCTCAGAAGTGCTAGAGGATATTGCCTGGGAAGATTAACAAAAAGGCCATCCACTTTCTTTACTTTAAAAAAAAATATATGTATATGTATATGTATATATGTATGTATATATGTATCCTTGTCCACTTTATTTTTTTAATTTCTGTAATTTATTCAGATTATATCTCAATTATGATCCCCTCACTTGTATCTTCCTGTTCCATCCTCCCTCCCTCCCTCTTTTACCTTATTCCCTTCCCCTAGGTCTGTGACAGAAGGGGACCACCTCCCCTACCATATGATCACAGCCTATTAGGTCTCATCATTGTAGCCTGCTTACCCTTCCTCTGAGTGCCACCGGGCCTCTCCACCAGGGAGATGTGGTCAAATAGGGGGCACCAGACTTCATGTCAGAGTCAGTCACAACTCTCCACAAAATTGAGAAGAATGTGCTTTTCAAAACAAGAAAATTCTGAAATGTGAAGGCAAATGGATGGAACTAGAAATGATCATCCTGAGTGAGATAACCCAAACCCAGAGAGTACACATGGTATATACTCACTTATAACTGGACAGTAGCCCAACAGGGATGTCCCCAGGTGAGAGAAGTATGGGAGAATTAGAAAATAGAAGGCCTTCCACTTTCCATCATCCATGTTAGGTAAAAGCATTCCAATGCAACTGCTTAGGGATTCTCCCATGTACCTGTGAGCATGCTCTTTATGTCCAATAGCCTCTTGAATGTTGATAGAATCCTCCTTTGGTTTATCATTGTGATCTTAGTCGATTGGAAGGTGTATATATCTTTCTGTGGACACCAACTTTTAATACAATTTTTATTTGTTTGTTTCTTTATAAATCCTAAGCTTATTGATCACTATTTAAGTTATCTTATTTATTGTGTTGTCCTAGTTGTCTTTGTTTTTCTCTTTTGCACATTTAATTAAATACTTGATAAAGAACAATTACTCTGCTTATTTATTTAAAAGTCCATCCCTCTTAACAGGTGTGATGACTAGCCAATGTGTGTGTTCAGTATGCATTAATTGGATTGGCAGGTTTAAAAAACAAGGTTTGAGTCTGGGAAAACGGCTGCACATTTAAGAGCTTTTGTGCTTGCAGTGGAGCAAAGTCTAGTATCGAATATAAACATAGTGACTCACAAACACCTTTAACTCTAGGGGATATGGTACCCTCTTTTGGCCTCCATAGGCACCAAATATGCACATAGTACATATAAATGTGTGCAAGCAAATACTCCTACACATAAAATGTAAAATAAAAATAAATATTTTAAAACTCGTTGAAAAATTTAGATGTTGTTATAAGTAACTACTTAAATTCTTTCTCTTTTAGAACATAAATATGGCCTCACATTTTAAAATGAAACTGTGAATCTTTAGTATGTCCTTCTTTTAGTTTATTAGGAAATGTTAGGTTTCCTTTTCATGCCAATTTTGAAGAGAAAAATTGAAGTGTGTTTCATTCTTACTCACTGCACTTTATAAAAATGACTTCAGCAATAAGAAAGAAGTGATGAAGGTGCTTCTCTGCAGAGGAAAGGTGACCTTACCTAATGAAAACATTGAGATTCAGGATGCAGAGCTCTCTGTTTAGTTTACTGGCTACTTTTATGGAGACTTTCTTACTCAAAATAACCTTCCAAATATTATTTTGTCTACAGAGATATAGCCTTTCCCTGGCTTGGCATACAGAGTAGTCATCAGATTGAAGGACAGGAAGGCATAATAATAACTGTTGAATGAATTAATTATTTTATGAGTCAACAGTGATAGGCTTTACAGCAGCAGATACAAATCAATGCATATAAAAAGACTAGACCTTTTACTTCTAACACATAAGACCATAGATAGATAGATAGATAGATAGATAGATAGATAGATAGATAGATAGACAGACATATTATATGTGTATATGTACACACATGTATGGTGCTATGAAAGTCAGATGACCATTGCACATGTAGTAGAGTGTATTGGAGGGTAAGAATGGAAATTATTATTCAAAGGAGTCTGCAATGCACAGCTCAAGGAAGGTTTTCTAAGTTAAATTAAGCGTTTTTTTACTATGAAAAAATAACATAGGAGGTAGGGACACATTTTTGTCTATACAATTAGCGTTGTTTAAAGACTGCTTTGGCTATAGCAGAGGACACATGAGATAAAAGTACAATGAACTGTTTTCATTTCCAGAATTGTTTTACTCTAACAGCATACAATGTGTTCCTTCCAGGTGTGGACAGTGGTCATGTGAGAGAGAGAGAGAGGGGGGGGGGAAGGAGAGAGAGAGAAAAGAAAATGAGAAAGAAATAGAGAAATCAGTTTGTAGCAAAGCCCTAAGGTCCTTCCTGATTGTGTTCATAGCGGTTTTTGTCCCAAGAGAAAGTATAAGCATTTGTGTCTCCAGATTAGAAATGCCTCATAAAGGCATAGGAAATTTAGAGAATTTGGAGAGCATTCATTCATGTGACCTATGGCTTCACCTTACTGCTGGTATTAAATGTATCAAGAAGTATTCAAGACATTGGGAACCAGTGGACAAAATGGCACCGCATTGCACAGGGCACAGGGCACACATAGGACAGAAATTATTTTTTTACACAATTTTAACATATTTACAGTGAGTTTTAATATATGATCTCATATTACATGAACAATTTTCTTACTAAGCAATGAGCATTTCCTCTGGAATGCCTGTGCAACAAACTAGTGCATGATATATACAAACTAAGATGGATTCTCAGAAATATTGCTGTGGTGTCCTGTGAGTCTCTTGACTGAAGATAGCTATTTGAATATCACTATGGCATAAACAGATGCCCACTGTAC
Source organism: Acomys percivali (assembly GCA_907169655.1). Taxonomy (NCBI): domain Eukaryota; kingdom Metazoa; phylum Chordata; class Mammalia; order Rodentia; family Muridae; genus Acomys; species Acomys percivali. The sequence continues at coordinate 50,230,273 of OU015742.1, forward strand.
TCCAAGATACGAAGTGTGAGTTGCCCTCTTGTGGCCCTACACAATCAAAATCATGGGCATATAGACTCTGAAATCACACCTAGAAAAATAGAACAAATCTGGGAATCATTCATGCCTTCATTTGAAAAGATAACTAAGTTCATTTTCATTTGATTCTCTTAAAGTATATTATTTTCTTCAAATAATAGGTATACATTTATTATGGGTTAATATAATTACTATGCCACATTTTTAGCAGTCAACAATACAGATAATTTTACTACCTATTAAAATCCTGGGACTGGAGTAAGCATTCATTTCATAAATAACACTAAGATGCACATGACCATGATTTATTCAATAAGATCAATGTGGAATCTCAAAATCTAGTGCTTTTTTTTTTCATTTCCTTTACTCAAACTCTCAATTCATTCTTGTGTTCATGCCACTATATTTTTACTCTTTCCAATATTCCCTTCATATCCTGAGCAACTGAAGTATTTTGAATGTCTAAAAATCTCCAAGGACAGAAAACTTGCTCAAGACAAAGAATAAGCAAAATTGAATACGTTTTGACACAAGTACACAAGGTCCAAGAAAGATACTGCTGCTGTCTGTCATTCTCTTCCTCTGAACCTGAGTTTAACTATGGGGCATGGAGTTAACTACGGCAGTGGTAGCATCAGTGTTCTTTATTTTGTCTTTAAGGTTCTATAAAAATCAATGTGGCCAACTGGCATGCAATTGGTTTAGTTATTTCTCAGTTATTTCATTGGACAGTGGTCCAGTAGCCCTGCAGTTTCCTCCAAATTTAGTACTATCATAGTCCAGATTTCTTTGATTGCTTTTATAAGTAAAATTAATGTAAAAATAACATTGTATTTTTGGCTCTTTTTATTCTGGGAACATGGATTGAGTGTTGGCAAAATTATGAACATGGATAAGACAGTGAATCCAATTGCTATATCTCTAGTACTATGTAAGTCTTGAAAAATCATTATTTCTTTTTTTTAATATCCCAACAGAGCTTTAATCAGAGTCATGAAAATTCAAGTTTTATATATCTTTCACATATCACAGTATTTTACTCTTCTTCCAATTTTATTTCATTTTAGAAACAAAAGAAAAAAAAACTATTCCCAATTTGAGGTTCATACAAGACAGGCAGCAGCAGCTCTTGGTTTGACACTTGACTTGACACTTAGGATTTTTGCATTCCTGCTGTCCTTCCTTTACCAATCACTTTTCTAAATTGTAAAAACAAACAAAAAGCTGACAACAATAATAAACATTGCTCCCTAGATGGAGAATAATCTATTTATATCATCACTCCTACAGAGTTTTTTTTTAAATCTCATTAAAAATAACTATTGATATGACTCTTCAAGTACTATGGACACATATTCTTTCTAACCCAAACTATAGAGTCTTTCATTAGATTTATCACTTTTAAACCTATTGAAAAATTATAATGAAAACTATGAAATGTTAGGTGCCTCCTGAGGACCTTTGAGACATAGTTGTATAAAATGCCTTATGGTAAATGGTTTCTGAGATAATCTACCATGTTGTGTTATGTAATTTCTCTCTTCTCTAACATGTTTATGGTACATCCAGCACTGCTGTGCAAAGGGTGGCAGCATTTTCACTGTGCTTAACTAACTCTGTGTTCATTTTAAAATTCCCACATAGTGTATGTGAACTAACTGTTTTGGAGTAGAGTTAAGGCATAGGGAACTAAGAATGCTAATGTACCTAAATCCCTATGCTCAAAACATAAAGCTTCAGTAATAAGAAAACAAAGTATTTTCAAAGATATTGATGAATTGTAAAACATTATTGGAACCCCAGAGAAATAAATTCAATATGTGAATAGCAGTAGTGAAGGGAGTGCACATGCCAAAAGGAAATTAGAAAAAAATATGATGTGGTATTCTAAAATAATGAAATCAAATTTAAGGGAAAAGAACAATATTTTAAGTACACAAATTCTAACACTGGATCTGGAGTCAAAGTTTTTTCGCAAAATCCTATATATATATATATCTTACCTAAATAATAATTTGTATCACTTGCTCAAAAATATTTCCCATATATATGTTATAATGATTTTTGTTTTACATGTTTTATAATATATAGTAGATAAATCAATGGTAAATATATAAATATATAGATATACATAGATAGCATAAGTTGACTTAGAAAATAGCCCTTCCTTTTCTATATATAGAAACTGTGGCTCAAGATGGTTAGTCTTTTTTTTCAAGCTGTTCATAGATCAGGGCATAAAATCAGGTTTCTCATCTCTCAATCTAGTGCAGTTTCTAATGCAATATATCAGATAATCAAGTTATATGGGATTATTATATTAGTTAGTCATAACTTCATCTTGCATAACATGAACATTATGATTTCAGCAACCATATTTTGAGGTTTTCAATTTGCCAACTGCTGTAGATACAGGAATGAGTAATATGAACTTCCCCAGCTGAAGAAGCTCATACTAATGTACAGATGATAAACACATAAGTAGTGTTTTTCTATTTCTTAAAGCATAATGCAATCCTCCTTAAATAACAGAAAAAGGATGTATCAAAAATAATACCTTTAAAAATGTAATTAAAAATGTATATTCACAATGATAGCAATTACTGACAAATAGGAGTTAAAATTAAGCATTAACATATTAACATGTGTGTTTATTGATTTTAAGGATGGTACCAAAGTTCTGTAGTAGTAAACAGTAGTTATTACTATAAGTGATACTGGTACTATTTAAACCAATATTCAAAAATGTGAGTACATTGTAACAAATAACTAAAACCTAAATCTCTTAAAGAAACAAGTCAAGACTGTTTAAATAGAATGCTGTGAGCACAAGTGTTATAAATTTTTTTCAACAAATTGATTGCCACAAAAATTGGGAGCTTGAATTGGGAAGATGGCTCAGTAGATAAATTGCTTACTTGGTAAGCAGGAAGACTTAAATGTAAAAGCCCAGTATCCATGTAGAAAATATTTTAACTTTCGTAGCCAATTGGCATGCTCCAAGATCCAGGTTCAGTGACCTAATGTGTCTCAAAAGTACACACACACACACACACACACACACACACACACACACACACACACAGTGAAAATAGAAGAAAACATGTAATGCTACCCTCTGGCCACCTCACATTCACAGATACATACCTTCACACATTGTGTGAACTAGGAGAAAAAATCATTATTGTCCTTTACAAGCTCAAAGTAAGGGAGATGAAATATAAAGATTAGGATAGAATACATGCACATTTAAATTCGATAGGTGTCTTGCATACAAAACATGTAAAGAAGTTTTATTGAGGAATAGAAATAAGGATCCTGCATTCTGTGATTCTCACTGTGCAAATATATAAATTAACACTTTCTCTGACCACATCAATCTACCTATCTATCTACTCCTTCCTTCCTTCCTTCCTTCCTTCCTTCCTTCCTTCCTTCCTTCCTTCCTTCCTTTCAATTTTGAGAAATGTCTCTCTGTGTAGTCCTGGCTGTCTTGGAACTCACTACATAGACCAAGCTGGACTCAAACTCATATTATCCAGCCTCTGCCTCCTGAGTGCTGGAAGTAAATGTGAGAGTCACCCTGCCAGGCATGAAACTTCATTTCTCTATGGTAAGACTGCTTATAAAATACTTCCCTTAATTTCCTTGTTGAATATCTTATATTTACAATTCTAAACTCCATTCAAACAACATTTCATGTAGATGTTATAATTTCTTACCTCTAAAATCTCTTATTATATGATATATATACATGTATAAATTGTATTTACATTATATGTATATATATATATATATATATATATATATATCCAAATATATCATGTGTTTTGTTTAAGTTTTTAACTTTCTACCTGATCACTAAACTATAAGCAATGTTCCCCTTGAGAAAATATATACATATACATATATATGTATATGTGTGTATATATATACACACAGCCTTTGGCTCTCATTAGAGCTTTATACATTTCACTTTATTTTTTTAGTGTTAACGAAGCTTTAAAAGTATGCTAAATCTAAGGATTGCAGTAAAAACAGTGTGTGGTTAGTTCATAGTCTGAAAAGCTTTTCTGATATCAAGAAGACATAAACAGAAGTTATGTAGGCATTTGGAGCAGCATCTACAGGGTATGTTTAGCCTTATCTCTGGAACTTGAAATGGGTAACTGGAAAGTTCATGCTGGAGAACTGCCTAATATATTTGCAAGAAAGAAATATAAAGAAATATCAAGCTTCATAATATCTTATAGAAGCCTTTAATTCTATGTTGGGCCACATTCATAGATGTCCTTAGCTACATGCTAAGGTGTGACTATAGGTTGTATGTGCCTCTGGAAAGACTGTACTGAAATTTCATACACACAAAAGTAGCTTCCTATTACAAAGAGCTTTTCCCAGGAAGACATTTGTCTCATTTCAAACAATAATAAGATGATTGTTTCAAAGATATGAAATCGATAAATAACGCATAACCCATAATAAATAACTAAAGACAGAGTAGGAAAATAGAATTTAAAGAAATTACACAAGAGAGATCCAAGATGGCGGTGAGCAGCATGGACTGTGTTTAGAAGCTCCAGTAAACGATTCAGGGAATTGTACAGAATTCTGAACCAGGAACACCAAGCTCCCCACCCCACTACAACGGGAGTACTCCACAGTTTGAAAGGACCAAAATACAGAAAACCCATGTACCCTTACACACTGGAGGAGTGTGGATTTTCTTGGACCAGAGCGACAGTGAAGTTGGCTGAGGTTTGCCAGCAGAGGTGATTGGCATGGTAACCAGAGGAAATTGCTATGGGAGACAGGACTCAGTGCACGATTTGGGCTCTGATATCCTAGCTGAACTCCGTACATGGTTTGGGCCCCATGACCTAAGCTCAACTCGGTGCACAACTCGTGCCCTGAGACACAAACTAGACTCGGAATGCGATTTGGCCCCTGAAACCTTAGCTGAGCTCAGTGTGCAGTTTGTGCCCAGAGTCTCTAGCTGAGCTCAGCATGCAGTTTGGGCCCAGAGACTCTAGCTGGAAGTGGCGTGCAGTTTGGGTCCAGAGACTGTAGCCGAGCTTGGCGCATGGTCCCAGCCATGAGACTTTAGCTGGACTCGGCGCACAGATTGGGCCCAGAGTCCTTAGCTGAATTCTGTGTGCAGTTTGGGCCCAGACTTTCTAGCTGAACTCGGTGCGTGTCTTGGGTCCAGAGTCCCTAGCTGAGCTCAGCATGCGGTTTGGGCCGAGAGAACCTAGCTGGACGTGGCGTGCAGTTTGGGCCCAGAGATAGTAGCCGAGCTTGGCGCATGGTCCCAGCGCTGAGACTCTGGCTGGACTCAGAATGCAGATTGGGCCCAGAGTCCTTAGCTGAATTCTGTGTGCAGTTTGGGCCCAGACTCTCTAGCTGAGCTTGGTGCGTGGCTTGGGTCCAGAGTCCCTAGCTAAGCTTGGCGCACAGTTCGGCCCCTGAGACTCCAGCTGAGCTCGGCGTGTGGTTTGGGCCCAGAGTTCCTGGCTATACTTGGCAGGTGGTAAAGGCCCTGAGACCCTAGGTAAGCTCAGCATGCAGTTTGGGCCCAGAGTCCCTAGCTGAATTGGTGTCAGTTTGGTGTCAGTTTGGTGCCAGAGACTCTAGCTGAGTTAGGTGTGTGGCCCAGGTCCGGAGACTCTAGCTGAACTCGGTGAGCTCAGTCTGTGGTTTGGGCCTGAGACCCTGGTTGGACTCAGCGTTAACTGGACCAGAGACCTGTTTAGGTCCAGAGACCCATTTGAATCCAGAGACATGAACTGGAGTCAGTGTGTGTGCAGTTTGGGCCCTGTGACACTAACCTGGATTCTGCGAGTGGTCTGGGTCCCTAAACGCTAACGGGAACCACAAACCAGTGGAGCATCAAAGCTCCGGGACAGAGGAAATCTCAGGGCGGCAGGGAGTAGAGTGGCCCTTAGAACCCAACCGCCAGACCTGCTTCAGTCCCTGGAGAGCTCCAGTGCTACAAGGGGAACCAGAAGACTCTGGATACATTGGACCTGACCGAACGCACATTCAGAGGCCAAGGACAATTACAGGGGAACTGGGGATCACTGGCTGTTAGAGACCCAAACTACAGGGCTAGCTTCCTGCCATCCACACCAGTGAAGCAGCAGAGCTTCCGGCCTAGGGAAATTGTGAGAAAATGGATGAATCTATCTCCAGACTCCCTTCATCCAACTCTGGAACTACATGTCAAAAATAGAGAGGACAAGATGACTAAAGGACAGCATAAAATCATATGCAAAAGAAAACTCAAAACAATATGGCATCTCCAGATCCCAGCTATCCTAAAGAAAACAACCCAGAGAACTCAAACACAATGGAAATACAAGAAAATGACCTCAAATCCTTAGTCATGAGAATGATAATGGAGGAAACAAATAAAATTCATAATCAAATGCAGGAAGATGCAGCCAAACAGGTAGAAGACATAAAAGAAGCCTATGGAGAGGTACTAGAAGAAATTCAGGAAAATCCAAACAACCACACGAAAGAAATCAATAAAACTCTCAAGCTCTGAAGGCCTATAAAGAGGCAATGGAAGAAACTCAGGAATATACAAACAATCATATGAAAGAAATAAATGGAACAGTTCAAGATCTGAAGATAAAAATGGATACAATGATAAACACACAGACAGAAGAAAAACGAGAACGTGAGAGCTCAGAGAGGAAGGCGAGCAACACTTGAGAATGAGCCATTTCCTAGTATGTGTCAATATATGGTTACATATAATCCTTATGAACGAAAATAAATGCTGATTATTAATGATGTATTGAGATTTCCATTATTTAGCCTTCATTCCCACCTTTAGTCTTTAGCAATAAACCCATCACACCTCCATGCATAGGTATATATGTTCATTTCTTCTTTAGTCAAGTACTAAGCAAATAGTACTATGTCTATAGTCTGAGACTATCCTATATTATAGCACTTTTCCACGCTTTCTTGTATTCTCTGCAGCACTCTATTTATATAATACAGTCATACTGTAATTGGAATTTGGCAAAGCCTATCAATTCTCTTTAATCTATGAACCAAATCTTCCCAATTGACTGTGATTCTGAATTTGTCCCTAAGGATATACTCATTGCTGTTCACTCTTCTATATTTGGGTAGAACTTGATAAGATTAATATTTACTCATTAAGAATGACCTAGAGAACAAGTACATAAAAATCTGTTCTTGTCAAACATATTATTCCCACTGATTTGTGTATTTTAAGTAGCTGGAGGTGATAAAATAGCATGTTTATGAAGCCATTAGTATCCTGCTAATTGAGAAAGCTTTATGTTTTATTTAAATCACTGATCCTTGACTAATTCTTTTCACTTCAAGTGATTCTGATACTTTCTCTAAGAAACATATTTTAAATGATGTCTTAGATCTTTATCTTGGCTTACATCTATAAAATTTAACACTCTACCCAGAAAGTTCACCTGCTAGTTGCACAGGGATCATAGTGAGTAGGAGTTCCTAAGGGAATGCAGCTCATCCACACTCATTGAGTAAATACAAACTCCAAAAACAAGTGAAGCTGCCAGTGACCATTTCACACAGGAACAAAGACTTGAGTTTACCTATCAACTATGTCATCTTTGGCTACAGAAATGTTCTTTTTAGCCTGACATAGTATCATACACATATAATCCAATATCAGGCAGACAGTGGCAGAAAGGTGAGGATGCAGGCAGAGTCAACCACCAAATTCAGCCAGACAGGGTAAGCAAGTCCTCAATAGTTCCTGCTTCACAAATATGTCTGTCTGATATATTGGACCAGAAGACTCAAGATGATGCTCCAACATTAGAGAGAATTTTGGGTGACTATTCAGGCAGAAAACTGTCTCTGTCATCTTCTCATTTGGTAATTAATTTTATTCCTTCTCAAGTCTCTGATGAGGTTGAAGACTAGATAGTTTAGTTTTACAATTAAGATTAGTTGTTTAGGGAATATGATGTTTTTAGGACTAGATAGAATTTTTAAGTTGATAATGATGAGATATGGTAGATATAGATTTACATTCAGAATTTTAGATTCACCAAGATGGGAAAGTTGGTTTTTTGAACATTGCCAAATACAAATGGCCAAAACACTATAAATGTAACATATATACAATTTCTAATTGTTTCATGGTTCTTCTTGCTGTAGGTGGTTTGTTTTATTTATGTGTAATAAAAATGTAAATGTAAAAATATTTTAAAGAATGTAGAAAAATAAAATAAAATAAAAGAGTACAATGTCATACTTCCTGGGTTACATAACTAGGTATTCATAGCTAGCCTGCTATACATGAGAATAAGGCTCTTGTCAAAGCAAAGTAATCACCTTTTATTTATTTTAACAATGACAGTGAAAATCAGTTAGTGTTCTCAACTTAGTATCTTGCTTCCTAGCTCTTTCTCAACTTCACTGGCTCGTCAACACAGAAGAGGAATGGTGCCTTGAGAATTTTTTGTTGTTTCTTTTTAATGTATACATCTATATGATTTCACAGATATAAAATAAACTACATGCAGCAGAAAGAATCATGAGACAATTAGGAATTATATAAATGTTACATTCATAGTGATTTGGCTATTTGTACTTGGCAAATTAGAAATAAACATCTTTCTTATCTTGTTGGGTCTAAATTTCTTAATGAAGATCAATATCTATCATATCTCTTCTCTATTAATTTAAAACATGTATTTTGATCTAAAAGCATCCTAATCCCTAATGTACTAAGCTTAACTGTAAGACTAAACTATCTGGTCTTCAACCCCATCAGAGATTTGAGAAGGAATAAAACTAAAATACCTGTGTAAAGCTGGAGTGCAGTTTAGTAGCTTCCAAAATGAAACAATGACTGAGACAGTTTACTGCAGGAACAGTCACCCAACACGCTCTATAACCTTGGAGCATCATCTTTGGCCTTTTAGCCCAATATATCTGACAGACATATTTGTGAGGCAGTAATTATTGAGGACTTGCTAATCCTGCCTTGGCAGAGTTCGGCCATTGACCCTGCCTGCATCTAAGCTTGCCTATTTGTAGGCAGAATTCTGTCTGTGACAGAATTTTGCCCTGTAGCTGGTTTGCCACATTTGAAGCCAACTCAGCCCCTTTTCATTTTCCTATGAAGAAAGTGGGTGGAAAGTGGATTTCTATTTAGAGTAAAAGTAATATCCAATGGATTTTGATTCCTAAAAACCTGTTCTCATGTCCTTACCTTTTCTGTTCTTTTCAATCAATCCCGAACAATCATGAACAGGTAAACTTATATAATTATGAGTTGTAAGACATTATCCTAATAACTACAGTCACAGAGCAAGGTTATAGAAAGTTTTCAGAGATTTCACACACCAGCAGAAACAAAGCCAGATAAAAAAAGTTGGTGAAAATCCACATGGCTTTGGTCCTCCATGCCTCTAGGATTTTGAACTATGCAATCAATCAAATCATCAATTGAAAACTCACAGATTTTTTCTTAACAATATCAATATCAACCTTTTTATATTACCCTATATTTTTCAGATGAAAACATTGGTCTTAAGGGTATACAGTGGGTTTGAGGACAGCCTGGTCTACAGAGGGGATCCCAGAACAGCCAGAGTTATACAGTGAAATCCTGTCTGAAAAACAAACAAAAACACAAAAACAAAATGAAAAGATCTTTAATAACCACCCAAATTATCAAACATCCTACAGACAAGAGAATTGAAGACAAGAAAAGAGATTTGACAAACAAATGAAAATAAATTTTAAAAAATGTTCAGCAAGTTTCACCCTTCATAGTTTCTAACCGTTGAAGTTTTCATCCTAGCCTCAAGTCAATACCCTCCTCAATCAATTTTTTAAGACAAGAAAGACAAATTATTTTACTATTTTTAGAGTTGGTTCTTTTTCTTTTCCAATATTGCTTATTCCTTCAATCAAACTTTTTTTTCCAATTCAGTGAAGTTCAGGTGATTTTTATTTTTATTTTTTATTTTTTTTAATTAATTTATTCTTGTTACATCTCTATGGTTATCCCATCCCTTGTATCCTCCCACTCTCTCCTCCCTCCCATTTTCCCCTTATTCCCCTCCCCTATGACTTTGACTGAGAGGGATTACCTCCCCATGTATATGCTCATAGGGTATCAAGTCTCTTCTCAGTGACCTGCTGTGCCACTAGATCTCTCCCTCCAGGGGAAATAGTCGAATGTGAGGCACCAGAGTACATGAGAAAGTCATATCCCTCTCTCCACTCAAGTATGGAGACTGTCCTGTCCATGGGTTAGATCTGGGTAGGGGTTTAAATTTTACTGCCTGTATTGTCCTTGGCTAGTGCCTTAGTTTGATCGGGACCCCTTGGCCCAAATCTTGCCTATCATAATGTAGGGCTTCCTCAAGACCCAACTATTCCACTCCTTGGAATATACCCAGAAGATGCACCAGCACACAAGAAGAAAATTTTCTCAACCATGTTCATAGCAGCCTTATTCATAATAGCCAGATCAAGGAAACAGCCTAAATGTCCCTCAGTAGAAGAATGGATAAAGAAACTGTGGTACATATACACTATGGAATACTACTCAGCTATTAAAAACAAGGAATTCCCGAAATTTGTGGACAAATGGATTGAGCTAGAGATGATCATAATGAGTGAGTTAACCCAGAAGCAGAAAGACTCAAATGGTATATACTCACTTATATCTGCATACTAGCCCAAGGGGCATGTCCCACGAAAGCCTTCACTTACCAGGAAACTGGGACAGAGGGGAGGACACCCTATTGGGACTCTAGATGAGAGAACCATGTGAGAATAACAATGTAGAAGGATCCAGTGGGTCCTAGAAACCTACAATCAAACTTTTTTTAAGATAGTCTCTAATTCCTTCTCAACCACAGTAGGATATAACAAAAAATAATAAGAAAAGTACTACTGGGCTTTTAGAGAAAATTTTGGACAGACAGCACAATTAATCTCTCTAAATTTTATTCCCCATTTCCTTTTTTGGTTGCTGCACAATAGGAAGCCATAACTTCTACTGACCACCACATATAGTTTTATTGAATCCTTTTTTTTTTTTTTATTTTGAAACAGGGTCACCCATATAGACCCAGGTAGGCCTGAACTTACAGCTAGCCTCTTGCCTCTAACTAACACTGAGATTTCAGACCAGCACTAATATACAGTTTGCATATCTTATTTAAATAGTAGGTGAGGAGTGTGAGTCTCTGTTTTTCTTCCTTACTTGTTTACAACATACTCGAGTACCTCATGTCTTATTACTTAATTTCTCTGATTTTAAGATATCTCACATTTTAATACCAAGTCAATTATATGTTTAGTTTAGGTAAGCCCCATACTCAAACTATGAAAAAGACATAATTTTTATTATTCACATAAAATTAAGAGATTGAAGATGTAAATTACTTTTCCAACAATGGAAAGATACTAAAAGTGGTGTCACCATTTTAATAGAGACATTACACTTTCCCAATCATTTGCACTTGCATTGTTGTATGTGTAGGTAATGTGTGATTATTGTGAGAGCTCTGTGAAACACTATTGTGAAATTTTTTTTTTTTGGTTTCTTTAAAACAAAACACAGAAATGTTATGGCAATATATTTTTGTTTTATGTCCAGATATGGAATATGGGGGCTGCTCCAGATGGTCCACAGCACCTGACTGTGATGTGCTTCCTGATCTATTAGGGGTGTGATTTTGGCAGCGGGACAGAGCTTCTGCAAATGTATGATATTTGGAATTCTGGGGACTCTTGAGAGAGTATATAAATGTGAGAGCTCTGATAGTGGCTGCAGTGGTTGCTGCTTCTCCTGCTGTTGCTGCTGTTGCTGGTTGCTATCATTGCTGTTTTTTTGTGCTTTGTCAACTGGTAGTGTGCAAAGAGAAAAGAAAAAGAATTGAATATCCTAAAGGTGAAAATCACTCATGGTCCTAGGAACTCGACACCTGTAATCAGCAGAAAGAGGTAGTAACCATATATTTTCTGGGACACAGATAAATCCTGAGTATAGAAACACATACATCATCATCATCATCATCACACTCATGATTATCATCATCATCAATATCATCATCATCATGATTGTCATCATCATTGATATTGTCATCTTTTTTGATGTATAAAATCTGTATTGGGACAAACGTTGCTTATCAGGACACTTTTATATGTCTTTTAGTGTAATTTTGTTGCTAAAGACTCGACCCACAATACATTCAAGAGAAATAAGAGACTTTATTGTCATCTCATCAGCCCTCAACTACCCTATTTCTGGTAGAAAGCCATGGCTAGTGCAGTTTCCCTAAAAGAAAGTTGACAGATGAGAACAAAGTATGTTAGAATTGCAATTCTTTGTTTACCTTACTCATCTGTTTCTGATGACCCTTTAAAATCAAAGCAGAAGTTCATCAGACAAGGTTAATTTGGTGAATTAAACATTTGGGAAGGAAATGAACTCATGATGCCGACAACCAAAAGTTGTCACTGTTTTGACAAAATAATGCTTCAAGATGACAACTACATCAGGTGAGGTGAGTTACTTACGTCCTGAACCCCACCATGTGATGGCAGAAAAAAATGCTGAATCTTTCTGAACAGTTTCTAATCTGAGCATCTCCTGAAGAGCTAGTACTCTGACAGGAGGCAGCATCTTTTTGACAGTATGAAACAGGAAGACCACGAGCTGAAAGAGCTGGGCAATGCTTTTCCCTGTCTGTCAGATGGGCAAGGATATCTCGGCCTATGATAAGAAGGCTACAAGTCTTTAACTTTTTTCTCTGTCAGTCTTTGCAGCATCCCATAATTAAATCAGGCGAGTTGGAGTAATGGCTTTGAGCAAGCAAAAGAATACATCCAGATATTGTATCCTTGAAGTTTCACCAACACTCTTCTGGGTCTCTTAGGAATGACAGGCAGCCCACTGTCATCTTAGTTTCACCCTGTTCCCACACTATCTGATTGTATGTATTTTGTTTAATAACAACATCCAGAAAGTAGGGCATTCTAGGTCTAGGATTATTTTTAATTGAAATAAAAATTAAGGCCAGGACACATCCAAGAACTGGGTGATTTTGATTTCTCATTGAATACTATTATTTTCTCTAAGATATGTGAAAACAGAAAAACTGTTCTGTGCAACAATGCATGTTTGCACATGTACACATATATATATTAATGTTTAGGTATGACTGTAGAATTAGTGTATGTTCAGATAAAGTATATACAAACTTAAATTAAGTATGTAACAACTAAACATTCTGAAATGCCAGCTTCCTTTTTGATTCAGGCATATTCTAATATTAATTTTCCAAATAATATAAAACCAAAATCAAAATTTAAATTAATGATACATATTTTTGGCAACACACAATAAAGGACATCATTTTATTGACAGTATTTCTGTAGACTGTGAATTAATTTAAATTAGTCTTCAACTCATAGTCCAAAAACACAAACAAAAATGTCAATTACATAAGAGCACCAGAGCCACTGCAAAGACCTATAATAAATACAATGATGTTACTTTTGTATTCTCCTCCTGCTGCTGCTGCCGGGGAAGATGACAGCCTAATCATGCCTGCCCAGCACTGGGCTGTGAGTTTACATTACACGGCATGTGTCCTGTCATTACTGCACGGTTTGGGGGGATAATGGTTTTGTCTAAACGGTACCACAGGCAGAGAGCATTCCTGAAAGTCACTCAGCAACTCACAAAGGAGATTTTCTGCATGTTTTAAAATGTGCTAGGGGTTTAAATGTGAAATGATTACTTGCTAGAGGGCAAAGAGGAGACATAAAAAATCTTGTCCTCTTTAACAATAGCACAACAAATGCTGACATCTATATTCGTGTCTATTTACATAACAATGAATTAATCTATTTTCAGTGAATGAACAGTGATCAGTGGATGCCCCTAAGACAGAGACAGAGCCATTGAAATTCATATAATTGTAAAAAGGCAGGTGGAGAGAATTAACTGTGGTAATAACAATCACATTTTGCCAAACATTAGCAAGAGAGAACTAGAATTTAAGATCTCCATCAGACCCCTCCACATAGAGCTTGAGAAATACCAGCCAATGAAGGAGAGGAAGAATTGTAGGAGCCAGAAAGGTGGAGGACACCAGAAGAAAAGCACCCCTAGAATCAACAAGCAGTACTTTTTGGTGCTCACAAATACTGAAGTGGCAATTACAGAGCCTACATGGGTCTGCAGTTGGTCCTATGCATATATGTTATCTTTGTGTTTTTGTGGGGCACATAACAATGGCAGTGAGATTGTCTCTTACTCTTTTGTCTACTCTTGGGACCCTTTTCCTCTAAGTGAATTTCTCACCCAGCCTTGATATCAGAGCTTATGCCTAGTTTTATTGTAGTTTATATGCCTCATTTGATTGATATCCCTGGTAGGACTGCTCTTTCCTGAAGGGAAATGGTTCTGAGGAAGAAAGGAGGGAGACTGGGATAGGGACTGTGGTGGGGAACTGAAGGAGTGGAAGGAGAGGAAACTGTGCTTTTGATGTATTATATGAGACAAGAATTTTAAAAAAGTAAACAAGAGCACATGAAATTGATAAAAGTGGTGCTAGGGTAGATATGGACTTGTAGGAGAGGGATTAGATGGTAAATTAATCAAAACACATCACATGTATATATAAGATTTTTAAACAATAAAAAAATCTTAAAGAAGATTTTTTTAATTCACTAAATTCCAAAGGCTATAGTATGTTCACCTTAGAGAACTACCACAATGTGAAGAAAACTAAAATTTACCTAAACAATAAAAGTCATTGGAGATAGCCTTATGTGGAAAAATAGTCCTGAAATGTTAGGGGTCACTGATCTAGACAGGGATGATGGGGTCTGGTAGGTAGCTAAGACATTATGTTTTTAATTTCTTCATTTTTAATTTGTTCATTTTACATCCTGGTGGTAGCCCCTTCCCTTGCCTTCTCCTAGTCCTTCCCTCCATCCCTCATTCCCCTCTCCCTCACCAAGTCCTCAGAGGGGGGGGGGGCCTTATCATCTGACCCCAGCCTATTACGTTTCATCTAGCCTGAATCCTCTTCTGTGGCCTGGCAAGGCAGCCCCACTAGCTGAAAGTGATCAGTGAGTGAACACGGGATTCCATGTCAGAGGTAGCCCCTGCTTCTCATATTATGGGATCCAAAAGTAGACTGTGCTGCCTATCTACTACATCTGAGCTGGGGGGGTCTAGGTCTTCACCATGTATGGTCCTTAGTTGATCTATCAGTTTCTGCAGTACCCCGACCATGCATATTTGTTGTTTCTCCATTGGCCTTTGTGTGGAGTTCCTATCCCTTACAGGTCCTTCTATGCCCCAGCTCTTCCACTAGACTGCCTGTCATCCACCCCAATGTTTGGCTGTGAGTCTGACCATCTGGAGTCTTTCAGAGGACCTCTATGTTACGTTCCAGTCCTTTTCCTTTTCTTCAACTGATTCTGTCATCTATTCCATTTGCCTTTCGGAATGAGAATTAAGTATTCTCCCTATGGTCCTCCTTGTTATTTAGGTCTGTATATTCTTGGGTGGTTATCCTGTATTATGTGGCTAATATCTGCTTATAAGTGAGTATATACCATATATGCTCAGACACTATTTTTAAAAATCACTACCACTAACGTATCTAATTCCTTTACTAAACATGAATATTCACATCATAAAACCTTTCCCTTGGGACAGGAAACTGACTTACTTGAAAAATTATAGAACCACATAAGGACCTCATATTCATGTCCTTGGATATTCACCTTTGACCAATATCTCCCCCATGCAGCAGGCTGCTGAGGATCAGTTGCTGCATTTGAGCTGACTGCACACATTTCCTCCCAGCATGGGAAAGAATGCAGAGTTTGACACTCTTGCCTTATGAGGGCAATTTATTTTGACAGCTTCCTCACCTCCCTCCCACCCCCCAAGTTGTCAGCCTTCCAAGATGCTACAGATTGAACTCTAATCATCCAAAAACCCCATGGCTTGAAAATGAAAGCAGAAACTTGGGAACAAGAATCGAAGACAGCAATGCAGTTATTGTCTTGGTGCTTTCCTAAAAAAGCCAAGTGCTCAAAACCAACTTTGTTCTTTATTTAGATTTTTGTCACTGTCCGCCCCCTTCTCCACTTGATACTGTAAATATGTGCCTTTAAGTTCTATATTTTCTATTGTGGGACTCAGTTCATTCATTCTCTCACTTGTATAATAAGTTATCCATGCAGTGTTTCTTTTTGCAGTTGTTGAGTAACTCCTGCATCCTCTGTGAAAGCAAGGAAACTTCCCTATTTCCAATTCTCTCTCTCCTCCATGTCCTAAACCTCTCCACCTGTGACATCCCAGAAAGCTGTCTTGTCAGGAAAGCCAAAGGGATTGTGCTGCCATTGACCTAGTTTGAAGTTTGTTAAAAAACAAACAAACAGTGTGTAATGATATTATCAAAGGTGTTGCTTATTGCTTCACACTGTTCTGTTTACACAGTCTTCAGAAAGAAGTCCATCTCATCTATTTCAACCAATGGATTCCTTCCTGAGAATATTTTCTGTTTATTTTTTTTTTCTGGTTGTTTGTATTTAAGAGGCTTGAAAAAGGTATAGCCAGTATAAGAGGTGACTACCTTGAGGATAGTACTAAAGTTAGCAAACATGGTGGAACATTTTATTTGTCTCTTTGGTTCTTCTTTGCTTTCTATTTCATTTTCCATCGTATTTCAAGTAGTTTTCTTTATTGTTTTAGTACTACTACTCCTTTTATTAATATTTATTATCATAATTATTATTTAGCTATTTGTTGGTTGTATTGATTTATCTTTTAACCAGGTATTTTTCAAGTATTCTTTAAATGTCAAACATAGTTTAGGCTGTATAACATATCAAATCTGCCCGTCTAGAGCATTCTCTACACAGAGAGCAACATAGCTACCTTTCTATAGTGACAGATATAGTTATCTCTGTCTTGTAGAAATAAATAAATAAAACATAGGGCTTGAGTAACTTTCTTAAGCCTCTATTGCAAATGAATGGAGAAGCCACTTTAAGGTAAATTAAAAGGCTTCTGGAAGAAGACACAAAGGACTTCATATTTTATTTGAGCAAGATGTAGTAATGATTTATCATCCCATTAGTTATGTCAATTTGTCCCATAAACTTAGTTGACACAAGACATTTGGTGTTCCTTATTGTTTTGTTATTGTAAAAAAAAAGTGTCTGTGTGTGTGGGGGGGGTGTGTTTGCATGAACTTGTCTATATCCATACTACATGTGTGCAGGTGCCCTGTGAGGGCAAAGAAGGGTGTAAATCCCCTAGAGCTGGAGTTATAAAGCTTGTGAGCCACTAGGGAGTGGCTAGGAATTGAACTCGGGTCTTTAGGAAGAGCACTACATGCTATTAACCACTGAGATATCTCACCAGTCCTCCTTTTAAGTTTTATAACATTCTAAAGATTCCCCAGATGTCATGCCATTAAAAGCCTATTCTAAATTATCAAGCTAATATGCCAGTATCTACTGTTCCATGTTCAATATCAGCTGTATGGTGTGGTGCAGGCCTGTTATTTTAGCAGAGATAGAGGCAAGAAGATATTGAGTTTAAGCATGAGTTTAAAGGTCAACCTGTGCTGCAATGAAGACAGTGCTAAAAACAAGCAAACAAAAGTTTAAGGAAATTCATGTTTGCTATAAGTAAGACTCAGCATTGTTCAGGATTATGACTGATGCTGTTCCAGATAGCTTTCTTAGTAGACCCCTGATGTAAGGTAAAACCCAATCTCACTCATGTTACACACAAGCATATTTAACAAACTTCAGCTATTGAAAACATGATGGTTTAGTAAGTAGATTAAAGATATTACTTTAATTTTCAATGTTGGATTTTGGACTTTGACTATGAAAAAATGACAAGTACCAGATTATACAGAATCACCACCTTCAAACTGGCATTAATATCCTTTGATAAAGGTTTAGAAGATAAAAACCTCAGTCTTTGGGACAAACATAGAAAGTGTTTTTTCCTTTATGCAAACAATGGTAATGGATGGAGCGAACTGAAGCAGAAAATGACTTTATTGAAAGGATATAAATAAATTAACAGAAAGAACAGGAGATTGATGGAGTCCAGATCACAAAATCACCAGAAACTAGGGAACTGTCCATTTTGGGTGGATCCTGGCCACTGGGCCTGATGAGGCTGTGTTCACCTTGAATAATACAGCAATGAGTAGAATAAATGGTGCAATTTATACTCTGGTTTATACTTTTGAGACTATCACACTCCTGAACCATTATATATAGAACTTATCTAGCAAATATCTGCTCTCAAAGCCTTTATATTTGAAGAAAAGTCCCCCACGAGATCTATACAATCATAATTTTTAAAGCTGGGAGTGGTGGGAGAAACTTAACTGCCAGAAATAAACAATAAATGTTTACTTAACATGAAAAAAAACACATTACAGTTTTCTTTCCAATTGTTTATCAATCAATCCATACTGTTCTTCCGTGAACATCTAATGCATTCCAGGCACAGTGGTAAAGTGCTTAGAATTCTGCTGGCCATTTTTGCTCCTCGTTTCCACACAATTCTATACTGCAGAAGGCAGAGCAGTAACTATGGTTTTATATGGACTCCATGGCCTTGGTTGAAAGATGGAGGTAAGGAAACAAACTTAGGTATTTAGTTGCCAGTGTTTTGAAGTGCTCACATACTGCAGAAAAGTCCGGCACCTGCTGAGAAGCTGTTGGTATTTGGTAAGAGCTAGGAGATAGGGAGTTAGTTTGCTTTAAGTGATGTGACCCCTGGTAGGGAAAGCACATGCTGGGGGAGGGCCGACTTTAGAACTAGCTGGGAAACACACATTGAAGTTAATGGGGGAAAGAAAACAAATAAGATGAGAAAGACAGCACTGAGGGCAAGAATGAAGAGGAGGAAGGTGGAAAGAGTGCTTAGAGAAGGAGCTGGGACGGGTGGCCGTATATAAAATACATTGCATGAAAGTCTCAAATAATTAATCAAAATATTGTTTAAAAGTGATCACAAGTCCTGAGTACATATTTCTCAAAAGAAGACAAGCAAATGGCTAAATGTGCATGAAAAACATATCAAGTTTCAAAACATGAGGAAGAAGTGAATCAAAACTACAACAATGTGTCTCTTTAGTTAAAGGAAATGGGAGGTGTTAGAAGATTTAGGGAGGAGGAAATTAAATAATAATATTTTATTAAAGTAAAATATTTATAGCAGAGGGCATGGAGAGGTGGCTCAGCGGTAACGATTACATATTGCTCTTGCAAAGGACATGAGTTTGAGTTCCAGCACCTACAGGTTGACTCACAACTATCTATATTCCCAGTACATTGGATCTGATAATTTTACCTTTTCTGGTATTCATGAATACTATATATGAACATACTGCACAAATGAACATGCAGACAAAAAAATCACATACACAGAAAACAAAATGCCTTAAATTTTTTTAATAAATAAAAACTAATGAGAAAAAAGTGTAAAATGAAAGTTAAAAATGAATATTTGGAAGATAGATCTCTACCCTGATTGAAATTATGCAGTGTACACAGGCATAACAGTAGGTGTCTGGCAATGAACAACCTTTATAGGCCAATTAAAATGGGTTAATATGCTTTGAATTGTACTGAATATTCCAGGTGTGAGTGGATAAATGCAAAAACAAAAGACTAACAATTTCTATATAGTTTAAATTATTCTTATTCATGCTAGAGACATCACAGTGGATTTTTACTAAATTGAAACAAACATACACCCAACAATATTTCCACATGAGCAGCAGCCTCTGCATGACAACCCTAATCTGTACTTAAGCTATTGATGCCGGAACCCAACAACTACCCATGCGTTTTTGACAGTTTTACATGCATCCTCTTAGCTTTGAAGGCCTTTATCTATACAACTTGAAGAATTCAAATTCAGATTGATTTTTCCAAAAATGCTGACATAAATTAGCCTCTTCAAGCTTACAAAGTACTTTAGCATGCTGTTTCACTTTAACTCTATAATATAGAGAGACTGTTTAAGGATTTTTAGCATCAATTCCACATTGAAGAAGTTGGGAAATCAGAGATTTTTTCTTACAACATATCCTTCTCTGATAGAGAACTCTTTCTCCTATACCAATATAAAATTCTATTCTATTACGAGTAGTTTATAGAGGAACATATAGCCAAATTTTCTAAACCTAACAATTCCATTAAACTATCTAGGCGGGCCAAGGAATTATCTTTCTTTAACCTTCAACACTTACTAACAAAGCCATTATCTTAACAAGAGTTGTGCCCTTAAGTTCAGAAATGAAATTTGTTAAACTCTTACCAGACCCTTCTGTGTTTTCTTTGCAAGTTTCAAAAGCAACTATTTCCTCTCTACACACACAGACATTTAGTCATTAAAATAAATGATAGTTATTCTGTTTTATCAGTGACTATTTATGAGTTAAATAGTTATTTTTGTGTTAAGCATTCAATTAAAACTTGATCTATTCATTAATCTATTCAATTAGCTGAATACTTTTTGAAATTGAAATAAATACTGGAAAATATCTATGATTGTGTTATCATTTACTATTTTGGGGGATCAGAATGCATTTTTGCATCTATAGATTTTTAAGAATAAATACATATAGATAGATGATATGAAATAATAAGCAAAGAAGGACAACAGACTGGGGTCAAAGGGCCCCAAGGCTTTGATGAGGAGGAGTATGGTACATACACATGTAAGAAGACAATATTTTCTGGATATCAGTTCTTGGGGTGATAATTGAGAAGTTGTAGGAGTATATTATGGTGGAATATTTGAACCACTTGAGTATTTTCACATGATTCTCAATAAAAAGGGAAAATACTATTTTACATCCCTACCTAGAATTACTTCAATGAATGTAAAGCTTTACGGTGAGTAGTGGCTAAAACAGAAACTCATAACTGTTTAAAATTCTGAGAGCAACTAAGTGTGAGTGTTCAGCTACAGATAACATTTAGTCAATCTGCGCTTTGTGACCTAAGGCTCTGTGAACATTAAATAAAGTAGAAGGGAAAGAATGTGAGAGCTAAATGATGGGGGGGTGCTGTGAAAGAACAGCAGCAGTGGTTACATATGCAGGACCCTCACAAGACTGAGTCACTTAAAAATTCCAGCATTGGTTTGCATATACTGGTGTACACTATTAATCCCAGGATTCAGAAAGCAAAGCCAAGGGTATTCCAAGACACCTAGTGCTATACAGTGAGACCCTTACTCAAATGAAATTTTGGCAAGGGGCCACTAGTAGGTTGATCATGCCTTGATGGATGGCTCCATATTTACAAGCACACAGGCAATATTAATGCAATTCAATGAGTTTTAAAAATAAAACATCATGTTGGGAGAGAGGTATGTTGGGTATCTCTGCTTGAAGTTGGAAAGGATATGGTAGTGGATGTGATACATTATATACATGTGTATAATAGTCAAAGAATAAGAAAAAATATTATAAATGTCAGTGGCCTATTGTGAGCTGTGTATGTAAAAACTCAAAAGTTAAACAGTAAAGTTGTACATCTAAAAGGAAAATATAAATTAAAATTCATGAGTTGAAATGAATTAAAAATTACTTACACAGTTTAAATTATTCACTCCTTAGACCCTCTTCACCCCAAAAATAGAATGTCAACCCCACTAATGGTTCTGGATAAAAGCAAAATGAGGAATGACTTTGTAAAACTGAAGCAACAGCTAAGGTAGAAAGTAACAAATATTTTGGGTAGTTTATAAGATCTTGGATCAGAAAGACTTTCAAAAGAGAAGCATCCTCTACATCTGAACCTGAAGGTGATCACAAGGTTACAGACATCAAACTGGTTGTTGTGATAGGATTAGACTTGTGAAATCTAAAAGTCAACATATTCTCCATGTGGGAGAGGGAAGAATCGATAGGGGCCAAGGGCAGTCAATAGCAGATGGCTGTGCTGAGATTCCCAAAGAACCACATGCTCAGACATCTACATCTTGTGTGGTTAGTTCTCTCTACACTCTCTAGATTTCTGAGTGTTAATGGCCTTTAGCCTAGTGACATTCAACAAAGAAGAAACAAGCAGAAGATTACTTGTTACAGGAGTGCTGACAGTGGCTACTATCAGCAGATTGCTTTCTCTAAAGGCAACATAATCTTGGGATGGAAAAAAATGAGGTCAGAGAGCTATTCTAGTCAGCGCATTTAACCAGCCATTTCTATGGCCTAGGTTCTCTTATGTCTGGAGGAAAACCTAAAATCAAAATCATACACCCATTCACTAAACTGACATTTTAACAAAACTTTTTTTGTGTGCCAGTGAGCTTGCCATTCAGCAATAGATGACTAAGGGATGTGGTGAATATAAGATATTATTTTGGGATTCCTCTTATGAACTTAGAACTTTGAAGTGAAACTAAGCTGTTAACACAAAGAAGGCACAGATTTTAATTATCATTTCATCAGGTTATTTTTATTTAAGTATTTTTTAGTACTAGACATCACATTATATTAATAATTTATATTTTTCACTTGAGAACATGTTTCAAATTTTTCTTTCACCTGAACAGTTCTGCCTTTTTAAAATGACCAGATATCCATTTAAAACTTTATAGTGGGAATGTGGATGTTTATCCTCAAATGCTTAGGCCTAATTCAAGCGTTTTTGTTTTCCTCCTTTGCTTATTAATGCCTATGCTCTAAAGGGATTAACTTGCAAGTAAAGAATGCATGATGAAGGTACTTAAAATAATTCAATAATTAAGTTCCAGTTTGTTTCTGTTTGTTTGTTTGTTTTTGTGTTTTTGTTTGTCTGTTTTTTGGTGTTGATTGATAAATCAAATAAATTCAAATTATTATATTCTATCTATTCATGATAGTCTATTTCTTCAGTATGCATAAGCAGCTGAAACGAATGACTTCATATACATACTTTATCTTTTTATTATTTATTTTGTATGTGGAGGGTGGATATACTTGTATGGATGAAGGCATGTATGCATCAGGGTATGCATGTGGTAGTCAGAGGACAACTTCTGGCAGTTGGTTGTCTCTTTCTGGCCAGTGAATCCCTGGAATAGAGATTGCATACTCAGATTTGGGGGTAAGTGCTCTTACCAACTGAGCTATCTCACAAGCCCTACCATGCATACTATCAGTGGTCCTAATCCTAATTATTGGGCATCAAAGAAAAAGAATTACAACATAGTAACTTGATGTCAAGATACACAAGTCAATGCTATTTTAGTGTCTAGTGCTGCTTCCTCCTAATAATGACAATGACATAATAATAATAATAATAATAATAATTATTATTATTATTATTATTTTTATTTTATTATTATTATTATTATTATTATTATTATTATATTGTATGTCTTGATGTTTAATTAGAAAGCTTCTATCAACTTCAGGCAAAAGCAAAGGCATCATACAATACAATCTTATAACAACATAGAAAATACAAATCGCATAAATAAAAAAGAAACATTTGGTCTGGATACTTTTTGTTTTGTTTTGCTGTGTTTGTTTGTTTGTTTGTTTTTGTTGTGTTGTTGTTTTTCTTCTTTCTTGGCTGTGCTCAGAGTTAAACTTCATTTTAGAAAACTTTCATAGTTTTAACATGTTTTTTGGGACCTAAGGAAAACTTGAGCTGTGATTTTTGATTCAAACAAAAATTTACACTTTTTCAGTATATACTGTCAGGGCAAAAAAAGTCCAATATCACAGGGACAAACAGTGTTGCAGAAGAGGAATGTGGCCCCAGATCTTGAGTAGCCTGCCTGCTGTGGTCATTAGTTTGAGTTGTAGTTTTTTTTAGTTTGTTTTATTCAGTATCCCCTATTTTTAGGGCAGAGACCTCCCAGAGAATGAGTAGTTGTTCCTTCACTAAAATTTCCTCCTTTCCCTCTCCTCCTTGCAGTTACCAAGGTTTATGCTCTCTGGTCCTATTTTCCCCAAAACATTAATTAAATGATCCTCAAGTCTCCCTTTAAGTCCATTTGTAAATTCTTTCTTTAATGAGACTAAGACTTCAAAAGGGAACTTCAATTTTCCAGGGAGCCAATTGAGAGTGCCCCAGATCATCATAGTCCAAGGGCATAACAGTGCTCGGTGGATCTTATCATGGTGGCAACGAAACAGATTTAGTAAACTTATTTTTGTATGAAATAAAGTTTGTCAATACAGATGAAGTCAACTATTCCCTCGTATGTAGGATGAAAAAAAATTAAAGAGATATTATACTGACAAATATTGAAATGATTGAACCTAGTTCTGCCATAAATATGCATAAGCCCAATTGTGTAAATTTGAATACCTTAATAACACATTCTGTAAACTAATGACACACAGAAAAAAGCATTTAAAAATAGTCAAAGTATGTGTGCTTAGTAGGTGCTCAAGAAAGTTGTCAAAGCAATAGAAATTACTTTTTTTAATGTATGATTTTTTAAAAGAATTAATTTATTTTATTTTGTTCATGTGGTTATTTTGTTTGCTTTTATGTATGTGTATATGCATACTCTATCCCTAAGAAAACAAGAAGAGACCTTCCTATCCCACTAGAACTGGATTTATGATTGGTTGTGAGCTACGATGTGGTTTTGGAACTGAGAGAGATTGACAGGTGCTCTTCACAACCGAATGATCATCTTCCCACCCACCTCTCAGATATTATTTCTTATAAAAGGCTTTCACTTGACAGACTCAAGTTTCATGGTGTGACAGTAGAAACACTGACTAATATGATATACCTTAGAATCCCAACACCGCATATTGCACAGTTGGCTTGCTACAGATTAGTTTATTTGGCAGTCATACACTCCTAAGAGATATGTCTACCTAAAAACCTGAAGCTCTGAATGACTAACTCTTTCAAAAGTTAACAAAATAGACATAATCATCTTATATACTTTCAAATCTCCACATTAAATTTCCACCTAGGCCTCTGTCTCCTAAATATCCCAATTTTAGATGTGTTTCCACTACTGAGATATAGAATATGTATATTCCACTATTTACTATCTATTTGATTACCTCACTTATTTAATTTAAACTTGCTTTAAATGAGAATATGTCACTACATTGATTAGGAAATTAATATAATTTTCTGTAAATGAGAAGGAACTATAAAATTTATGCACTGCAATTATTTTCAAATTTCTCTGCCTGTCAAAAGTTCTGCTTGAATATACTTATGTGATAATTGAGAAAGGTTGTGGCCCATTATCTTTTAACATGTGAAATTTTTAGCAAATCAAAGGCATATCAGCACCAAACTGTGATTCGTTCTTGAAAATTAAATAAAATAAAATAGAATATATAGCTAAAATGGATTTTCTTCACAATGAGGTATCCCTACATTATTATACCATTTAAAATATCTATTGTGAATATTGAGTGTATAGCACAAATATGTACTTTGCGCTGAGAAATCTTGCCTCATATCCAATGTGTCTTCCAGCACAATAACATATATGTTATTTCTTCTCCTATTATTATATTATACTTTTGTACAAAATATCAATATATAGATATTGATCTATGTATCTCAATCTCTCTATTTTAGAAAACTGTCTGTCCTAGTACACATCTTTCCAATGCCCTCAGAAATTTATCTTAATCTTAGAGTTAGTGCATAGAGATGTATTATTGTAATTCATAAATTATATATTATTTACAGTCAAAATTCAGGTTAGTTTTCTAGTTGTGGCTTTATCTTCTTCTATTCACCATTTTGTTCATGTTTCTTCTTATAACACAAGTTTCTGAAAAGACAACTGTTTCTATGTATAATGTATTCTTAATTCTGAAGGCATATTTCTTACATGTGGCCATTCACTGAATTCATTTTGAAATTCTTTCACAGGCAATTTTTTCAACACCCTGAATGGCCTATATGTTGTAGTAACCTGGTTCACCTAGGTCACAAACGGCATCTCAGTTATCATAGATTATAAGCCATTTCCTTTCCACTTAACATGCACCTATGGCCAACTTTTAGTTATGATCACATGGCTCAGAGTGCATGTGATCGCATCTTCTCCAATAACTTCATCTAGGTCTTCTCTACAAACAAGGTCCAGGTTCCAAGTTCTAAAAGACCAAGCTGCTTTGAGGGCTGAAATGATAGCTTAGTTTTTTAGGTGATTGCCTTGTAAGCTTGGGAACTGTCTTTTACCTTTGGAATACCCTAACAAGGAGAAAAATTGGACAGTGTGGCATATACCTGTAATATCAGGCTTGGGGAATCAAATCCTTGGAGCTCACTCATTGGCCAACTTAAGACTTGGTGAATCTCAGGCGAGAGTAAATTATTAGGAAAGGTTGTATGGTTGCTCTTGAGGTACAGTGGCTCTTCCAGGGAGCTTATTTCTGTCCTAGCTTATTGATTGTCTTTTAAATACCTCCCCAAATTACAAAAAGAAAAAAACATCTTTTTTTTTGTTTGTTTGTTTTTTTGTTTTTTTCGAGACAGGGTTTCTCTGCATAGCCTTGGCCATCCTGGACTCACTTTGTAGACCAGGCTGGCCTCGAACTCACAGCGATCTGCCTTCCTCTGCCTCCCAAGTGCTGGGATTAAAGGCGTGTGCCACCACGCCCGACTGAAAAAAAACATCTTTAAGGAATTTCAATTCTTTCATCATATTCACTTCTTTTATAAAAGCTGATTATAGAATGTTTTTCATTCTCATTTTTCATTATCAATTAAAATTATATTTATTAAAATGATACATACTGTTTATAATGATGACCCAAGATAGCAAATATTAAGTGTACATTTGATCTTTAAATGTGTTACACATCCTAAATCATATTCAGCTATGGATTGATACTTTCTCCAATGTGAGTTGGCTCACAGTAAACTAAGAAATTCCACTAGTAATCATTTGCACAATGAAGACTTACTGCTTTCCATTTGCACATTTACAATTCACTTCCTTATTCACCAGTTATCTCTAAGTTTTACATGGTCCAACCTTCTTATGGTTTAACATCCTTTTTTTTTCTTATTTTTTTTCATTAACTCATTCTTGTTACATCTCAATGGTTATCCCATCCCTTGTATCTTCCCATTCTTCCCTGCCTCCCAGTTTCCCCTTACTCCCCTCCCCTATGACTGTGGCTGAGGGGGACTTCCTCCCCCTTTATATGCTCATAGGGTATCAAGTCTCTTCTTGGTAGCCTGCTATCCTTCCTCTGAGTGCCACCAGGTCTCCCCCTCCAGGGGACATATCAAATATGAGGCATCAGAGTATGTGTGAAAGTCATACCCCAACTCCACTCAACTGTGGAGAATGACCTGTCCATTGTCTAGATCTGGGTAGGGGTTTGAAGTTTACCACCTGTATTGTCCTTGGCTGGTGCCATAGTTTGAGTGGGACCCCTGGGCCCAAACCTGCCTATCATAATGTTCTAATTGTAGGTTTCTAGGTCCCTCTGGATCCTTCTACTTTGCTATTCTCCCATGCTTCTCTCATCTAGAGTCCCAATAGGATGTCCTCCATTCTGTCCCAGTTTCCTGGTAAATGAAGACTTTCATGGGACATGCCCCTTGGGCTAGTATGCAGATATAAGTGAGAATATACCATTTGAGTCTTTCTGCTTCTGGGTTAACTCACTCATTATGATCATTTCTAGCTAAATCCATTTGTCCACAAATGTCGGGAATTCCTTGTTTTTAATAGCTGAATAGTATTCCATAGTGTAGATGAACCACAGTTTCTTTACCCATTCTTCTACTGAGGGACACTTAACATTCTTTTTTAGAAGTTGTTGGAAATAAGAGTCTTTCTTTGGACTCTGCATTACTTTGCTTATGTGCTGTTATTATTGCATGTTTAAAAGGCCAAGGATCAATAACATGTACAGTCTCAGGAAAAAGATTACAGCACAGCATAAGTAGTGTAGGGGAGCAGACATGGACACAAGGGACCCAGTGAGGAGCACATGCCCAGGAACTCAGCATATCAGAAGCAACTGAAATGGTACCTTGCAGCAAACAGGCTGGCAGCACTTACTCGGCAGCTCCAAGGTGGCAAAAGAAGATATGCTGAACTAGCTATTTTTCATTTCAAGTTATAGTTTTGATCTTCATTTCAAAAGGCATTCTGTCCATTATCGTGGACAGGTCTTTTAATTGTATCAACGTTAAGTTGAATTCAAAGTCTATTATTTTCCTGTATATTATATATTATACTGTCCACTGATAACCCTTACCAAAATATATGACTATTTGAAAGTACAATAGCATTGCATATGTATGTGTTTGCATGATAATTTATTTCTTTGGATAAAGTTTTTACTTTTTATGATGATTTCTTATCATTATTTGGAATATAGGCACTGTTTCTGACTCAACTCGGTATCCTCTGCAGTGCCTAACATGACAAAGACAGAAATGATTGTGTTATAATTCTATGTCTACATAAGTTTTTTATAGATGTTGAAGCTCCAGGAAGTAAAGAATAAAATCCCACTTAAATCAAATAATATCAATAGCTGGAGAAAGCTTAAATATCAGCTACCTTATCATATGGTTAAACACTATAGTTGCCACTAACATTTCTGGGGTTTCTAAAAACATTTGTTTCAAGTCATTAAAAAGGAGGTGTTGATAAAGGGTAAAAAGTATGTTACTATATGTCCTAATAAAGGAATACTGTGCAGTCATAAAACACGAAGCTTGGGAGCATATTCTCTTTAATATGAAAAATTGTTATAGTGGCAAGAAGAAACAGGAAGCTAACAAATTACAGTTATTGTTTAATCACAACTATTAAAACTTAATGGAAAAATAATAGAAATTAAAATATAAATATGGAACAATTGTGGGTGTTTTATTTCCTTTATTGTTTATCTGATTCAAATTTTAAACTGAGACTGTGCTTTAATTTCATGATTGCAGAGAAATAAAATGTATTCTGATATTTTTAAACAAAGTTGCTCAATTTACATAAATTGAATTAATCTCCCTTTATTAAGTAATTACTCTATTAATCACTGCTGAATAGGACAATGTGATAGAAGCATGGTGCAAATCACTGCACTATTGTTAGTTCCTGGAATAGTAATGAGGATACAGATAATTTATTTTAATGTAAAAAGGTGCTTGACTTTCTGCTTCTAATCCAAAGAGCATATCAATTAGATGAGAGCTAAATGTATGAGCTCAAACTCAACATGATGACCTATTAGGTCTCTGGGACTTAAAATGTTTTTAGGTACTTACTATTTAATCTGTAAGGAGGGGGAGCGGGGAGGAGGTAAAGGGAAGGAGAGAGAGGGGGAGGGAGAGAGAGAGCGAGACTAAACACATATAAAGGCAATGGCCATTTGTGTTAATCTCCTAAATGTGGCCTGAGACAAATAATGTGAAGGACTCTGGAGATTAACGCCATCTCAGTGACACAGGACAAATACATCCTACACTATAGCTCTGGCATCCACCAAAACACCACTCTTTCAAATTGCATCAATAACTCTGAGGAATGCATAGCCAGAAGGAACAGATTTCACCAGAGGGAAAGAAACAGTTAAGGGGCCAATAAAAGCATCTTCAGTGTTTAGCTATGAATCTCAGCTTCTGTTTTGTAACTTCTGCTAGTTGGAGCCTCTCAGAAAACAACACTGATAAGCTCCTGTCTGCCAGCATAGCAGATCATCATTTATAGTTTCAGGGGTTGGTTCTCTTCCATGGGGTAGGACTTTGGTTGGGAGAAGCATAGGGAGTCTAGTGGAAAAGTGGGCAGGAGGATAAAAAGACCTAGAGGTATCAAGAGCTCCACAAGAATGCCAACAAGCCCAAAGGGATCTGTGGAGTCTGAAGCACCAACCAAGGACCATGCATGGACTGTACCTAAGTCCTCTACATAGGTGTAACCAATGGTCAGTTTAGCTTCATGTGGGTCCACTAGTAAGGGGAGCTCTGGCTGTCTCTGGACATGGACTCTGTTGCCTGCTTTAAAAAAATTTTTTTTAGTATAACTTATTCACATTATATCCTGATTATTAACCCCTCTCTCTTTTCTCCCGGTTCTTGTCCTCCCTCTTCCTCCCTATTCTCCTTTCCTAGATCTCTGGTGGGGCAAGAGACATCTCCCTCACCATTTGATCACAGTCTATCAGGTTTCACCAGGGTAGCCTGTATCCCCTTGCTCTGTGTGCCCCCAAGGCCCCAAGGCTGCCCCACCACAGGGCAGTGATCAAATCTCAGGCACTGGAGTTCATGTCAGAGGCAGTCCCCTCTCTCCCCATTTCCCATACATGGAGAATGAGCTATCCACCAGCCACATCTGAACAGGGGTTCTAGGTACTCTGCATACATTGTCCTTGGTTGGTTCATCAGTTTGTATAGGCCTCATGGGTCTAGATCTGCTGGCCTTGGTGGTCTCTCTGTGGAGCTCCTGACCCCTGAGTCCTCCCATCTTCTCTCCTCCTCCTCACTCTTCCATACAACTTTTATCTCTCCTCTCAAGTTCCTGCTGCAAGTCCCAGTACCTGTTCTGAACTCCACCACCACTGGGTGGGGTTTTTCAGAGGACATTTATGTTGAGCTAATATCCATGTATAAGTGAGTATATACCATAAGTGTCTTTCCAGGTCTCAGTTACCTCACTCAGGATAATCATTTCTAGTTCCATCTAATTGCCTGCAAATTTCAAGATTTTCTTGTTTTTTGATAGCTGAATAGTTTTCCATTGTGTAAATGCACCCAGTTTCTTTATCCATTGTTTGGTTGATAGACATCTAGATTCTTCTCAGATTCTGGCTAAGATAAAAAAAATTCAAGTAATAGCACATGCTGTCAAGGATGTGGAGAAAGAGAACACTTTTTCATTGCTGGTGGGGGTGCAAACTTGTACAACCACTTTGGAAATTCATCTGGCACTTTTTCAGAAAACTGGGAATAGTGCTAACTCAAGACCCAGCTATACCACTCTTGGGCATAAACCTGAAAGATGCTCCACCAAACATCAAGGACATATGCTCAACCATGCTCATAACAGCTTTACTCATAGGAGCCAGAATCTGTGGCCTACTTTTTGATAACTTCCCCCTGGTGGGACTGTCTTGCTAAACTCTTGAGAGGGGGGGGGACTCAGTCCTGTTGGGACTTGATGAGATGGGGTGGGTGGGTATGGGTGGCTCCCCTTTTCAGAGGAATAGAGGAGGGGGCAGGGAGAAGGGAAGGTGGGACTTGGGAAAGAGTAAGCTAGGACAAGGATGTAAAGTGAATAAATAAATAAATTTATTAAAAAATTATCTTTAGTGTCACTAAAAGTTGCTTGATTTCTAATTGTCCGTGTCATCTAATTCACTCTAATTGATCTGGGAAACTATCCTGTGGCTCTCCTCCTTGGATTGTCAACAAAATTACAAGGTAGTTTGTCTTAAAAGAAGTACACTGTTCTTACTATTTTTCTACAAGGATGATGTCAAGACCTCTTAGAAAAACTTACATCCATGGACATTCATTGTGTTTTACTAAATCCATTCAAATTGATAATAAATTGTGTTTGTAAATCAGGTGACATAAAACATAAACAGCAGCAACATTTGATAACAAATAAAACACTTATAACAATTACCCACAATAGTGGCTATGTGACTGCAATCTCTCCTTTTTGAAATATCACATTAAAAAAGGGAAATCACCCTCTTTCTTGTGGTAATGTGAAATGATACATTGAATACATAATGAATTCATAAAAATGAGATGGGAATTGTGGGGGAGCAGTTAGTGTCTGCATGAGGACCACTCCACTTCAGCTGCTAAAGCTTAACTTTGAACTAAATCATGTAGGCTGCTAGACAACTTAAAGGTACTTTGAGTGTGGATGACTCAAGTCCTATGCAGTGCAGAGCGAGGCAGCGTGCACTTTCAATGAACTGTTTTACAGAAATGAATGGCGTGGAATTTAATACTCATGAAAGGCTCATTTCTGGAGCTTTTATATTTAACATTGTAGAACCTTGGTTGACCATAGGTCATTGAACATGCAGGTAATAAAATATGGAAAAGGGGATGATTACATTACATTTCTGGAGGTATTGAAATAGAGTATCAAAAACTAGCTGATTTAAACATAGACTTCTCATAATTTGAGAAGTTAAAATTTAAAGTCAAAGTGATGGTACCCCCTTATGAAGCCTCTGAAGTTCAGATCTTCCCGTATCATGTTCCTCATGTAATGTTTTTCTCCCTTCTTTATTCTCTCTTCCCTGCTCCTCTCCTCTTTCCTCTGTCTCTTCAATCTGCTCTCTCTCTCTTGTATCCTTCCTTTCCTGCTATGTATCCCAGACTCACATAAAACTCACAAAATTCCTGTCTCTACTCGCAGAGAAATTAGCTTCTGGGTACTCAGGTCTCTTCTAATAAAGACACTAGTCCCTGCATTCAATGCCAATGCTCATCCTCAGGAAGAATTTGGTGCAAAATAAGAAAATATTCTGAGGAAGTGGGATTTAAGATTTATATCTTTTCACCAGTTACAATGCAAAAAAACAACAGTTAGATAATGAAAAAAGGCCTGTATGCAAAGAATAAAAGTGAAATTTAAATGCAGAAAATAATAATAACTTTGTTCCATTCTTTTTATTAATGCAGGGATTATTATTGGAGAACTGATAAATTAAAAATAAAATTATCTCATTTGAAAACCTATGAGCTAATGACTCATTTAGAGATACATTGGATAATTTGTCTCAAACACCAATACCAACACATACACACATATAAATACACACACATACACACATACACATATACCTGACTCTAATATCATGTCTACTTCACTGAGATTAACCTGGCTATAAAGATTATATATCTTCTTTTTATTCTTTTTAGACATTGACAAACTGGTTTTCTTCTAACATGCTAACAGTTCCTTTTTCACCTCAGTGTCACATTAGTATTAGAAAAAGGAAACTAAAATTATAGCTTAGAGAGAGTGTGGAAGACAGTACAAAGAAAATAGCAGCCAGGCATTTAGGGACAATAGAAACATGATAAAACAAAGAAGCAACTTACTTATCAACTTAATCTGTTTAATGAGTTTAAGGAACACAAGTTGATATCTTGAGCATTTTTGTTTCACATACATTTTTTGGAATATATTTTCAATCTTACTGCCACTGCAGTGTTGATCTAGTAGGCAACATGTGGTTGAGTGTCATACATAAAATTAGCAGAGCAACACAATGCTATATAACGATAAGGAATAGATTAGATTATCAAATCTCCTAGGCAGAACCTGTTATGTAGTAGTCAACTTGACACAAGCTAGAGTGATATGAAAAGAGGGAACTTCAACTGAGAAAATCAGTTAATTTTCTCACCACCAGAGTGGCCCATAAAGCAACCCTATGGTACGTTTTCTTGATTGATGTTGAATGTGGAAGGATCTGTACCACTGTAGGTGGAGCCAACCCTGGGTGTGTGGTACTAGGACGTCTAAGAGAACAAGCCCAGAAACCCAGGAAAAGCCAACCACTAGGAATTATTCCAGCATGGCCTCTGTTTCAGTTACTGCCCTGACTTTGCTTGATGAAGGATTGTAACCTGTAAGCTTAAGTAAAAATTTTGCCCCTGAAGTTGCTTTTAGTCATGGTCTTTGTCACAGCAATAGAAACCTAAGACATAATAATCAACAAAAGTTTTCTTTTAGTTTATTGTTTTTGCTGTTGTATTAATATGCAATGATATGGTAGCTAAATTTGGTTGTTAACAAAGAGATATGTATCTGGTTGAGACTCTAAGGCTAATTTTTTGGTAGGATTGAGTGGGAGAGAAGTGTTTGTCAGGGGAATGGCAAGTTCAGGCAGTGGTCTTGAAATAAAGAAATTTAATGAGGAAATGATTGCCTCTTAGCTGTTCAACCTTGCCTTTTACTTGGAAGCACATCTACTCCTGATCCACTGCTATCATCATTGCTGCTGCCTTTTGCTGACATATGAAGCCCGATTACGTGGACTTCCAGCACTGCCTGAAGAATTACAACATACCAGGTATCCTACAAGCTTTCATTACCATACTGTGACTTCTGAGTCATCCAGAATTTTGTATTAAGCAACTGCCAGGTTCTTAGCTTTTTCTCTAGTACTGACAATCATTATTTGGTTACCCAGCATGTATTATGTAAGCCAATCTAATAAATCCCCTTTGAAATGTCATTCTATCCGTTATGTTCCTCTAGAGAAAACTAATACACTTATATATGTTCAGTGCCTCTTAAAACTCTAGAGATTAAACATTTTTGTGCAAAAGCTTGGAAGCACTGCAGCTAAGAAAACAATTTTTTCATAAGAAATGAATCCAGACAGACAGACAGACAGACAGACAGACCCTGGAACCAAACTGTCTGGTTTATATAGTGAATCTCTGGGAAAGGGGAAGGCCCTCCAGTAGGTAGAGGGCAGGTCATGCCAGCCATGCCCTGAAGCAGGACCCAACATCCCAACCGTTTGTTGATAATATATGCATAAAGGGTACAGAAATCTAGTCTTTTGACAGTTTCAGGCTGTCAGTAGGATGGTGACAGGGGGCCAAAAAACCCTGAAAGGTTGGTCTAGTCTGGGACAAGCAGGCTATTGTATTTGTTATTCAGGATCTGTGAAACTATCCATGGCAAATAAACTTCAGGTCTAGGTTATTCAGTCTGTGAGGTTTAGGCTGGAGCACCTGCATTCTGGATGCAAGACCCTTCCCCTCCCCCATATGATCAGCTAAGTCCAAATAAGATTATATGTGATTGCTTAAGTTTGGTGAGGTAAATCCACAAACAGACTTCTCTGAAATTTGAGATTACCTTGAAACAAAGGCCAAATTTTGTTCTGGAGGACTTGCTCCCTGCGGCAAAGTCTTTTTTAAAAATATTTTATTAATTAATTCATATTACATCTCAATTGTTAGCCCATCCCTTGTATAATCCCATTCCTCCCTCCA
This sequence comes from Acomys percivali, assembly GCA_907169655.1. Classification (NCBI taxonomy): domain Eukaryota; kingdom Metazoa; phylum Chordata; class Mammalia; order Rodentia; family Muridae; genus Acomys; species Acomys percivali. Next base: position 50,265,304 of record OU015742.1, read on the forward strand.
TCCCATTTTCCCCATATTCCCCTGCCCTATGTCTGTGACTGAGGGGTCTGTTCATAGTGGCCTTATTCGTAATAGCCAGAACACGGAAACAGCCTAAGTGTCCCTCAGTAGAACAATGGATAAAGAAACTGTGGTACATTTACACTATAGAATACTACTCAGCTATTAAAAACAAGGAATTCCCAAAATTTGTGGACAAATGGATTCAACTAGAAATGATCATAATGAGTGAGTTCACCCAGAAGCAGAAAGAGTCAAATGGTATATACTCATTTACATCTAGACACTAGCCCAAGGGGCATGTCCCATGAAAGTCTTCACTTTCCAGGAAAGTGGGTCAGAGGGGAGGACATCTTATTGGGACTCTAGGTGAGAGAAGCATGGGAGAATAGGGAAATAGAAGGATCCAGAGGGTCCTACAATCCTACAAGAAGAACATTATGAGAGGTGGATCTGGGCCCAGGGGTCCTGCTCAAACTATGACACCAGCCAAGGACAACATCGGTGGTAAACTTCGAACTTTTACCCAGATGTAGCCAATGGACAGGACATTCTACACAGTTGAGTGGAGAGTAGGGACTGACTTTCACACGAACTCTGAACTCTGATGCCCCACATTTGACCACGTCCCCTGGATGGGGAGGCCTGATGACACTCAGAGGAAAGATAGCAGGCTACCAAGAAGAGACTTGATACCCTATGAGCATATATATGAGCATATATAGGAGGAGGTGTCCCCTGTGGCCAACTCTTAACAAAGGCAAATCCAGTGGAGTCCTGGATACCCCAAATAGGTACCCAGTGTTTCTTGGCAGCAGCTAGGGTAGAGGATAACTTACTGAGTGCAAAGTTGCCTCACTCGGAGAGGGAGGCAGAAGAAAAGCCAGACCCATGTGGCCCTGAGTCACCAGGCTGGGTACTCTCCTTTTCCTGGCTTTAAAGATGGTGGAATCAGAGAAGGCAGAGAATGATGAGGTACAGAGAGTGTCCCCGGGAGTCCAGCCTCCTAAGCTGGATCAGGCTCAACTCTCCCCACCCCACCCCAAGTCAAGGGAACCAGATGAATGATTAAACAAACAGAACGAGCTGATTGGAGACAAAGCTATTATATATATATATATATATATATATATATATATATATATATATATGTATGTATGTATGTATGTATGTATGTATATTGTTAGCAGGGGCAGGGGAGGGGGAAGGTAAAGTGAAAAGCTGGGGATGAGGGTAGGGGAAGGGAAGGAGAGAGGGTAGGGAAGTGTGGGGAAAAACAGGAGGGAGAGAGAAAGAGAGGGGGATTCAGGGAAGGGGGGAGAGAGGGAGAGAGAGGGAGAGGGGAGGGGGAGACCCTGGAACCAAAATGCCTGGTTTATATAGTAAGTATCGGGGAGAAGGGAAGTCCCGCCCCTAGGTAGAAGGCAGGACATGCCAGCCACACCCTGCAGCAGGACCTAACAACCAAATCTGTAAAGAGTCTACCATTCAAGCACGAATATCTGAGTTTGAGCCACGATCTCACATTATAAAAATGGGAGTGGTAGCTTCCAACGTTAAGAAGACAGACAGGACGTTAACTTGGATTCACTGGTCACACACACACGTGCGCACACACACACAAACACACACATTTTTAAACTAAAAGTACCTAAATAAACAAAATCATACTATGTTCATTTGAGCTATTTGTAATGTTTTATATTATATAGAGAACAATTTTACTAAGAAGAATGACACCCACATACTTTCACATGATTCATATGCTTACTAACTGGTTTTGTCCGTTTCTCTAGAATGTTTTGAGTTCACTTGGGCTGGAAAATAACTAGAGAAGAAGACATTTCCACCACCACCAGTGATGATAATGGGAAAGTATTAGTGAAAATGCACTTTGAAAATAAAATTCTCTCCAACCAAAAAGTACATCTTGAAACGAAAATTGATTCATGAAAACATATGGAAGCAACAAGATAAATACAGCAGTGTGTATCTACCGGCTCCTTCATTTGTCATTTTTGTCAGCCTTCAAACATTTTTCCCAATGTGTGAAATACAATTTAGGAGAAAAAATTAAGAATGTGTCACAAGACTAGCTTTAATTTGAAAGATTCATCCATCAGTCTGAGGCCAAAACTCTGACAAATTTGACTTTAGAATTTAGAGTATTTACCTCTGATTTGGGTTCCCAGGTAGTGATGACAAGGGACTGCTATCTCATGCCTAAGTTGTTCGTTCCTATCAGTTGCATCGGATTTACCTCTTGGGTGATGTTGTAAGTCTCATAAAGTGGAATAGCTAACTCTATAAAGCCGCAGCATCATTTTAGAATCTTACAGCATATGCTGGTGATAAAGGCACACCTTCAGAGGACCAGCTATGCCTCTATCTCTAGGGGGGATGAAATATAGGTGCTGCAGTGTAGTATGTCAGCTATGACTGTGAATGCTACAGGAAAACACAGAATTACTTAGGACAACAGAGAAGCAGAGGGGGAAGGGACTGTTCAGATATACCCCTTCAATAGAAACCACACTTGGACTGGAATGTGGACTTTCAAAGCTGTGGATAAGGCATGCTACATTATCTGACATAAACATTGAAATAGGGGTTATTTAAACAAGATATGAAGGTGAAAACACTAACTGCATTGTGAAAGACAAAATATATATAAAACAATTCCTAGAAGTCATTTTGAAAAGATGTCTGTGAAGGCAGTTGTACCAGATGTCAGCTGTTAAGACTGTATTGCTCTTCTTCTCTAAGAAGATACTCAGAAATCCCACTGGGGACAGATGCATTTCAGTTAAATTCCAGTGGGCTCCAAACACAAGTGTTCTTTATGTATAAAAGTTTACCACTGGAAAAGGTTGTTGTCATTATAAAAAGCACTCTTGGGTGCTGGTGCACTGACTCAAGCTTTTCTTTATTTAAACTTCCTCCTTTAAAAAGAAAGCAAAAGACATATGTAAAGAGAACTCCTACATCTTAAGAATACTTTACTATTCATGACTTATCACTCTACATCTTTAAGTTTTTCTTTCATTTTTAAGAAAGAAAACACATACATGTGTCTTCCTTAGGAAAAAAGGAACATATGTTGAAAAGCCATAGCTAAAGAAATTCACTCTTTTTTGGGTGAATAATATACTGTTCTAAAATGAGGATAAAACATTTGCTTAAGCATTGTCTTATTAGGCATTTTTGTGTTCAAATCACTTATAATTTGAAATTGTTCACTCTGAAAATTACAACCGACAGCCTACACAGGTTATTTAGCATAGCTTTTATTGGTTGTGCATCCTGGTGTTGGTTAAGATGTCATGATATAGCACCTGACAACATCTGGAATCAATTCTCTATTTCAATTAAGAACAACAAATCCTAACAACAAATCCTGTTCACAATCATTTCATAGCAAGGATCTTCAGTGCAGTGTGAATTTTAACAGTTACGTTGTGTTATTCTTTATGATTTCAGACGTGTAGTCTAAATATTGTATTAATCTCCTCAGACAAAATAGTATAGACTCCCTTAACTTGAGTTGCAAAGTCTACACAAGCAGTTATGAACAAAATGAAAATATATTCATCCATTTATAACAATACTATGAAAGAGCCCTTACAAAATAGACAATTTTGTGGGACATGCCCCTTGGGCTAGTATGCAGATATAAGTGAGTATATACCATTTGAGTCTTTCTGCTTCTGGGTTATCTCACTCATTACGATCATTTCTAGCTCAATCCATTTGTCCACAAATTTTGGGAATTCCTTGTTTTTAATAGCTGAGTAGTATTCCATAGTGTATATGTACCACAGTTTCTTTATCCATTCTTCTACTGAAGGACACTTAGGCTGTTTCCATGTTCTGGCTATTATGAATACGGCTGCTATGAGCATAGTTGAGCAAATTTTCTTGTTGTGTGCTGGAGCATCTTCTGGGTATATTCCAAGGAGTGGAATAGCAAGGAGAGGAAGCCCTATTCCCAGTTTTCTGAGATAGCACCAGATAGATTTCCTTACCAGGAAACTGGGACAGAGGGGAAGACATCCTATTGGGACTCTAGATGAGATAAGCATGGGAGAATAGCAAAGGAGAAGGATCCAGAGGGACCTAGAAACCTACAAATAGAACATTATGATAGGCAGATTTGGGCCCAGGGGTCCCGCTCAAACTAAAGCACCAGCCAAGGACAATACAGGCGGTAAACTTTAAACCTCTACCCAGATCTAGACAATAGACAGGACAGTCTCCACAGTTGAGTGGAGAGTGGGATATGACTTTCTCATGTACTCTGGTGCCTCATATTTGACCATGTCCCCTGCAGGGGGAGACCTGGTGGCACTCAGAGGAAGGACAGCAGGTCACCGAGAAGAGACTTGATACCCTATGAGCATATACAGGGGGAGGTAATCCCCCTCAGGCACAGTCATAGGGGAGGGGGGTAAGAGGGAAATGGGAGGGAGGGAAGAATGAGAGGATACAAGGGATGGGATAACCATTGAGATGTAACAAGAATAAATTAATAAAAAATTAAAAACAAAACAAAACAGACAATTTGAAGTTGAGAGAAAAAGACAAAAATGAAAGTATAAGATACTGATGAGAACTAAAAAAAAAAAAAAAAAAAAAGAACATACTAAACAAACAAACAAAATCCACCACAAACCTGGGTTTTTGATCAATAGATTATCCAATCACAAAAACAAAAACAAAACAAAACAACAACAACAAAAAAAACCCATTAAATTAGAATTTAGGAATTTAGCCAGCAGAATCCTCAAATTAATCCAGGGCATATTCAGTTTCAACAAAGTCTCAAGTTACTACCTTTATTTTTAAGTGGATTCAATCCTTCCTTCGAATGAAATTCAGGTTGGAAGCTTTACATGTTAAACCATATATAATCTTCTTTCATGATACTTACTATAAAGCAGAGTGTGCTGTAGCCTTTGCTGCCCTATGATGTATTTGCTAAAGGAGGCATTGATTTACCTTGTTCTAGGGACACATCTGATATCCCATGTAATTTC
>OU015742.1:50270439-50290421 GCA_907169655.1 Acomys percivali
TTTTAATTAATTTATTCTTGTTACATCTCTATGGTTATCCCATCCCTTGTAACCTCCCATTCTCCCCTCCCTCCCATTTTCCCCTTATTCCCCTCCCCTATGACTGTTCCTCAGAGGGATTACCTCCCCCTGTATATGCTCATAGGGTATCAAGTCTCTTCTCAGTGACCTGCTGTCCTTCTTCTGAGTGCCACTAGGTGTCCCCTGCCAGGGGACATAGTCAAATGTGAGGCACCAGAGTACTTGAGAAAGTCAAATCCCTCTCTCCACTCAAGTGTGGAGACTGTCCTGTCCATGGGCTAGATCAGGGTAGGGGTTTAAATTTGACCGCCAGTATTGTCCTTGGCTAGGGCCTTAGTTTGAGTGGGACCCCATGACCCAAATCTGCCTATCATAATGTTCTACTTGTAGGATTCTAGGACCTACTGGATCCTTCTACATTGCTATTCTCCCATTGTTCTCTCATCTAGAGTCCCAATAGGATGTCCTCCCCTCTGTCCCAGTTTCCTGGTAAGGGAAGGCTTTGATGGGACATGCCCATTGGGCTAGTATGCAGATATAAGTGAGTATATACCATTTGAGTCTTTCTGCTTCTGGGTTAACTCACTCATTATGATCATCTCTAGCTCAATCCATTTGTCCACAAATTTCGGGAATTCCTTGTTTTTAATAGCTGAGTAGTATTCCATAGTGTATATGTACCACAGTTTCTTTATCCATTCTTCTACTGAGGGACATTTGGGCTGTTTCCATGATCTGGCTATTATGAATAAGGCTGCTATGAACATGGTTGAGCAAATTTTCTTGCTGTGTGCTGGTGCATCTTCTGGGTATATTCCAAGGAGTGGAATAGCTGGGTCTTGAGGAAGCCCTATTCCCAGTTTTCTGAGATAGCACCAGATAGATTTCCAAAGTGGTTGTACTAGTTTGCATTCCCACCAGCAATGAAGGAGTGTTCCTCTCTCCCCACATCCTCTCCAGCATGTGGTGTCGCTTGAGTTTTTGATCTTAGCCATTCTGATGGGTGTAAGATGGAATCTCAGAGTTGTTTTGATTTGCATTTCCCTGATGACTAAGGAGGTTGAGCATTTCTTTAAGTGTTTCTCAGCCATTTGATATTCTTCTGTTGAGAATTCTCTGTTTAGTTCCAAGCCCCATTTCTCAATTGGGTTATTTGGTTTGGTAGTGTTTAATTTCTTGAGTTCTTTATATATTTTGGATATTAGACCTTTGTCAGATGTAGGGTTGGTGAAGATCTTTTCCCAGTTTGTAGGCTGTCGCTTTGTTCTCTTGACCGTGTCTCTAGCCTTACAGAAGCTTCTCAGCCTCATGAGGTCCCATTTATTAATTGTTGACATTAAGGCCTGGGCTGTTGGTGTTCTGTTCAGGAAGTTGTCTCCTGTGCCAATATGTTCCAGGCTCTTCCCCACTTTTTCTTCTAACTGACTTAGTGTCTCTGGTTTTATGTTGAGGTCTTTAATCCACTTGGATTTGAGTTTTGTGCAAGGTGACAAATATGGGTCCAGTTGCATTTTTTTACACATAGACATCCAGTTAGACCAGCACCATTTGTTGAAGATGCTATCCTTTTTCCATTGAATGGATTTGGCTTCTTTATCAAAAATCAAGTGACCATATGTGTGTGGATTCATATCTGGGTCTTCAATTCGATTCCACTGATCAACCAGCCTGTTGCTGTGCCAGTACCATGCTGTTTTAATTACAATTGCTTTATAGTACAATTTGAAATCAGGTATGGAGATTCCTCCACAGCACCTTTTATTGTACAAGATCGTTTTTGCTATTCTGGGTTTTTTGTTTTTCCATATGAAGTTCAGAATTGAACTTTCAATGTCTTTAAAAAATTGTGTAGGTATTTTGATAGGGATTGCATTGATTCTGTAGATTGCTTTTGGTAGGATGGCCATTTTTACTATGTTAATTCTCCCTATCCATGAGCAAGGAAGATCCTTCCATCTTCTCATGTCACCTTCAATCTCCTTCTTCAGAGTTTTGAAATTTTTTTCAAACAAGTCCTTCACTTGCTTAGTTAAAGTAACTCCTAGATATTTTATATTGCTTGTGGCTAATGTGAAGGGTGTGGATTTCCTAATTTCTTCCTCGGCAAGCTTGTCATTTGTGTATAGGAAGGCTACAGACTTTTTGGAGTTAATTTTGTATCCAGCCAAATTGCTGAAAGTATTTATCAGCTGTAGGAGTTCTCTGGTGGAATTTTGAGGGTCACTTATGTACACAATCATATCATCTGCAAATAGGGATAGTTTGACTTCCTCCTTTCCCATTTGGATACCCTTGATCTCCTTTTGTTGTCTTATTGCTCTGGCTAGAACTTCGAGTACTATATTGAAGAGATATGGAGAGAGTGGGCAGCCTTGCCTTGTTCCCGATTTTAGAGGAATTTCCTTGAGTATCTCCCCATTTACTTTAATTTTGGCTATTGGCTTGCTGTAGATAGCCTTTATTATGTTGAGGAAAGTGCCTTGTATCCCCGATCTCTCTAAAACTTTAAACATGAATGGGTGTTGGATTTTATCAAATGCTTTCTCTGCATCTAAAGAGATGATCATGTGGTTTTTTATTTTCAGTTTGTTTATATGGTGGATTACATTGATGGATTTCCGTATATTAAACCATCCCTGCATGCCTGGAATGAAGCCTACTTGGTCATGATGAATGATATCCTTTATGTATTCTTGTATTCGTTTTGCAAGAATTTTATTTAGTATTTTTGCATCGATGTTCATAAGAGAAATTGGTCTGAAATTCTCTTTCTTTGTTGAGTCTTTGTGAGGCTTAGGTATCAACGTGACTATGGCCTCATAGAATGAATTTGGTAATGTTCCATCCAATTCTATGTTTTGGAGTAGCTTGAAGAGTATCGGTATTAGCTCGCCTTTGAAGGTCTGGTAGAACTCTGCACTGAAACCATCTGGCCCTGGGCTTTTTTTGTTTGGGAGACTATCAATGATTGCTTCTATTTCTGTAGGGGAAATGGGACTATTTAGCTTGTTTATCTGTTCTTCACTCAATTTGGGCAAGTGAAATTGATCAAGAAAGTCATCCATTTCCCTTAGATTTTCAAATTTTGTGGCATATATGCCTTCAAAGTAGGATCTTATGATTCTTTGTATTTCTTCAGTGTCTGTTGTAATGTCTCCCTTTTCATTTCTGATTCTGTTGATTTCAATACTGTCTCTCTGCCTTTTAGTTAGTTTGGCTAACGGTCTGTCTATCTTATTGATTTTCTCAAAGAACCAGCTCTTGGTTTTGTTGATTCTTTGGACTGTTTTCTTAGTTTCTAATTTGTTAATTTCAGCCCTGATTTTGATTATTTCCAGACGTCTACTCCTTTTTGGTGTTTCTGCTTCTTTTTTTTCTAGGGCTTCCAACTGTTTTGTTAAGTTGCTTATGTGCGATGTTTCCAATTTCTTTTTAAAGGCACTTAGTGCTATGAGTTTTCCTCTTAACACTGCTTTCAATGTATCCCACAAATTTGGGTATGTTGTTCCCTCATTTTCATTGAATTTCAGAAACTCCTTGATTTCTTTCTTTATTTCTTCCCTGACCCATGTGTCATTTAGCAGAGAGTTGTTTAGTTTCCACGTACGTGTAGGCTTTTTGTTGTTTCTGTTGTTGTTGAATTGCAGCCTAAGAGCATGGTGATCTGCTAGGATACAAGGTATTATTTCAATCCTCTTGTATCTGTTGAGGCTTGCTTTGTGACCTACGATGTGATCAATTTTGGAGAAGGTTCCATGGGGTGCAGAGAAGAAGGTATATTCTTTCTTGTTTGGGTGAAAGGTTCTATAGATATCTGTTAGATCCATTTGACCCATGGCATTGGTTAATGATGTTATTTCACGGCTTAGTTTCTGTTTCAATGACTTATCCTTCAGTGAGAGTGGGGTGTTGAAGTCTCCCACTATTATTGTGTGGGGATCGATGTGTGGTTTAAGTTTTTTTAGCAGATCTTTTACAAATGTGGGTGCCCTTGTATTGGGAGCATAGATGTTCAGAATTGTGATGTCGTCTTGGTTGACTTTACCTTTGATGAGTATGAAGTGTCCTTCTGCATCCCTTTTGATTAATTTTGGTTGAAAGTCTATCTTGTTTGATATTAAAATGGCTACGCCTGCTTGCTTCTTGTGACCATTTGCTTGGAATATTTTTTTCCATCCTTTTACCCTGAGGTAATGCCTATCGTTATAGGTGAGATGTGTTTCTTGAATGCAGAAGAATGTTGGATCTTGTTTATGCACCCATTCAGTTAGTCTATGTCTTTTTATTGGAGAATTAAGACCATTGATGTTGAGAGATATTAACGACCAGTGACTGTTAAGAGTCTTAATTTTGATGTTGTTTCCAATCGAGTGTTTGTGTAGTTGTGTTTTTGCCTTGGTATAGTTACCTATTTCCTGAGCAGTTTTGGTTGTAGCTTGACCCTTTGGGATGGAGTCTTCCATCTAGTACCTTCTGTAAAGCTGGATTTGTGGATAGGTACTGTTTGAATTTGTTTTTGTCATGGAATATTTTGTTTTCTCCATCAATGGTTATTGATAATTTTGCTGGGTAAAGTAGTCTGGCCTGGCATCTGTGTTCTCTCAGGGTTTGCAGGATCTCTGTCCAGGCTCTTCTGGCTTTTATGGTCTCTGCTGAGAAGTCTGGTGTAATTCTGATAGGTTTGCCATTGAATGTTATTTGGCCCTTTTCCCTTGCAGCTTTTAATATTTTTTCTTTGTTCTGTATGCTTTGTGTTTTGATTATTATGTGACGGGCAGTTTTCCTTTTCTGGTCAATTCTATTTGGTGTTCTGTAGGCCTCTTGTATGTTTATAGGTATCTCTTTCTTTAGGTTGGGAAAATTTTCTTCTATAATTTTGGTGAGAATAGTTTCTGGGCCTTGGAGTCTGATATCTCTTCTTTCTTCAATGCCTATTATCCTCAGATTTTTTCTTTTCATGGTGTCCTGAATTTCTTGGATGTTTTGTTTCAGGAGTTTTCCAGATTTGGCATTATCTTTAATGGTTGCTTCAAGATCTGTGATTGTATCTTCTAGACCAGAAATTCGTTCTTCCGTCTCTTGGATTCTGTTAGAAAGGCTCGCCTCTGTGTTGCTCGCCTTCTTCTCTGAGGTCTCACGTTCTCGTTTTTCTTCTGTCTGTGTGTTTATCATTGAATCCATTTTCATCTTCAGATCTTGAACTGATTTTTTTATTTCTTTCACCTCATTTTTTGTATAATCCTGAGTTTCTTCCATTGCCTCTTTATAGGTCTTCAGAGCTTGAACCGTTTTAATTATTTCTTCCATCTGGTTATTTGCATATTCTTTAATTTTTTCCAGTTCCACTCTATGTGCTTCTTTTATGTCTCTTACTTGTTTTGCTGCGTCTTCCTGTATTTGATTACGAATTTTATTTGTTTCCTCCATTAATATGCTCCTTATTAAGGATTTGAGGTCATTTTCTTGTATTTCCGTTGTATTTGAGCTCTCTGGGTTGTTTTCTTTGGGATAGCTGGAGACTGGAGACGCCATGTTGTTTTGAGGTTTTTTGCGTATGCTTTTACGCTGTCCTTTAGACATCTTGCCGGCTTTGTTTTCGTTGGGTAGATTCCTGAGTTGGATGGAGGGAGTCTGATGATAGATTCACTTGTTTTCTCACGGTTTCCGTAGGTTGGAAGCTCTTATGTTTCACTGTTGTGGATGGCAGGAGGTTAGCCCTGGCGTTTTGGGCTCTCACAGCCAGTGCTCCTCAGCTTTCCTGTGCTGTGGGTCCTGCAATAGTTCTGGATCTCTGGATGAGCGTTGGGTCAGGCCAAGGTGTCCACAGCCTTCTGGGTTCCCTGCCAGGTCCAGCCAGGGACACTAGTCCCAAACCACCGTCCGAGCTCAGCTAGTATCTCAGGGCCTGAACCGTCTGCCGAGCTTAGCTAGGAATTCTGGGCTCAGAATGCACACAGGGTCCAGCCAGAATTTTTGGGCTAGGACTGCGCACCAAGCTCAGCTAGGGGTGTTTGGCCAAACTGCTTGCTGTGGTCAGTTATTGACTCACGCCGGAAACATCCGCGCAGCTCAGCCAGGAATTCTGGATTCAAACTGCACGCTGTGTCCAACCAGAGTCTTAGAGCCGGGACTGTGCCAAAGGCTCTAGTAGAGACTCTGGGCCCAATCTGTCTGCCAAGCACGGTTAGGGACTGTGGCCCTAAGCTGCACGCCGAGCTCCACCCGAGTCTCTGGGGTAGAATTGTGCACCGAGCTCAGCCAGGGACTATGGACCCACACTGCACCCTGAATTCAGTCCGGGCCTCCAGGCCTATACTGCGTGCATAGTCCAGCCAGAGTCTTGGGGCCGCCGAGCCTGTGTGCACAGCTCAGGAAGAATCCCTGGGCCTAATCTGCCCGGCAAATCCAGCTAGGGCCTCTGGGCTGAATCTGCGTGCTGACCTCAGCCTGCGTCAGCGCCCTAAAACTGCCCTCTGAGGAGAGCTAATGTCTTGAGCAGAACTGCTCTTTGATGAGCGCTAGCACCTCACAGCAGGTGAACTGGCTGAGCTGAGAAGGGCCTTGGGAGGAACTGAGCGTTCAACCCGGCCTGTGTCACAGCAGGGGCGCCTTGGCTCCACTAAGCTGTTGCCTTGGGCAGAATTGCTCGCTGCGCTGGCTGTGTCAGTGTCTCCACAGCACTGCACCCTGAGCTGTACCCGGGACTCTGGGGCTGAACTGTCCGCCGTGTCCAGCTTGGGTCACAAAGCACCACACGACCCAAATCCTGTCCAGTGTCCCCTCTCCCGCAGCAACTCCCACCAGCCACCACACTAACCGCCTCCACTGGATGGCTCTGAGCTGCAAACCTCAGTCGCTGCTGCTGGTGTTGCTGACGCCGCCCGTGCCGCCGCTGCTCTGATCCGAGAAAATCCGCACTCCTCCTGTGTGTAGGGGCACGCAGGTCCTCCGCACCCTGGTCCTTCCGAACCGTGGAGCACTCCTGCTGCTGTGGTGTCGGGATCCTGGTGTTCTTGGCTCAGAAATCTGTGCAATTCCCCGAACTGTTCACTGGAGCTTCCAAACACGGTCCACACTGCTCGCCGCCATCTTGGATCCCTCCATCCCATGTAATTTCAAGCACCCGTTATAAAGAACGGTCTTCATCTCCCTAATCTTTCTAGTTTTGACAGCAGATTAAAACTGGGGCCAGTTTAAGATAAAACACCTTGGATTAGAATGTTCCTAGTGTAATAATAGGCACCCATTCTCAACATTTCTGATTTAGCTTCTTCAACTGTAAGTGAACCGAGACTCCCTCCCATTTAAGAAATATCACCAATTATCAAAAATCTGCATGGAACAGATGCCATTGTTGAAAACTGACTTCAGCCTTGTGACCATCAAAAGCACTGATCATTTGAAATGACTCAAAAATACTACAATACTACCACCCTCTTTTGGTACAAAGCAGTTGCCTTCCTCATATAACAGCAATAAGATTATCGATGAACCCTCATTTGCCTGTGTCTGAGACACAGATCTAGACTCCCGTTTTCCACCTGTGATCTTGCTTTCTAGTGAACTCATGGTACCATATGCTTGCTATTTTTAATAGTCTCCTTCACTTAGACTCCTGAAATTCTGAATACCTTCCCCTAGAGTGAGCACAGAGTAGAGAACAGAGAATAGACATATTGTGGTGTGAAAACTCTTGTCTTCTTCCTGTGTACTTCACCTTCTTTACTTCATCTCATTTGTGGATTCACTTGCTCCATGTGATGTCTTTAATCTTATAACTATTTACTATAAAAGAAATTATCCTTCCTGACTAGTCTATAAAGTTGAACATTTCATGTTCAGAAAATTTCTTATATTTCAAAGACTCTTCTTCATTCAGTTCTCATGTCTTCTCTGCTACAAATTACTACTACTACCACCACCACCACCACAACCACTACTACTACTACATATAGCAAGAATGATCATGAAACAATCAGTAATCTTGTAAATGTTACATTCCTAATGTTTTGGCTATTTGTATTTGGCAACCTTGAAGAAAATACCTTTCCTATGTTGGTGAGTCAAAAATTCTGAACTTAAATTACTATCTATCATATCTCATCTTTATCAACTTAAAATATCAATTTAGATGCTGCTTATGCTGCTTAAAACATCTTAACCCATAAACAACTATTTTTGTAAACAAAGAAACTGTAAACAAAAAAATTGTAAAACTAAACTACCTGGTCTTCAGCATCATCAAAGACTTGAGAAAGAATAAAATAATGACCTGAGTAAACAGGAAGTATAGTTTAGCAGCTTCCAAAGTGAAAACAAAAAAACAAAAAACAAAAAACAAAAAAGAAACAACAACACTACAAAGACAGTTTGCTGCCTGAATTGTCACGCAAAATTTTCTATAATGTTGGAGCATCATCTTCAGCCTTCTGGCCCACTATATCTGACAGACATATTTATGAGGCAGGAACTATTGAGAGATATAACAGATAGGTATTATTCCATAGATGGATAAGGTAATTTAGGTAGATAAGATCTTCTGAAACCTGAGAGATCTATAGAACATGGCATTTAAAGATATTTTTATTGTTTTAAGAATTCTTTGACAATAAGATAGATTAACTCCTGGCAACACTCAGCTTATCTCAAAGAAGATGATGAGCATCAAAGAACCTCCTTATGGAGATGGCTTCTAATATGGGAAACCAGCCAGTGGTCAAAATATCCTCATTTCATCTATGAACAAAGCATTTTAAGTCATGCTTCTTTAAGCCTCAGCTAAAATCTCTCCTTTAAACAAACTATGAGGCTGACAGTACCACCTTTGCAGAGCTTAAAGCAAATATGTTCTGTCTTCATTATTCCACATAAGCAGCATTGGATAAAATTTATTTAAGAATAGGAGCTGGCTTCCTTAAAAAATTAAAGAGGTTTACCCCAGACCTTATTTTTAATCAGTTACTTACATGGCACCAGATTTTCTTGGATTCCATTTGATCACATATGCTTTTAGAAAGTTAGCTGAGTCACCTGTCATCATTTTGTTCACTGTCACGTCAAATTGTACTTCTTAAATATTAGTTCTCATTTATTAATAGCAATATGTGCCATTCCTAGTATGATATGATTCAAAACAAGACTCACAAAAGATGAGAGCATCTGATAAGCAATTATAGATCCCAAATTATTCATTGGGGCACATACAGGAATAATGATCTGAATTTTTATTACAATGATGAAAGAGTCAATTAGCCCCTCATGTTTTGCAGGTTATTAGTTGGCTTTACCTTCTGTGACATAGTTTGTATATAGCTCTTGCTTTGCTTCAGGAGGATGCTACATCTAATAATGAATCTCTTCCTTCTACTGAATGGGAGGGCTCCAGGATTACCTCTACCTTCAAAAAGCTTTGGATGCAGGGACAGCCTGCTCAAATGTTACCACATGGTAGCAGCAGAACAAATCCCTGTTTAAAAAACTACAATGGAAGCTGGGGAGTGGCTCAGTGTTGAGAGTACTTGCTGCTCATACAGAGAATCAGGGTTCTATTCTTCAGCATCTACAATAGCAGCTCTCAATCAGCTGGAACTTCAGTTCTAGGGGATCCACATTCTTTTGTCTTTCAGAAGAAGGGAATATGTAGTTCACCTACATATATTTAGGCAAAGCATTCATACACATAAAGTGAAAAATAATTGCATCACCCCTTTTCTTAAAAAATTAAAAGTAATCAGACGTAGGCTTGGTAAAGTTATTTTCCCAGTCTATAGGCTGTTGGGGATGCAGGTTATCCAGATGAGCCCTCATAGACTGTGGTCACATGGCTGGGGAGGAGGTCCCTTCTGTTAGAGGTCTAGGGGAGGGGAATTGGGTGGAAGAGGGAGGGAAGGTGGGAACTGGAAGAAACAAGCAAGGGGATAACAATTGGGGTGCAATCTGAATAAATTATAGATATTAAAGTTAAAAATTAAAAGTAAGTAAAGACTAGAATTCTGGACTCTGAGAATTGTGTTTCCCTGGATCAAGGAAGGGACTCACATATCTGAATTTCTTTTTAAAAAACTATCTGTTTTTTAAGATTGGTTTTATTTTATATGTGTAGTTATTTTACCCGCATGTATGTTTATGCACCACATCTATCTATTGTCCATAGAGGTCAGAAGAGAAAGTTAAGAACCCTAGAACTGGAGTAACAGATAGGTAACCTCATATAGGTGTTGAGAATCAAACCTGGGTCTTCTAGAAGAGCCCCTGAATTCTGAGCCATCTCTCCAGGTTCACATTTGAATTTTTTTCTGATATTTCTTTTTTTTTAATTAATTTATTCTTGTTACATCTCTATGGTTATCCCATCTCTTGTATCCTCCCATTCTCCCCTCCCTCCCATTTTCCCCTTATTCCCCTCCCCTATGACTGTTCCTAAGGGGGATTACCTCCCCCTGTATATGCTCATAGGGTATCAAGTCTCTTCTCAGTGACCTGCTGTCCTTCCTCTGAGTGCCACTAGGTCTCCCCCTCCAGGGGACATAGTCAAATGTGAGGCACCAGAGTACATGAGAAAGTCATATCCCTCTCTCCACTCAAGTGTGGAGACTGTCCTGTTTGATAAGCTCAAAAGAGACACTGCTACTGGCATCTGAGTACATTAGAAACCATGTGGTCACCAGGAGCACTGTGGTCATGTTAACTTTCTGCTTGAGACTTTGTTGGCATTGGATCAAAGCTTTCTACTGTCTTGTATAAGATTAAACTGTGCTCTTAAGTTTTAGAAATAGAGATTAGAGTCTAACAACAGAATGGATGATGTTATTGAATGGACAATCATGTTAAACTCTAGATTACCTCCAATAGCAATAAAAAAGCTTACAAATTTAAATCAATCAATGTGCTCTGTTTTGATATGAAAGATATACATTAACATTCAACTTGAAAAATTCAAATTGTTTCTGTATAAAAAAAAAAAAAGCAAACAAATACTTGTCAAAGTGCTGTGCTACCCTGCATGGGAGTGGCTTCTACAAATATAGTGTAACAAAAGCAAGCACTTCCCACTTTAGTGGAGAGAAGCAGTGTGAATGTCATTCCTTTCAGAAGCCCCGGATATGTGCCCTGATTATTGATATAATAATAAAGCTATGTTCTTTTCATATGAACTACAGATCTTTTTGATTTAAGTGTAATCCTTTCTTATCTTACATCTGTCTTAAGCATTTTATTTTGGTATCGGAGGAGAGGAGAAAATGGACAGCTCCTTTACAAAGAAAGAAGATTTTTATTTCTTAGAAAATTTCACTATATCTCTAAAACCAAAGAAGAGTAACATAAATTTATATGACACAGATTTGGGATCAACAAATGTGATAAAATTCCAGCAAAACTGGAAATAATATAATTCACACTGCCTTTGAAAATCTTGATAACATTGAGTCTTTTCCCTCTCAGTCCCTTCTCTTCCCTCCCCTTCCCTCCTCTTCCCTCCCCTCCCTTCCCCTCCCCTCCCCTTCCTTCTTTTCCTTGCATGTTCTCTCCTGTCCTTCTGCCTCTAGTCTCCCTCTCCAGCCTCTCCTTATATGGCCAGGCTAATCCTGACATCCTAAATTAAACAGTTATCCACACTCAGCTTCTAGGATTATAGGTGTTATACCTCTGCCCTGGCTCCTGGTTATTCAATGTAAATGACAACTTTCCAGAATTAAGAAGGCTTGCCTAGAGAGGCCAATAACCTTAATATATGGGAAACAAGGAGATCAAGATTTCAAGGTCAGCCTTAGATGCATAGAAAGGTTCAAGTTGCCCTAGGCTACATGAGCCAATTTCAAAAAATCAAAAAGTGAAACAAAACATTTTCTTTTCTAAAATCAATGATTAAGAAGTTTAATTCAAGGATCAAAAATGCCCTTTATTATGCTTTTATTAATGTATATGTCATTACAACCTTAAATTTTTATTCATATAAAACATGATTAGATTAATATATCAATATATAAAATGAGGGGAGAAAGGCTGCTGGTGTATTACAGATGAAAACAAATAAAATGGACTTAGGTTAAAAATGCTATTAACACCAACAGCTTCAGTGAAGTCCTAAGCTGAGGAAGGGAGAAGAGTTTATCAGAAGAATAGGAAATAGTTCTTTAAAATATCTCATCCAAAAGTAACTTTCAAAATAAAGTATTCACAATGGTAGGAACCACTCCTAGCTACAATTGTCTAAAAATGATGAAGTCCTTTATCCATCAGCCATGATGTGGATTCATGTCTAGATTAACAAAACTATGTTCTGTGGGTATGGAGCCAACTGAGTTGAATAAAAAACTTCCCAGATATTTTAAAAGTGCAAATGAAGGTTAGAAAAATGAACTGAAAAGCAAGATAACTCTTGATGCCTCCTCAGTAGTCCATCCTTCTCCATTTACTCTGTCACATCCCTGGTGAATACCAGTGTCTACACATCATTTAGTGCCATTCAGCACTGTCGAAGGAAATATCAGCTGCTTTTAAAACTATTTTGCATTCAGTAGGCATGCTTTCTGGAGTCTACAAGAATTAGAAAACTGAAAAGAAGCCACTTGCTCAGTGCCACTTATAATAATCCCTATTTCTGAACACCATACTAGCCAGAGACTTCTCAGTTCAATCACCTCACCCATTATCCTGTGGAAGCACAAGGGATGATGGAAATGATGTTGGATGAAGCAAATGAAACCATAAACCAGAGCTGCTCAAGATGGAATGGAATGTTCACTCTGCTCTGCTGTGGCTCCCATCTGGGAATAGAATGGCTGTAAGCAAGGGTACATGATGATTGCTTTCCAAGGTAGCCTCAAAGCAGCAAATGGCCACTGAAATGGGATATGACAGGACTAAACACTCCAGACACCACTTCAAAGTCCAAGGACACAATGTATGATGGAAAAGGAAGAACATATTTACAACCTTCTTTTCTCTTAATGGCAGAATGTTAAAGTAGCAGGCACATTATTCACACTTCTTTGCCTAAGGTATACACATAATTATGCCTGAACAGAATGGATAACAAGAGATATAAATGCTATACTTAGCTCCCATTACTTTTTAGAGTATACAACACTAACTTGCTGCATGCATGGATTCTGTATCTGTAGAATCAATTAACACACAAATTTAAAATAAAATGGAAAAGAAAAATTCCAGAAGACTCAAAAACAGAAAACTTAGAGCTCAGCCTTTCACAGGAGGCATAGCTCCAGAACAAAATGCAGATTAGAAAAGCAATATATAAATGAAAAGATAAAATGTTACACAGATGATGTTATGTGCTGTTTAGTTGGACAGGTAATGGTATGCATACAATAAAAATTTACTGATTAAATACAATTCAGTGTAGAGTAACTATTTTATAGCATTTATACTGTACTATTTATCATAAGAGGTTGAAAAGTTATTTGGTGTTTCTTGGAGGATATGCCTATATTATATATGAACAGGATAGCCTCTTCAACAAATGGTCCCGGTCTTACTGGATGCCAAATGTAAAAGAATGCAATTATACCCATATTTGTCACCATGCAAAAAACTCAAGTCCAAGTGGATTAAAGACCTCAACATAAAACCAGAGACACTAAATCGGTTAGAAGAAAAAGTGGGGAAGAATCTAGAACACATTGGCACAGGAGACAACTTCCTGAACAGAACACTAACAGCCTAGGCCTTAAGGTCAACAATTAAGAAATGGGACCTCATGAGGATGAGAAGCTTCTGGAAGGTAGGAGACACTGTCTCACAGAACAAAGTGACAGCCTACAGACTGGGAAAAGATCTTCACAAACCTACACCTGACAAAGGTCTAATATCCAAAATATATAAAGAATTCAAGAAATTAAACACTACCAAACCAAATAACCCAATTGAGAAATGGGGCTCAGAACTAAACAGAGAATTCTAAACAGAGGAATATCAAATGGCTGAGAAACACTTAAAGAAATGTTCAATATCCTTAATCGTCAGGGAAATGCAAATCAAAACAACTCGATATTCCATCTTACACCCATCAGAGAGCTAAGATAAAAAGCTAAGTGACACTACATGCTGGCAAGGATGTGGAGAGAGAGAGGTTCACTCCTTCATTGCTGGTGGGAATGCAAACTAGTACAACCACGTTGGACATCTTTATTGGTTTTATCAGGAAGTCACTGCAATTCTTTTTCAGAGACTGCCATGTTGCAGCATGAATCCCAAGTTGTGCTGGCTACCTGTCTTGGTAGTATTGGTAGTAAATGCAGTATTCCTCAGGCAAAGACACACCTGTGTAATTACATAACTATCTGTCTGTTGTATGCCACAGGGTCAGAGCAGAGTCATCACCATAGAGACATTATGGTTCATACAGATTAAAATCTTTACTGTCCAGTCTTTTCCAGGAAAAAATCTTTATTCAACTTCAGCTCCCACAACCTGCTTTGTGAGGCTTACATTTGTGTGTACCTCCAGCTCCAGATTTCTCACTCTTTCTAGCTTCTGCTGGTAACCTGCACATATATGGCATATAAATATCCAGATACATCCATACATATGGAATAAATGATTTTAATAACTTGTTCAGATATAGGATTAGAGAAATGGCTCACTGGGCACAGTGTACATTGCACATGCCTAGGATCAGAGTTTGAATTCTAGTTTACACATAAAAGTTAAGCATGGAAATGCAAGCTGTAATCACAGTGTTGAACAGGGGGAGATGGGCAGAAAGTTCTGGCTTTAGGTTACCTAATGAGACCCTACCTCAAAGGATAAAAGTAAGAAAGGAAAAGGAAGATACCTGAATTCAATCTTTGGCCTCCACATGTAGGTATAGTGATAAGTGTGCCTACACACACACACACACACACACACACACACGTTAGAAACCTAGCAAAGATGAGTAAGTTGAACAGTTTCCATTTATACTCAGGCGCATAACAGTGAGTGCATGTTTATATCAATAACTAGATCATTCACCATGTAAAAATCCTAGAAATTTGCCCTTTAAATTGATGTGTGTCTGCTTTAATGCCATGTCTACTAATGAACTGTGGCTTCAGTGAGCATATATGGAATCCCCTCGAAGTACAATAAAGGCTCTTAACGACTGAACCACCTCCCCAGCCCACACTCCACATAGCTGAACTTTTAGTTAGTGTTGTCCTATTTTTTAGCATAATTGTAATGCAATTAGTTCCATTATCAACCCAAAGAAATGAACTTTAGCATTCTAAGGGCATACAAAGTATTCAATGCCATTTTCTCTCTTTATTACTTCAGTTTTTCAGCTGAAAAACATTTCAATAAATTTTCTATAAAATACAAGTTATCACATTTCCTATGGTAAAGCATATACAATATATTAATATTTATGAGCATTTTTCTTTCACTTAGAAAATTAAAATTGTGTGCCGTACAATTATTTTCATTAAATCAAAAAAAAAAAAAAAAAAAAAAAGAAAGAAAGAAAGAAAGAATGAAAGAAACCCCAAAACTCAAAAACTGTTTATAGACCTTGATCCACTGTAATTCTACATGACCATGACTGCCACAACTGTGGACTATTGGTCATGACTGCCATGATTGTGGACTATTGGTACTAGGATGGTCGCTGTCATGAGTGTGTTCTTTCCCTTTCACAGTCCTCAACATGGAACTAGTGCTGGCTAAAGATTCCAGTACAACTCCAGTTTCATTTCTGATTAGAAATTTAAGCAAATGAGGTGCAACCAAACGTTTAATTTTGCTTCTGCCATATATTTAAAAGATTTTCTTACTTCTTTTGTTGGGAAAATTCTAGTCACTGTTCAAGGTCAAATTCATACTGTGTCTATTTTGAGAACGTTCTATAAACCTACAGAATGATCAAACAAGTAAGCCTAAATAATTATCTTTCACGAACTATAGAATGTCTAGGGAAACAGGGACAGATATGTTTTCATATTGTAATTGAAGGTGTTGGAATCTGTTCTTTTTATAATTACATTTTTTAAAAGTAGTAACTATATTTTGTATTTTTTCCATGTAGTCAGCATCCAGAAAATAGTGCTCCTATATTAAATATTCATTATATGAATGAATAAAAAATGTCCTCTTTGTTAGTTTTAGCTTGGGTCATTTAACTTTCCTGCATATTAATTTAACCACCACATATAATATTTTGCTATCATCTCTCAAGGTTAGGAGCAACTCAATCCACCCTGTAACCAGGAGTTTTACTGCCCAGAGTTCTTCAATCTCTTCTCAGGGTATAGAGCACATTGTTGTAAGAACAGTCCATTTTTCTTTGTGTAGATGTAGAATTATTTTAGAGCAAAGTGTCTGAGAAACAGAAGTCATCTCCCACTTTTGATCTGTTATATTATTTACTGGAATAAAAGAAGCTATGCTTAAGACATTGCTGCTGTATTTCCTCAGTTTATTTGCCTAAAACACATTAATTAGGGAATGCTCTGGTGCGAGTCATGTGGAAGGACTTAGAATAACCTTCTTTAAAAACTGAATATATGAATGAATGAACAAAATATCCCCCCAGAGCAGGGTAGCAAGGCATATAAGAATACATTCATTCTTTCAAAGGATACATTTAAAACTTTACTCTTTTAAGTATAACATAAAAAAAAAAAAGGATAGCCATACATTACATGCCAATCTCATTTATGCCTTCTCAAAACTTCATAGCAAGCTGAGTTCTCAAGGGAGAAGTGTCTCATTGACTATAAAAGTCCATGAAAAAGCTTCAACATCTCTTTATAAAAAAATTCTCTGACCAGATGAATTTACGAAAAAATTATGACTTTATAATTCAAGTGTATTCCTCAAACTGAAGAGTGTGTTGTGCTGCCCAAACTCTCCAACACTTCCTTCTACTTTTTGTTTCAGAATGACTTCAATTAACTTTTTTTTCTTTTTTTCTTTCTTTTTTTATTTTTTTCTTTTTATTTTTTATTAATTTATTCATATTACATCTCAATTGTTAGCCCATCCCTTGTATCCTCCCTTTCTTTCCTCCCTCCCGCTTCCCCCCCTACTCCCTTCCCCTATGTCTGTTACTGAGGGGGACCTCCTCCCCCTGTATGTGCTCCTAGGGTATCAAGTCTCTTCTTGGTGACTTATTATCTTTCCTCTGAGTGCCACTAGGCCTCCCCATCCAAGGGACATGGTCCAATATGGAGCACCAGAGTTTGTGTGAAAGTCAGATCCCCTTCTCCACTTAACGGTGGAGAATATCCTGTCCATCGGCTAGACTGGGTAGGGGTTCGAAGTTTACTGCCTATATTTTCCTTGGCTGGTGCCATAGTTTGAGGAGGACTCCAGGGCCCAGACCTGCCTGTATTTTTCCAGGATCCTCTGGATCCTTCTATTTCCTCATTCTCCCAGGCTTCTCACCCCTAAAGTCTCAATAGGATTTTCTCCCCTCTGACCCACTTTCTTGGTAGGTAAAGTTTTTCATGGGGGCGGATCCCTTGGTCTAGTGTCTCGATATAAGTGAGTATATACCATTTGACTCTTTTTGCTTCTGGGTGAACTCACTCATTATGATCATTTCTAGTTCAATCCATTTCTCCACAAATTTCGGAAATTTCCTTGTTTTTAATAGCTGAGTAATATCCCATAGTGTAAATATACCACAGTTTCTTTATCCATTCTTCTACTGAGGGACACGTAGGTTGTTTCCATGTTCTGGCTATTATGAATAAGGCAGCTATGAACATGGTTGAGCATATGTCCATGTTGTGTGGTAGTGCATCTTCTGGGTATATTCCAAGGAGTGGTATAGCTGGGTCTTGAGGAAGCCCTATTCCCATTTTTCTGAGAAAGGGCCAGATAGATTTCCAAAGTGGTTGTACTAGTTTGCATTCCCACTAGCAATGAAGGAGTGTTCCTCTCTCTCCACATCCTTGCCAGTATGTGGTATCAGTTGAATTATTGATCTTAGCCAATCTGATGGGTGTAAGATGGAATCTCAGTGTCGTTTTGATTTGCATTTCTCTGATGACTAAGGAGGGACTTCAATTAACTTAAACATCGCCGAATGACTTACCTGATGAGAATAACCTTGTAATTATAGATATTAATAAGGCAATTAACCCTTTCTGTTTTCCCCCTCACCTTTTAGTTCCATGCACTTTTTTTTAAAGGAAACTAAAAGAACTTATATCTTAATAATGATTGACACTATATATTTGTACGATAGTGTTAACTCTAACTTCTAAAGCACTCAGAATGCTCAAAGTGCTCTGCATGAACAAATACTCTCTTAAGATTCACAAATGCTTGTAATTGCGTAAAAATATGAAAGCTATGCAGATGGGTTCATCATGGTCCTACTTACCTTATAAAGTTAAGAAAAAAATTCCATTCCTGAGTTATCAACTTATTTCATTCTTGTGATGATAACAAAGAAAAGCATGCTTTCTACATCAAGATTATTAAGTTGATAAATTACAGTGGTATAAATTCATAAAGTAAAATACCGTGTTTTAAAATATGTATGCTGTGGAGGGGATATAACATGTGTAGTACATCTTTTATTAATTAAATCTTCAAATCTTTCATTAATTGAATCTACTGGCTTTGGGATATTGCAACTTCAAACACAACAAATATTTGGACACTAAAAAGCATTAATTAGGTACATTGCCAAAAAAGACATACAGATGGCATATAAACACAGGAAATGTCTCAGTATTGTTTATCACTCAAGAAATTCAAATTGAAATAAAAACTCAACTTAATTTTGAGCATGAGGCATATTTGTTACACCTTAATAGCCAGTTGTGCTAATTGAGTTTTGTCAACTTGATACAAGCTAGAGTTACTCGGAAAGAGGAACTTCCATTGAGAAAATTCCCCAGGCATATTTCCTGTAGAAAGGCAGTAGGACATGTCCTTGACTAATGATTGATGTGGGAGAGCCAACACCGCAGTGTCGGCATACCACTCCTGGCCAGGCAAACTTGAATTATATAAGAAAGCAATACAATAAGCAGCATGTCACCCTGACCCCCTAGGCTTCTACGTCAGTTCTTGATATTAGGTTCCTGCTCTGACATTTCTACATAATAAACTTTGATTGGAACATGTGAGATGAAATAAATACTTCCCTCCCCAAGTTGTTTTTGGTCATAGTGTTTTATCACATTAATTAATTAAGATATCAGTAGTGTTCCTAATATTTTCTTCTGAAAAGTTGTGAGCATATTCAAAGACAAAAATAACTCTTACATTTGTAGTATCCTTGTAATCCTGCACCATTATCAAGTTACCCCAAAATTATCAATAGCACTCAATCCTGAACTGGCACTGTGAGTATTACCAGACTAGCACGCCACTGAAAAGTGACTCAAGATGGTGTTTGAAATCAAACAATGTCCCTTTCTAATAAAATACTTTGGTTGAGACATTCATCATCTTCGAAATGGGAATATGAGCATCTAGCCTATTGGACTATCATTAGAGAAAATAGTTGCATACTACAGAACACACTTGGCATATTGCCTGGCATACAATCAGTATACTAGTTCTTCGTCTTATCCCCACATTTACTGCATCACTCACTCTATCATCTTCATATACATTCCTCCCTGACATGGCTATCTCTGTTCTCCAACCTCTACTGAAGGAATTTGCAGCCAATACTCTGAAAACTTTCATCACTGGACACAACACAACTGCTTCACATGAAACTTTATCCTCTTAAGACAATGAGTATAATAAGAATAAGAGGTCTCCATTCCTTTGTTTGTATACCATGTAGATAATTTTTTACTCTTTAGTCAGTTTAAATTAGTGATAATGTTGAGTGGTTGTAATAGGATCTGCTAAAGACACAGATTGTATAGAATATGTATGTATTTATGTGTATGCATGTATGTTTGTATGTATATGTACATACACACACACATACACACACACACACACACACACACACACACACACACACACACACACACACACAC
>OU015742.1:50290431-50314593 GCA_907169655.1 Acomys percivali
CACACACACACACACACACACACACACACACACACACACACACACACTGAATTTTTAATAGGCTAAGTTCCAGATAGATCAACAATGGCTGTCTCCCAATGGAAGGTCCAGGAATCCAGTAGTTATTCAATTCACAGGGCTGGATATCTTAGCTAATCTTCAATACTAGCCAGAATCTTGAAGAACTACACTCTAATGGCACTGAATGAATGGACTTGTTAGCAAGAGGGAGCAAGCAAAAAGAGAGAACAACTTTCCTTCTTCCATGTCTTTTATATAGGCCACCAGCAGAACGTATGACCCTGATTAAAGGTGCATTTTCCAACCTCAAAAGATCTGGAATAAAGATGTATCTTCCCACTTACAAAGATTTATACTAAAGGTGTATCTTCCTACTACAAATGGTTTATTGAAGAAAGCAAAACTCCTTCACAGGTGCGCACAAGCATGTGGATTTGTGTTAATTCCAGATGTAGCCAAGTCAGAGGTGTATAATAGAAATAAGTGAGTGCACAGTCAATGATACTTGCATGTGTATCTAGGGATGATAAAGGGATTCTCATGGAAACCAAAAGTCACACATTGCCTTCATAAGCATAAGTGCGATGATAGGAAAAGGGGCTTTAACTTATTCAGTCAAAGCAAATTCCCACAAGAAACTAAATTTCAATAGTCTTGAGTCCTTGATGAAAGAAGGGCAAGGGGCCTAACATGGAGGATCAACAGACAAGTCATAGGCAGTGAGGAAAGCACCAGGGCCTCTTACAAATTCTTCTGAACGGAGGTCATAGGAAACGATCCTGTAGCTTACTGTGTCACTCTGACCTCTGCTCAACAGAGAAAGTGCCCATTTTGTGTTGCTTTTCTATAAGGCTACAATCAACCGATCTTTGAGAAATAAATCCATGTCAAGATTTCTACATTTCATAACTAGGGAAACATTCTTTCATGAACCACAATCCTTTGGAGGTAACCATTGCTTTTACTGACCACTTTCCTTACCATTACTCTGGCTTTCTTCAAATTTCCTCTAAAATGCCATTTTTTCATAAGGCAACAGGTAAAAAAAAAAAAAAATCAATGGTTGTTTTCTCTCTCATCTCATTCCATTTAGCTCAAGAAACTGTTAGTGGTCTTCAAATATTACCCCTACTGTCTAGATCTAGTTCGTTAAGGTTGAGTTGTACCAGCAAGTTTATAGTGTATTATTAAGAACATATTATTAGAAAATATTGTTATCTTCTGTTTTGATTACAGTGTTTGACCATTTCCCTCCAATTGATATTTGAGAAATGAAAGCATGTTAAGATTTCTGTGTTTCATAACTGGTGAAATATTCTCCCCAGAAAAACAAGAGATTTTTGCCTTTAATTTGAATCAAATATCTTCTAATGTTCCTTTTTATTTTATTTTGTTACATTTTATTTATATTTTCTCTATCACTCTGTGTGTGTGTATTCATGAATGTGTGAGCATATATCAGTGTGTGTGTAGACCAGACAACACTAAGGCACAGTATACATGAAGAAGTCTAAAGGCAGTTGGTAGCTGTCACTTCTCTTTCCCCTTTATGGGTAACGGTGACTGAACTCAGGTTAATGGGCTTGGTGGCAAAGTGATTGTAAGGGCACTAAGTCATCTCACTGACGAACCTGGTATTTTTAAAACACATCATATATTTTTTTCAAATGAAAACAGACTACTCTGACTTATTTTAAAAGATTGCTTTATTTTTATTTTACATGTATAAGTGTTTTGTCTGAATGTATGTATGTGTACTATGAATATGCCTATTGTCCACTGAGGCCCAAGGACAATATGGAATCCCCTATAACTGGAATTTCACACAATTACAAGCTGCTTTGAGTGGATGGTGATTGTTTTTCCTGTTTGCTGGTTCCTGGTTGGAGATATCTTGACAACAAAGATTGGACTTGCCCCAAGGACCTTCTAATCAGCAGGAGGTAATCTAATGCCCCCTTTCCACTTTATCCTTCTTTCTCCCCTACCTAGTTTTGGGGGTTTGGATTGAGTTGGGGTAGAGACCAGTGGTAGGAAATAAAATAGGCAAAATCCCAGCCACAGTTTACGTCTTTGAGTGATACCTGTTGATCTAGTAAGTTCTTCATCCTATTAACTCGCCAGTAACTCTTTGTGATAAGAGGGAGGCTACTTTGTCCCCTCTGAGGAAATCATCAGCTGAATTCCAACTGGTAATGCTTATAGTGGTTTGCAGTGTAAAAGGCTGATAAAACATAACAGGTGATTGGGTTTTAGATGGAGTTCACATTACTGCAGGTATTAGAGAAGTATCTCATTTCCTAGCTACCACAGTCTGGGAAATAGCTATGGCATGATATCTG
The DNA here is from genome assembly GCA_907169655.1 of Acomys percivali. NCBI lineage: Eukaryota > Metazoa > Chordata > Mammalia > Rodentia > Muridae > Acomys > Acomys percivali. Next base: position 50,292,795 of record OU015742.1, read on the forward strand.
CACAAAAGAAGAAAGGGACAGACTAGTGAGAACGTAGGCTTGGTTTGTGGGTGTTTTACGAAAATAGCCTCACAAGGGACTAAATGAGGAACTCCAGGCGGCGTTATGTCTTTGCAGCTGAGTAATGTGACTGAAGGAAGTGAGTCTATTCATAAAGTGTTCACAGGACAGTTGTATTTCAATCCTGGGCATTCTGACTCTTCAGTCTGTATTTTGTACTTTTTCAATCATTACACATAGTTGCCACAAGAATAATGTAGTGTGTAATAAAAATTTTTGACCCTTTTAACACGCTACAAATAATTTTTTAGATAGATACATGTGAATATTTTTTACCTTTTAAAAAATTATTAATTTATTCAGATTAAAACTCAATTGTTATCCCATCACTTATATCCTCTCATTTCTTACTAGCTCCCATTTTCACCCTATTCCCCACCCCCAGGTCTAAGACTAAGGGTGACTTCCTCCCCCACTATATGGTCATAGGCTATCAAGTCTCATCTTGGTAGCATGCTTATTCTTTCTTTGAGTGCCATCAGGCCTCCTCACCAAGAGGAGGTGGTCAAATTTGGGGCACCAGAGTTCATGTCTGAGTCAGTCCCTGCTCTCCACATAACTGTTGAGAATGTCCTGTCCATTGTCTAGATCAGAGTAGGGGTTCAATGTTTACTACTTGTATTGTCCTTGGATAGTGCATTAGCTTGAGCAGAAACCCCTGGGCCCATATCCACCCATTATGATATTATTCTTGTAGGTTTCTAGGACCCCCTGGGTCCTTTGATTTCCCCATCTTCTATATTTGTCTTACCTAGAGTCACAGTGGGATGTCCTCACATATATCCCAATCTCCTGGTAAGTGAAGACTTTCCTGGGACATGCAATTTGAGCTAGTGCCCAATTATAAGTGAGTATATACCATGTGAGTCTGCTTGTGGGTTAACTCACTCAGTATGACTGGGAAAAGATCTCCACCAACCCTACATCTGACAAAGGTCTAATATCCAAAACATATAAAGAACTCAAGAAATTAAACACCATCAAATCAAATAACCCAACTAAGAAATAGGGCTCAGAACTAAACAGAAAATTCTGAACAGAGGAATATCAAATGGCTGAGAAACATTAAAGAAATGCTCAACGTCTTTAGTCATCAGAGAAATGCAAATCAAAACATGTGAACATTTTAAAGTCTGATTTATTCTAACAGGCTATCTTCAAAAGGAAAAACAAACACTATTATAATTTTCACTTCTATCTCATGATAGCCCAGTTCAAAATGCTTTACATGGATTAATTCATTGCTTTCTCTATGGGTCCTTGGGATGTAAAGTCTGTATGAGAGACAGATTTCATTGATGCAGAAACATTCTGTGTATCCTTATCCTTTCTTCTTATGTGTTGATTCGCTTGTATCTTGAAAACCCCTTGCCAATACTTCCCCACATGTACATTTCTCTGTGACTTCAGATTCATATAGTCATCTACTCTCTCTTGTTCATTGTCTACTGACACTACTGACATTGTACTGTGTGCAATAACTCCCAGCACTACACAGGCCCGTATAGATATCTTGTGCTTTGTGAGCCTGTGTGAATGGTACCTAAAAGTACTTACTGAATTGTGATTTCAACTTACAGGAAAGGAGCAGATGCTTGAAGAGATGAGCTGAACACTCCCAAGCCAAAAAGAATAAAGGTAGCAAATACCAGAATTCAGACTTAAATCTGCTTATATCAAGTCATATCCCACACCATTCTGTTGCTTTTAAAATTGTTCTCATTTCCCAGTCTATTAAATCCTAATTTCAAACAACATTTTCTCTGAAATCCTTGATAGTCCAACTGCCTATAGAGAAGAAAGAAATTCAGCCCCTAGATCAGTGGGAGGCATTCATAATATCTTCATTCACTGCAGGAACAAGCACAATTTTTTGAAGCAAGTTCTAATCAGAACAGAAAAGAAGCTATTAAAATAATCTATTAAATGTACACATGGCAATTTACCTCCAAGACACAACCATTTGTGCCACTAAATATTTTCAAATATGGGAGAAGATCCTTCAAGAAAGATCCATAATTTTATTTTGTAACACCAGTCTAATGAATGACTCATGAATAGGTAATTCTGTACAGAATTAGAGTAGTGACCAGAGCCTAAAGATAACTAGGTAGAGTATGCAGCTTTTTAAGAACTCTGACCCTAGATAGAAGTTGGTCTTCTTTCTGGAGGAAAAAGTGGTCAATTCTGGTTCCAGTTATCTCACAAAACTAGCTAACCAATATAGTAATATAGAGACATGTACATGATAGTCTTACATCCTACATCCATTTCATCCCAAAGAAAACTTCAGGTTTTTTTTTTTTTATCTCTTCTCACATTATTCCGGTGTGTCTCTCTCTCCAGCTTCAACTCCTACCAAAGCCAGGGAACTCAAAGTTCTTATACATTTCTGAGGCCATACTCTCTATATATAGTTTGGCCATATGACTTTAAAAAATGTGTAATCCTCTTCCACTCCGTCCTGTCATGTGAACACACTACTTTTTTAAAGTGAGAAATACTGCCATCTTCGTACTCTTTGAATGCATGAATTGCCTTTTACTCTTGATTTCTCATTCATATCTTTTTCCATAGAAGGCAGCGCATGACTCACTGAATTCAATAAATACATGGAGAATACATTTATAAATTGGGATTGATTGAAAGCCTGAAGCAAAGAACAGAGGGATTCCTTTGCTTAATTGAAAAAGAAATGGAGTAACCTCAAACAAATATTAAAAGATATTGAATCTATGTAAGTCTTGGAGTAAACATAGAATACATCTAGGAAGCAAAGATTTACACGATTTCCTTAAGCCAGGAAGACTTTAATGTTTAATTACATCAGTGATATATGACTAAACAAATGGAATATAGGTGTTATGATATTGTTCACAATTTCTTTTCTCTCACTATCAGCATGCTTGGCAAAGTGGTTTGCCATTAAATCTAGTTTACTGTAGTTTTCTTCTTTGTTCATCATAGTAGACTGAACGGTAGTACCAAATAGTCTTATTGCTAAACACTTGCAATTACAAATGTAACAGAGGAGGTAGTTAAATTGATCAAGTTGACATGAAAATATTTTGGGTTAGCCACATGGGCCTTGAGTGCTGCTATCACAGCGCCTGTACAAAAGAGATGAAGGAAGATGGGCACAAAGATAAGGAGTTTACAATGGCCATATGCAGATGTTAAAGCAATGGATCTAGAAGTTGAAATACCAAGAGTCATCAAAAGACAGAAAATGTGAGGAATCTGCAGCTGCAGGCATCTCTTGGGATAGCATCACCCTGCAACCATTTTGGCTTGGGATTAATTCTTAAACTTCTGGCATCTAGAATTATGACAAAATATATTCATGCTGTTTTATGCTACCAAGGATGTGGTAATTATCTACAACAGCTACAAAAATATTATACCCATCGCACGAACTCTTCCTTGTGTTCAAATATATTTGTTATTGATCAGGCATTTTGTATGAATAAATAACTCAAACCCTCCTTTTTTTTTTTTTTTTTTTAGAATAGTTTGTCTCTTTCTTGCACTTCATTTCATTATGTTACTTCTCATATGATGCTTGTAATTTGTTTTGAAGCCTGGCATTCCTAAAGAAATAAGATCACTTTGGGTTTATATTTCTTCCCATAGTACACTATATAATGTCTGGGTGTGAATATGTGCTTATAAAATATTTGGTGAAGTAAATTAAATTGAATTACAAAGATAAAATAAAACCTTTCAAAACGATAAAGGTTTTGTGTGATTTTGCATAAAGTGATTTAAAAATTTATACTTCTTTTCCTTTTGGAAAGTAGTAATTTTAATGCCATCCTGATAAACATTCAAAGTTAAATGGTATGATTGACAATACAAAGCAGATTGTGTTCACCCTAAAATCTGTAGAATCATAAAACTGAGTGGTGACATACTTCTAGTTCTTTCATGAGGCATGTGTATGTGATAAAGGAATGACTCAAAACCAGGAAAGAAATCATATTCTAAAGCATTAGGTATAAAGTACTTTTTATAATTTTCCCATAGAAAGACAATTGGTTGAGTGGCATAGTCAGTATCAAGCTATTAAGATTCTAGTCTATAGTTAAAATAGACAAAGTATATAGATCTGTATTTTAGGGTGAGGATGAGGCAGTTCATTTATAAAACACTGGCTACAGTTATTTGATTTGTGTCTATTTTGAATTCTATAGGAAATCCAATGGGGTTTTTAAATGTAATGACTCAGATGCAAATCCTCAACTCTGCTGTCTTTCTGAGCTTTGATGTAGGACAGCACGAATTCTAGAAACAGCTCCTTTATCTTTGCCAAAAGCAACTTATGCAAAATGTTTGCATGATTCCTATCAATATGCTTGTAGTATGTACCCCAATGGGTAAATCCCAACCCCAAAGTTTCCACTCACTCTGAAGCTATGAGCTACATGCTTGCTGGAATCATGACTAGGAACCCTCAATCAAACTTCTTTCACTTCCAACATATTTTGGAGACTGGAGAGAAGGATCTGAGGTTAAGAGCACTTGCTGCTTTCCCAGAGGATCTGAGCTCAGTTTGCAACAACTGAATCTGGTGTCTCATGTTTGTAACTCAGGCTTCAGAGGACCTGCAAGTAGGTATGTGTACCTACATACAAACATACAAACTGACACATAATTAAAAACAATCCTAAAAAAAGAACATATTTTGCACATGCCCTGTGTTTATGTGATTCGTTTCTCTTAAAACATGATTATATCCAAGAATATTACATTTAGATAAGTGAAAGTGTTGAGACATTAGAGGAAGCTGATGAGGGAAAAATGGGTGGGTCAGAAGATGTAAGTCTGTAGGTAACTGTGTCAAAATTACAAAGACCTCAGTGTGTTTAGATCCCCGGCACTCCTGACAATGCTGAGTGTACAGGGCACATTTGTAACCACAGTGGTAGGAGGTGGAGAAAGGCCAATCCCATGGTTTTAGGAAGCAGCCAAGAAACACTGTCAAAACAAGTAACTGGAGACACTGATGTCAGCTTTGAACTTCCACACCCAAGTGTATGGATAAATACACATGAATTTACCACACACAAGATGCTTAGGGGGAGAAGAGAAGAGAGGAGGGGAGAGGAGAGGGGAGGTGGAAAGGAAAGGTGAGGGAGAGGGTAGGATAGGAGATTTAAGAAGTTACTAGGATATACTAAAAGAAATGGATTAACCCTCCACCCTGCCATGGTGTTCTAATACAGAAAGCAGTCTTGTGTTTTCCCACCTCAAATTACAGGCTCTGGTAGAAGATAAATTATTTTATAACTGAAAACATAACTAGTTCTTTGGATACAGCAGATCACCATAAAATGATTTGTGCCCTTCCTGCTTTAGACTCGCATTAATTTTCCAAAGCTCACAGTGGAGACAAAGTAAAGCAGAATATCCAACACTGATTTGATTGGTTATACTGATTTTCAAACTTAAACATTCTCACATCACCTAGGAATCAAACTTCTGGTCATGTCTGTGAGGGATCATCTAGATTTGGTTAATTAAAGTAGAAAGATCCACCTTGAATGACAGTGCAACCATTCCAAGGACTGATACCATGTACTGAAATCAAAGAAGGGAAGAAGTGAGGAGGTCTCTCTCTCTCTCTCTCTCTCTCTCTCTCTCTCTCTCTCTCTCTCTCCTCATATGGTTATTACAATGTTACTGGCTCCCTCAAAGCGGGCATGATGGAATGTAACTGATCCAAGATAATTGCTGTCTTCTTTAAATTGCTTTTGTCAGCTATTTTCTCACAACAGGTTACAGCTACAGGAAATATTCTTTCTCTTCAGTGCCTCTCCGTGTCTCTCATGGGACCTTGCTTTTGCTCTGTTTCCTTTCCTTCTTGGTACCTCTCTTTCTCTCCCACATCGCTATCTGCTCCTCACTCTCTCCTTCCCCCTCTTCTCTTAAATTGAGGCAATGGTTTAAACTTTTTATGGTTTTACAAACTAAAATATGATCATTCTCACTAAACAAATGCTCCCTCCTTGCACAGATCCATTTTGGGAATACTGAGCCATAAATCTAGAATCAAACAAATAAAGCCCTCTTCCACAGGATGACTCAAAGACTGAGAAAAGAAAGGTTCTGAGTCAGAGGAAGGGTTTTAGCATTTTGTCGACAGATTTCTGTGCTTTGTTATTCAGCCTTGTGTAGGATTTAATGATCTGAATCAAGTCTTTGTAAAAACCCACGGACCCATCTACGCAAAGCAAAAATAAACAGACTCGTTAGAAAAGATCAAAGCAATGGAAGGAACAGTAACACGTGTGTGTCTGCGCAAGCATCATTGCAGTCACATGAAGCAAAACCCAATAAAGCTGAGTAAGAGGCACAGTTACATGGATTGCCCACAAACTGACTGTAAGCAGCCACCACTCATAATCTTACATTCAGTCTTTCTAAAATGCTTGCCCAGATACTGAAAAATATCTTAATTATAAGAAGCAGATAGAAGTGAATTTATTCCTAATTATCTCACAATGAAAACAGAGGATTAGTAACTTGGTGGACAGTGTTTTCTACAAAGAGGTTAAAATTTTTTCCACGTGGTAGTGATAAATTTCCCTTTACGTTGTATGACAAAGTATTTACAACTATCAGGAGGCAGGCATTGTTTAAAGCTTTGGAGTTGTTTCAATGAACAAAACAGAGACAATGCCCTGACTTTATTAAGTTGATATGCCTACATTAAATAAATATATTTTTTCATCCAAGACGGAAGAAGCTATGTGGACTAGAAAAGGGTATTATAAGGAAGGGGTTTGGGAGTCAGGGTAGGAGGACACAATATTAACTATGATAATAGTGTTAGAAGAATTGAGACGTGAGAGTTGAGCCTGGGTTTTGCTATGTTGAGGTAATTACAGAGCTCAGTCCCTTTGGATACTATGAACTTATGATTTGATGGCAGTCAAAGCAAATTGAAGCTCCTCAATGCAACAATATTGGATGACGAAACACAGTGTTATATATCTTGGTCGCGATGGCTTAGTGCTGCTAGGAAAAAGAAAAGGGAAGAGTGAGATTTCATCTTTTTGTAAAAAACAGGTTGCTTTGCTTCTGGAGGTGAAAAGATTTGAGGTGCCATCTAAGAGGCAGAGAACAGAGTAGCCCATGAACCTGCTTCTCATTTAATCTTGGACTTCTAAATGTCCAAAACTGCAAAAAGTAACTTTCTTTCAAAAGCAATTCATTCGCTCTCAAGTATTGTACCCAGGAAGGAGTAAGACAAGTGGGGGAACTTGTTCAGGCAAGAGAAGAGCAGCAGCTTTTGAGAGGAAACGAAGGCATATAATGGATCATGTAACAGGTCTTATAGATTGGGCTGGAGATTGACTATAGGATGTATAACAAGAAAATTCTAGAGAAGTGAGGTATGCCAAAGCAGTAAGGCTGTTTAGTTCACCTAGAGCCTTTCTAATAGGTGCAGGAAAGAAGGCCAATAGCAAGTGCACTGGACTCAGCGTTACTACTGTGCCTAATTTTTGTTTTGTTTTTTTTTTGTTGTGGTTATTATTCATGTGTAGACTATGCATTTATAGAAACATGAATGCACTTTGGGAGTATTTTCTCATGTGAGTAGAGGTCTGAGATTGATGCCAAAAAATTCTTCCAAGTTATTATTTGTGTTGTGAAGCTTCTGATCAAACCTCATCCAATCCCACTTAGGAGACACATTGTCTACTCTCCTGAAGCTAGAATTGCAGCTGGGCCAGGCCACCACATCCACCTGACATTTGATGGGGGCTTGGATTCCAAGTCTGGTCCTCTTGTTTGAGTTGTTAGTGCTTTAACTAATGAGCTATATCTGTATCCCCTTAGGCATGCATTTATGTTCTAAATTTTTCAAACATAATATTGGCAGAAATAACAAATAATATAGTTGAGCGCCTATGATCTTCAATAAAAAGTCTGCATATCTTGTAAAACTTTGCTAAGTGACATCCCCGGAAAATAAAAAAGAGCCCCTTACATTGAACAGTCTTCAAAAGAAACTAGCTGATTAGAATTTTAATTATTATGAAAATCTTTTAATGTTGTTGGTCTACAGCCAAAAGCTCTTGAGTTATTAAAACCTAAATAGCTATTATATTTCTCACCTCTTTGTGTGACCTAACATCCTTGTGACTATTAGGTAAATCCTTTTTGGAGCATATGAACAGATTCCATCAAGGCAAAAGCTAAGTCTGTCAGATCAAATAGCATCTGAGGGCAGGACTCTCTCTGCTTGCATGTAATTTGCCTAATGCACCCAGCAATATATTTGAAAAGTGTTTTGACATATGATTTTCTTTGCTCTGTTATTAGAAAAACATCATTACACTTACATAGTGGGACATTGTATTGAGAGCAATCTGAAACTATGTCCGTTGGCTATATTTGATACCAGAATAAACTATCTCTCATCCCCTTTGTGATGGAAGCCACATTTTGTGTCTTGTCAGCTTTCTATGAATGACATCTGTGTCACAGGACAGATGAAATCCTGAAAGTGGAAAAGAGAAACAAGTCACTGTTTCATATATGAATCTGAGCTTATGTCTTTGTTTGCTTGTTTTAATGTGTATACCATAGTCTGCAAATAGAAATGAAAATGTTGATGAGAGTTGCCTGAAAAGGACAAACTGAGCCCAGACAACTAGGTTGAATTCTCAAATATCCTTAAATAAACAGACCATAATACCCTTATCTGAACAATAATAGAACATTGCTTATTTTATATCACATACTATGTTCCTGTTTGAACGCATCTGTTCAATGTATAACCTGTGGGGAGAGTACAGAGACAAATTCATCTGTTAGACTCTCATTAAACATCAGTTCCACATTTCTGCCTCTACTCTTTAAGCACTTATTTTTAGCCATGATGTTATGTGTACTATTTTGAAAACATGAATTTTCTTCATGGATTTGGAGAAATTGATGAAGTAACCATTAGATAGGGTCTGCTGAAAAGACACTTCAGAGTAACTCAAGACAAATTCAAGGAAGGTGGGTGACTCCCATGTCCACCATGATGAATGCTGTTGCTCACAGGCAGAGATAGCCACAGAGAATTTACTGTGCATCTGGTCAAGCAAATACTGTTAGGTCAACTGAGCTATTCAGCCACATTTTGTCTTCTTTTTATGTGGAAAAAGGTGGTTAAGTGCTAACTCTGTTGAAATTCTATGTCCCAAACAGATTTTGCTTTGTGTTGATTCAAGTGTCAAATTCCCAATTTGCATTTACTTTAATTTTAGTTTACCTTTCGTGCATATAAGATAAATGAACTTGTTTTTCTTGATTCTAATGGTGTGACTTCATCATTTAACTTAGACCAATAAAGTTGTCTAACTTTTAAGGTCAAACGGCTCATCCAAAAGTCAGGGAAAACATTATCAGCAAGTGTGGATAGCCTCACCAAGAGACTATTAATCCAGAACAAATCAGGCTCACAACAACTACGGATCCTAGGATAAATGGAATGATTTTATTTACTTCTAATATTTTATTCTATTGAAAAGAAAGTAGGTTAAGAATATGCTAGCCTTCTCTTGTCCCCATTATTCATTAATTTGCTTCCCTTATGAGGGATTTTTACACTGGGTATAATAATCATGCACATTCTTCTTACCAAGATTCCTGGTTCACCACCATTCCTCAATGATGTAAACATTCCCCCAGCACCACCATTGGCTGTACAGTGAGCTTTGCCAATGAGAGGTACCTATAAAGTGTCACTATAAATCCCAGATTGTGCTTTGTTATAAGAGCTTTCCATCATCACCACAGAAGGTGATGTATTGTTCCTCCCAAATGCTTCTCTTTTTCCTCCTCTTGCTGTTTTTTTTTTAACTTACCTAGAATCTAATTAGGAATTATGAGTTTCATTTATTGAAACATCTCAGTGATCTCGATTTTACTAATAATTCAGAGATATTACTCTGTTACAGATCACAGATTTTTCTCTGAGAAAAAGGAAATGGTTTAGTAGATATGAAAAGGGACATTTATTCTCTTCCAACTACTACACTTAGTGTCTTGGGCAGATTCCCTTATTTTATGCTCAACCTGCAGGTGAGAGAAGCATTATTAACATCGCTACTTTTAGAGAACGTGGGGCTCAGAGAGTTGCAGTTTCTTCTGCTAAGACATGTAGCTTCTAAATTTTCATCTCCACTGCCCAGACTGCTTGCTATTATTTACCTAGGATCTCCATGGGAACTAAAAGATTCACCAGCATTTTCTACAAAATTTAGCTTCACAGGATTCAATTCAAACCTCTGTAGACAACCAGATGTCTTGTAGTTGCTAATAATTTAAACAGAGCTCCCGAAAAGTTTTGGTTTGCATCCAGTTCTAACACTGCCACCTTAAATTAATGATATATGGACTTTAAATTTTCATTTATTTGGCTTTAAAAAGTCATAAAATGGATTTTATCTCATGCAGCAAAATGCACTATTGCATATAAAGTATTTAATATTGAGCATTGCATAAAAAGGTGTTAAAAGTGTTTGGTCCTCAAAACATGATATAGTTATACATATTCCACTGCCATCCCACTAGTTTCTAGGTAGTGAGCATCACTGTAATAAACCAAGAGCAAAGCAGAGTGGAAATTTTTATTTTAACACAATATCAATGCCTAATTTAATGTAAATTTCTTGGACTCAGAAATAGTCAAAGATTAAAATTGAATGAATTAGTATCTATCCAAAAGCACATAGAATTGTAATTGGTAGATAGATACGTAAAAGAAATAGAGGACGTAAGGGCCAGATAAAGAGTTAGAAAGACAATGCTAGTACTGATGTCTGGAATAAGTCAGCTAAGAGGAGAGCTACTGGATGAGTAGGAACCCTATCTTAGTAATGAATATACTTTTTATTTAACTGTTATATAAGCACTTCTGACAATATGTCACTTTTGTGTGATTTTATATAAATTTCCTTGAGACCACTGTCTGCAACTTTGCCCAGAGTGAATGAAGGATGCTGCATCTTCCTGAAGCTTCACTGCATCCTTTCTAGTTCCCTGGCCCCTTATATCTCTCTATCCCAAGGCAGAGAGTACCTCAGAACTATCCAAATTTAGGAAAGAGGATTTTTATTTTTATATTCACTTATTCAGAAACTCTTATAGACTACCTTTGCGGGCAATAGTCTTTTTCTTTATACTCCCTCTCTTTCTCCTGGTTAATTTCCTACCCTAGATCTATATCCCACATGAAAAATATTGGGTAAGAGATAAAAGTACAGCCAGGTAGAACTAACTGCAACAATACAAGGACTCATAACTGCCACTGTTTTTCTAGGATCAAGCATAGCTCTGGGGAAACAATCAATATTTGTCTAACTGAATTGATTGAACATGGTCCAAATCAAGCCAGGGAGAAAGGCAAGCCAGCATGAGTGTGAGGCTTACTTCTGGTGACTATTTCACAGATATCACAACAATCTATCCATAGGTATTGTGTGACAGATATTTGTAACACTATCTCTGGCTCTCCAGAACACTAAAGATTAGAAGAGTTAAATGTCAGACCTAAGTTTATTGATAGCTTATTATCAGCTGGGCTTGGATTCAGATGTGAATTCATGCTATTGCAGTACTCTTAACTTTCATGACTACATAATAGATGTAGCAAAAATAGTAATGTATACTTTTTTTCGTATATGTAAGTAGACAAACACATTTGTTTGTATGTATGTATGTATGCAATATATTTTGTGTCAGAACCAGAACTCTTTAATAACAATATTATTCTCAACACTTACTAGATCAATCAAAAAAGAAAGATCAATCAAATATATAAATGTAAAAGATTGTTACCACACTTGAACAGAACACAAAGTCTTTCATAGTACAATATTCCAACGCATATATTTAATCTTCCTACTGACTTCTGACATCTCAGGTGAACTGTAAATGATTATAGTTCTTCCCTATTGGAGAAGGAATGTGATGATCTCTCTGAGATCCTTGTGTGTTCAGAGAGAGAGAGAGAGAAAGAGAGAGAGAGAGAGAGAGAGAGAGAGAGAGAGAGAGAGAGAGAAAGAGAGAGAGAGAGAGAGAAAGGGAATATGAACTTCTTCCAGTACCAGCAGATCAGCATACACCTTTCATTATCAAATAATAAAAAATGATAATTAAAATACTGTACAGATAAGTCACAGCCTTCCTTAGTGCAGAACATTGACCCCAAAGTTTCATCCCTACCGTCCTGAAATAAATCAAATTATAAGGAACCATTTCACTTAATCAACTCTACAATTTGAATCAATTTTCTGATACCTAGATCTAATTAACACTAATAATAAAACTAACATAATGATACAGTTTCCTTGGCTGAAATACAAAACAGTGTTGTTTAATTAAACTAAGCAGAATTTGCCTACTGTCTGTCAGTTTTTCATCTCAATAACAACCAATTAAAAAAACCAAAACATCATGAGCCATACCACTCATCAGTGATGCCCATTGGTGACAGATTTTCACAATGAATAGCAAAGTTGAAATAAACACTAATTAAGTGCTGAGTATTATTTAAGAAGGTATATTTAGTAATCTGAAGGTAAAAGTAACAAAATACTATTTCGTAGAGTTTGTGTAACTACCAGTTATTTGCATGCTGTTATGAAAGAGTGTCAAGGCATAGGAATGGTAAGAGTGACATCAAAGTACATAGACCTAAGGATTCTATCAGCCTGTGATGGTTTTTGATAATTTGTGACTCACATGTTTGTGTTTTAGCTCTACCTGACATTTATTTGCCACCTATATGTCAAAGATTGACCTCTTATTTGCATAATCATTAACCACTTTAACATAACAGAACTAACTTATAAAATATTATAAGAAAGTTAAAGCCAGAGGCTTTAATAATTTTGATGACACATCTGATGCCCGTTGAAATACAGAGTAGACCCAAGAAGTACGTTTGCAAAATGCAAGTTCTCCATCAATAAATTAAATTACTTCGTTTCACTCAAAGTCATATCTGCATATTTGCTGTGAACTTTCCTGAATTGTTGCAAGGGACAAAAACTTCTCCTCTAAAACAATCTTAGTCACTAATGGCTGTAGGGATACACCAAGTGTTGACTCATCGCTACTCAAGAGACCAATAATAGCTGATGTTAAGATAAGCCCTTGGGATAGCTTCTTATTTGACCCAGATGTAACTGTTTTCAGGTCTTTGGGAGGCTGAAGAAATATTGAGTGCTATTTTCAGTCACTTATTTTCATAACTGACATGACTAAGATCGCTACTTCACTCGTTTCATGTCACTGTTGAAGAGACACAAGACAAATATCTGTCCTTTACAATTAATGCCCTAACAACATAAAATGCACTTCAGGTTCAAATTAACTTTCTTAGTATTATACAGAGTGTTATATGGAATATCAAATGTTTACAATTAAAATTTTCTTATCAGGTGAGATGTTGTCTGATCATAAAACCATCACTTGGGAGGTAAAAGCAAAGGAGTTCTACAAGTTCAAGGACAGTCGGGTGTCACAGTCAGTTCTAGTCTGGTGTGTGTGTGTGTGAGAGAGAGAGAGAGAGAGAGAGAGAGAGAGAGAGAGAGAGAGAGAGAGAGAGAGAGAGAGAGAGAGAAAGAGAGAGAGAGAAGAAGAAGGAGGAGGAGGAGGAGGAGAAAAAAAAACACAAATTTAAGTTAACTGCTTCCAAAGTTTGTAAACTTTCCTCAAATTATTTCTAATGTCAATTTATAAATACTCTAAGTCCCAAGGATAAGAGAAAATAAAGCAATCCCATGCATTCCTAATGTTCCTTCTTTGAATATTTTGTATAATTTTGAACACAGATGGAAATTAAATAAAATGAAAATGTATCCTACAAGATGGCTAATTACTGGTGTCTAGACCATCTCAGCTATATTTAATGGCCACAGTAGTTTCTTTGAATTTGTTCACATTTTTGTTCAATTAATAGAGGACTAAGAACACTAACCCACTGGGAGGATGTTCTATGTCCGTCTTACACTCTGCCATAACCAGTAAAACCTTTACTTGGGGCAAAGACAGAGAAATTCTGCAAGTTCAAGGATAGCCTGGTATCACAGTCAGTATTAGTCTAACAAACATATGTGTGTAGCTACATATTATGCCTTTATATAGGAAGAAAATCAGAAATAAACTATTTAATCGAAATACTTGTTCAGGCAAAATTTTACTTCTTATGATTTGACTTAGTCTTTTGTATATCATAATGAAAAGTCTCTTTGTATGATTTTTTTAAAATTAAAGATTGCTTCAATGTGGAACTATAATCACAACTTGTCCATGAATATGTCTACAAAAAGAACGCACAGGTAGCAATGAAAATGTATAAAACTTCCTATTTTATGTTACAAAACAAGCAACTGTTTTAATGTTGTCCTTTAATTTTCACTGTATACAAAGAAGAAATGATTGGGTATTTAATGGAAGATAAATTTCTATGTGGTATCAGAGATTTTGCTGTACGTATTCCAAATGGTTTTAGTAGGAGGAAATTTGGTTTAAAGTAGGAAGGCTTGCTTTCAAGTGATGTGATTTCTGAAATAAATGTGAAAAAGATGAATGTATCACCTGAGGGAACATACCTATCTTGTGAAGTCTGACTCTTTAATTAAAAACGAACATCAGCTTTTTTTGATAATTAATTTACTTTACATGTCAGTAAGTCATTCCTCTCCCTCCTCGCCTCCAAGTCCCTATCTCTTATCTACCTTACCCTCCCTTTTTGCCCCCTCCCTTTCTTTTCAGAGAAAGGGAAACTTCCCATGGGTATCAACAAGCCTTGGCATATCAAGTAGGATTGTGTCCATCTTCTTCTATTGAGGCTAGACAAGGCTGTCCAGTTAGGGGGAAAAGATACACAGAGTCAGCAACAGCCCCTGGTCCTGCTGTTAAAGTTCCAAAGCGAGGATCAAGCTTTACATCTGTTATGTATGTGTGGGAGGTCTAGAACCATGCCATGGATGCTCTCTGGTTGGTGGTTCAGGCTCTATGACCCGCTATGGGTCCAGGTTAGTTGACTTTGTAGGTATTCTTGTGGTGTCCTTGATGTTTCTGGCTCTTTCAATCCTTTCTCATCCTCTTCCATAAGATTCCCTGAGCTCCTCCTAATGTTAGACTTTGTATCAAATGTAACCATAGATTACATGTTTTTATTTTTCTCACCTGAAAATAGATCAAACTCCACACAACAAAAATTGTAACTGAAAACCACAGTAATATTTCTCATGAAAATATGTTTGTGGACTTACTTAACAAAAATTGGCTAGTGAGCCAGTCGAGGTGCTTGTGGTCTTGATAGTCACAGGACACAGAAGTACTAAATGCTGAGTGTGTAGTGCATTCTTATTCCTATTTGCTTCCTCATGAAGACCACTGATGTCTCTCATAGGCAGTTACTGAAGAACATAGTCGCAGTATCTGCTTCATTATTTAATAAACTACCTCTTGCTACCTAAAATTTATTCAGGCCCACCATACTGAGAGGAAAAGGTAGGTCATAAGGCAGCAACATGAGTGAAATGTCAGTATCTGCAGTGTCTCTGAGATGAAGCAATTTATTCTGAAATTAACAAATGGATGGGAGACAGGTTTATAGTATTATGTGTTGTCTGAAATTTAAGAATAGAAGTTCCATGAAATGCATGTGTGCACACATGTTTCTGTTGCTGGGCCATCCTGTTTCAGATGTTTCCCCATGTTGCTACATCTACCTCAAAGGATTATTTACCCACATACTAGGTAGGTAACAAATAATCTTAATAATCTCCTCCTCAAAGAGCCCTTCAATTGGTTATCTATACAAATGGTCATTACCAAAATCAAAAGCATATATACACATATGTAACTTTATAAGGACTGAACAAGTTTTGTCTTCTCTCTCTCTCTCTCTCTCTCTCTCTCTCTCTCTCTCTCTCTCTCTCGTCTCTCTCTCTCTCTCTCTCTCTCTCTCTCTCTCTCTCTCTCTCTCTCTCTCACACACACACACACACACACATCTATCTCTATCTATGTATCTAGCTAATTTATCTATCATCTTCCCTTTATCTCTCTCTCTCTTCATCTTCCCTTTCTCTCTCTCTCTCTCTCTCTCTCTCTATATATATATATATATATATATATATATATATATCAACAATTAAAGAAATGAAGGTCATGAATTTGAGAAAGAGTAAGAGCATGAATGAGAAGGCTTAGAGGGAGAAAGGGGAAGGGAATAAACAAAGTAGTAAAACGTCACTCTGGAGCAGAGTCTTCTACATTTCTGAGACAGAGTTAGTATCTCTTTGCACTAAGGTCATAATCTACACTCTGCCTTTGTTCAAAAACTGCATTTTAACTAAGCATGTTACTCTTGTATTGATGCAGCCTACACATAGTAATCTATAAACATGAAGCCTTGCCGTATTCAGTGGGAAATTCTATGGTTGTTTCAGTTTATCCATACATAAAGAACAACATGAAATTAAGGAATTCTGAGATGGGGAGAAATAGTCATCCTTAGGGAAGTGCCAACTAATTGGTTATCCATTACCAAAAGATGGCCTCTAAAAGCATATTATAAGTAACATTATGCTGAATGAGAAATTTATTTATAAATTTATGAATGCATGTGTATATACATATATGTATATAGCAAAATTAAGGAAAATGGAGCTATGAATTTGAAAGAGAAGAAGGAGGAATATGTGGTAGTGTCTGAAGGAAAAAAAGGAATCAGGAAAATTATGAAATTATAATTTCAAGTAACTAAGATTAAAAAATTCTACTGTTTTCAGATATCTTAGATATTCTAGTATTTTGCAAAGGTATTCAGCTGCTCTATTCAAAATACATCCCAATGGCCTCTTATTAATATACCAATGTAGGATACCTGAGTATTGTAAAGTAACATTACTCCACAGCAGATGACAATTAAATCAAAGTGCCCCTTTGCTGTTTTAATGGTAGACATACAAAACATAACTTTGAATAATCAAGAAAGTGAACTTATTACTTTATAACAGGACCATCATATCTAAACCCATCTGTGGTCTGAACTTATCAAGTTATTCATGAAAAACTATGTAAAATGAATGCACTTATCATTTAAAGGCCTTTCAAAATAATTGAGTGGGACGACGTGCTGTCTCTAGTTTAATGTCTAGGCTTTGTTTCTGGATACTCATTCAAATAGTAAGGATTAGATAAAATACAAAAGTGTACAGTTGTAGAACTGTAGAACTTTAAGTATTTTAATACTAAGCTATTAAATTTTTGCTGCTTGCAGTATAAGTGCATAATTTATGTTATAAGTGGCCCAGTCTTTAGTGTAGGAAACTGATAAGGAAAACTACTCATGCATTGTTGAGTGCTCATTATTGTGTCATCTTTGTATGCTTCTAGGTTTTGACTTCCAAGGTTAGCTACCCTTGAAGTCCCTTCATGTACATCACTGCCAGTTAAACAGGGTCTTTCGTGGGATATGCTTAATTGGTTTTTGTTTGTTTGTTTCTTTCTGTTTTTGTTTTTGAGATAGGGTTTCTCTGTGTAGTCTTGGCTGTCATGGAACTCATTCTGTAGACCAGGCTGGCCTTGGATTCAGATATCTGCCAGCCTCTGTCTCCTGAGTGCTGAGATTAAAGGCATGTGCCACCACCATTCAGGTAGGCTTAACTGAACTTTCAACAAATACTCCCAAGTTGATCTTATCTAATGTATAATGATCTTATCTACAAATATAGCTGAAATGATTGTGCCTTTAAATTATGGACAGACCTACTCCTTTTACTTTTCAGAGGTAGGCTTTTCATTGTTGTGTCACTGTAGTTGTTTTTGCTTTTTTACATTGTCTAATACATTCAGCCCACAAATGGGTGCAGCTATGATAGTTATGTTGTGATTAGGTTAGTTTCCTAATTATTTAAAGTTATATTTTGTATGTCTACCATAAAAACGGCAAATTCATACATTGATTTAAATTGCCATTTGTTTTAGAGTAATACTACTTTGATAATGCTTGGATATACAACATTGACAAGTGAATGGTCAGTTAACATAACATGCCACTGAGATGTATTTTTGAATAGAGGAACCTATGACCTCTTTGAAATACTAAAATATCTAAGATATCTGAAAACAGTATGGTTTCAAATGTTAATTCTTTCTTGGGATTATCAATGCATAAATTTCCTCTTCTATTTCTTCCCACCAAAACAAATACTGTCTGTTTTTGGTTTTGTTTTTACAAATTTATGGCCCTCTTTATCATTAATTTTTGTTATATATATATGTGTGTGTGTGTGTGTGTGTGTGTGTGTGTGTGTGTGTGTGTGTGTTTGTACTTGGATTTTGGACAGGGAATCACATGCCAAAGTGAATTAATTGTCTCTTTTCATTCTAAAGGCTATATTTTAAAATACATTTAATGTTCTATATTCTATTATAGCCATTCAAAAAATCCAGAAACATTACATATTTTACAAATCTTTTTCTTCTTCCTTGTGCTTATGTCGTATCAACAAGTCCCCTCAGCTCTACTGCCCAAATGCATTTTGAATCTGCCCATCTTTCTCTATTCCAAAATATCATGCCTACATCCCTGCTTCCAGTTCTTAATCTTACAATATTTGTAAAACATATGTGCTTCCCTGTACTCTGATCCCTTACATCATTGCAGCGTCTTCCAAACTCCTATCTGTGCAACTGAGATTTGTTCTTGCTGTTGTTAGTGGTGGTGGTTTTTTCTTTTGTTATGGTGTTGGGCTTTTTATTTATTTGTTTTCTCTTTTGTGATCTGTTTTAGAGACTAGAAGTCTAATTACAAATGCAAAGAATTTTTTGTCCAAATAAGGTCACATTCACAGTTTATATAAGGGGAGAGAATCAGTACTCAATCCACTGAAATGCTATTACTGTTTTGTTTTCTTATTCCACATTATTTTCCTCATCACAGCCAAAGGTATTTTTATGTCACACCCTTGTTACTATAGCATATACTTTTGAGGTTCTATAAGGATAAGCAATTTCTAATCTCAATGGCAATGATAAATAAAGCAGAATTTGCATACAACATGTTGTGTGGATGTAGAAGAGTTCCACAGTGAGTTCTGCATGTCACCAGCCCTCCATGATCCGGATTGGGAGGGCCTTGTGGTGAGAGCCTGGATCACTACAGCAGCTCAGGACATGAGTCATGGCTTAGGAAGGGCTGTTTCTTCCTGGACTCTAAAATAGGTTTCTTCTACTTACATGTAATTGACTAATGTTATCAATGATCACCATTAACTCAGAAGGTGGACAAGTATGTACTAAGAAATTACTACATCTTGAAGAAAAAGGCAGTGTATGTATAAAGGGCCTTGGGAGATAGGTCAGCTCAAACTACTGTATCAACAAAGGACAGTGCATGCAGTAAACATAGAACCCCTATCCAGATGTAGTAAATGGATACCACATTCTCCACAGTTGTGTGGAAAGTAGGGACTGATGCTGACATGAACTCCTGTGCCCCCTATTTGACCACTTCCCCTTGGTGGGGAGACCTGGTGACACTCACAGGAAGAGTAAGCAGGTTACCACGAAGGGACATAATAGGCTGTGATCTTATAGTGGGGGACAATGTCCCCTTCTATCACACACCTAGGGGAAAGGACTAGGATGAAAGAGAGAGGGAGGGGGAATGGGAAGAAACAAGTGAGGAGACAACAATTGAGATGTAATCTGAATAAATTACTCAAATAAAAATTTCAAAAGGGGTTCTGGGAGCTATAACATCTGTGTATTGCTGCTGGAATGAAATGTAAGCGTTTCAATGTATTTTTGAAAGGGACAAACACTTTCTGAAGAGTCTTTGTTTGCTTCTTTGTGGTCTTATCTAAAGTCACCAATTTTCACTCCTTCCTTTGAATATACAACCTTCATTATTCCAACCGCCCTTATACTTAGATAACCTTTTCCCTCTCACTCTAAAGAGTTTCACACTCTGGTTCCAATCGTAGCATAAGAATCACTTGCACCTAGAAAGATACCCATGATATATACTCACTTATAAGTGGATATTAGCCCAACATAGATGTCCTTGAGAAACTCCACCCAGCCAGGGATCAGGTCAGATACAGAGACTAAAAGCCAGACACATGATCAATAGCCTTGATTTGTACAGAAAAGATGGGAGATGGAAGGACAGGGGGTTGTAGGGGTGGCGAGGTGTCAGAAGCTCCCCAAGGAGACTATCAAAATGGGTGGATCTGTACCCAGGGGGGATGCACAAACTACTGCACCAACCAAAGTCACTGCAAACAGAGAACCTAGTCTGCCTGTTCAGATGTAGCTGATTGATAGCTCATTCTACACATGGAGAAGTGGAGGGGAGAGCAGGATTGCCTCTGATATGAACTCCGGTGCCTGCAATTTGATTGCTGCCCCTTGGTTGAGAGGCCCTGTGGGAACACAGAGGAAGAGGATGCAGGCTATCTAGATGATACCTGGTAAGATGTGGTCATATGGTGAGGGAGGAGGGACTGCTCTGATCAGAGGTCTGAGGGGAGGGGATTGGGCAGAAGAATGAGGGTGGCAGTAACATCAAGATAACAGCAAGCGGATTATAATCGAGATGTAATGTAAATAAATTATTTAAAAAATTGATTGAATAATGATCATAACAGCATAACAGCAAGCACGTTTCAGTTGCTTACTAAATTTAGAACTTGAAAAGAAACTAAAAACATAGATATTATAAGTAATTACTTTTTAAGACACACTTTCTCAGTGGTGTGAAGTTCACCAATTCAGCCAGGCTGGCTATTGAGGAAGCACTGAGATCTTCCTGCATTTTTCCTCGCAGTACTGGTTTTCATATGCACATCCCATTAGATCTGGCCTTTTCAGATAGATCCTAGGGAGTGGAACTCAGGTACTCTGGGTCGCAAGACAAGCATTTTACTAATGGGGCCATTTACACAGTGGTTTTTTAAAATAATTTAACTAATACAATTCACACTGTAAACACAGTATTAAAAGTTTTCATCCTGCAGAGAATATAACTTTGATTTTACATTTGGTGAACTCTTAAAAACAGAACCACAGCCTGGGGATGGTAGCATAAATGTATAATCTCAATATTCATACAGCTGAGGCAGGAAAATTGGAAACTGAAGACTATCTGTACTACATAGAAAGACTTTCTCAAAGAAACTGCAATACCCAAACATTAGTGGACAGAAATAAAAGTTGAAATAGTTGTGAATAAAAGAATCACTTATACAAGCCGGCCATTTGCTACTCTTTTTAGCTTGGTACTCCCACCATACATGCCTAGAGTTAAATACATTTTCTTCTGATACACTATTGCTTTGTTAAACTTCCACATCACCTAATTAAAATATAAAGGCATTGTAATAAGACTGCATATGTATTCCTAGATTCTGTTGCACTCTCATTCCATACCCAAAAACACATGCAAAGAAGGAGATCAAATATATTTTCTATTTTAGTTAATTCTTTGATAATTCCATGCATAAATAAAAAGCATTTAAAATTTCCCCCAGTTGTTGCCTTTGCCAAATTATTTCCCATATCAAGCTTTAAGTCTTTCTCTTAACTTTATATTTTCTTCTTTCCCCTGACTCCTCCTCCTCCTCTTTTTCCTTTTCTTTTATAACCCAGTGAATTCAACCAATGCTGCTGTTATTCACATGGCTGTAGGGCATCATCCACTGGGTCA
>OU015742.1:50320090-50337446 GCA_907169655.1 Acomys percivali
TCTCTCTCTTATGTGTGCATGTCCGTATATATGTGCATGCATGTGTGTGTATGTATATACATTTATGTGTGTGTGCATGTGTGCATATATTTGTATGAATATGTTTGTATATATTTGTGTGTATGTATGTGTGTTTCTGTGTCTAAGTGCATGTGTGTATGTGAGCATCTGTTTTTGTTCTATTTATTGTGCCATTTGTCCATTCAGCAGAATGGCACCTATTACTGTGGATGCCATATTGTTGATCCAATTAAAGGTACTCAAGGGATAAGTTTGTGTGTTCCATTATTGTACCATATTTTTCCATGTAACTCAGAGAAATCATTCAGATACAAATCAGTTCTATGTTTACTAATGGTCATGATTATTACTAGACAACTTTTGTGGTTTGGTGGCAGAAAATCCCTACTGAAAAAAAAATAGTGCAAAAGGGTGGAATCATCACCATACATTTTTGAGAAGCTATGAGAAAATGAGAATTGATAATGGTTGTTCCTCATTTGATGTTCTTATGTTTCTCCATAAGGTTTACATAAGAGGGCATGTACTTGTTTAGAAAGAATAATAGATCAGTCATCAGGTTTAGATAAAGCATCTATAAGCCTACTAATTATTGATATGCTAAATATGTTAATAGCACAGAGAAAAACTATTTCTCCATTCAAATGGCTTTTTCTATTAACAATTTTTTTTTTCTGTTTGGATTAGCAGAATTCAAAGTAGAAGACTTTGTATTGTATGGCACTATGCTATGATACTTAGCACTTTCTTTACCTTCCTTATAAATGCATTTAGAAAACCTTATCAAAATAGCATCAAAAGCTATTTTTTTGGCATTCTTTCATAAAAACTGAATTTTGATAAGGGAATCAGATGCATACTGACAGAATGATTCCTAATAGAAAATAGTTTGCCTTGATTAAGAAATGCCAACTGCTCAAACCACTGTCTTCTTAATGATCTGCCTTGAACCACTGCTGGTAGCAGTAAATCATGCTCAGAGAATAAATCCCACTGCAATCTCTCAAACCTGCTATCATTGTCTGAAGTCCCTGACTTCTGTTGCACTCCTTCAGGAAAATATTTTGCTTATTAACATAATGAGTAAAGAGGCCTTTAGGTCATCAGTTTAATGCTGAGGGTGATTATCTAGTTTTAGGCATGTCTTCAGAGTTTAAAGTTAATTAGTTAGAAAACAAAGAAAGCCATTTTTCTTTCTTAATAATAAATTGTTTTCTCATACATAACATCCTAGCCAGTTTTCCCTCTCTCTACTCGTCCTAGCCACCAATATCCCTTCCATTTCCTCTTCATAAAGAAAGCAAGCCTCCAAGAGATGACAGCCAAATAGAACAAAGCAAGATACAAAGAGACAAGGTGAATCCTAAAACCCACTGCTGGTCTCTGGGTGCCAGGGCTATAGTTGAGCAATATCATCACCTTTGTCCACCTCCAAGATCATTTTCCTAAAATGAACTAATACATGATGCTATGCAGTTGCGATCACTTGGCTGCTTTGCTCATATTCAAAACCATGCTTGGCTTTACTGGATTTCTACTGACATAATTATTCATATTCATTCTTCCCAATACTTTACAGTAAGAAGACTTGAATTTAGTAGGTCCTATGGGAGAGATTATTTGATAATTTCAGGTGATAAAGACTATCTTATCATGTGTGCTATAGATAAAAGTGAGTCATCATCGATAAGCCTCAGTTCAAGGTCATATTTGATAGAAGTGAAGGGTCTGAGGTGGGCAAAGACCTTCCAGATTCAGGATCCAAGAGAAGGTATCTCTTTAAAGCAGAATACTTTTTATTCAATCTACAATCCAGTTTGACACAATGTGTCACTTCTTTACTTCCCAAAGCTATGTGTCCCCACACAAACATGCACTTTCTCAGACTCGGTCTGCTATTATATAAGTTATACTTCCTCATTTACTGGGTTTCTTCTTGACAAGATTCTTAGTACCATAGGTAGTTAGCTTCCATGTCCATTGTCCTATAGATAGATTGCAGATAATTGAAAGAAAGTGTTGGTCAAAATATTGTGTATGCAGATATATTACACACACCTATAAACTGACATTTATAATTATGAGTGTGGTGTGATAGAGTGGTACCCACACAATAGTAACTGGCACTACCTTTTTATTAAAGTGGAAGGGTCTATTTACTCTATTACACTGCCCACTTGTCCTTTTACCTAAGCGTGAACTCCAAGGCAAAGAATGATAGTTTCAGTGCGTGAGTTGTGAGATTTAAACATCCTTGTGGTATGGAAACAGTTTTGTCTGTTAATGGCCTTGAAAGCCTTATAATTAAGGCAAACTAACAAAGTTAAACACACAATTAGCTTGTCCATTAAGGGTATAAACAAGGTGGAGATTGTAAACATTTGCGAGAAGAACTCAGCCATTAGGAAATCTTCTTGCCTGGAGTTTAAGTCATCTTCATTACTGTTGTAATATCACAATAGCAGATGATCAAGATATTTAGTTGGGGGAGGCAAACCAAGGAAGGCAGAGGTGAATGAAAAGCTTTCTATATAGCATTTGGAATGGTCTGAGAACTGTACGTATGGTTCATTCAGTCTGTGGCAATGAAAATGCTTTGGCTGAATAACTTGAAAATGATGTATGCTTGGCTGAGTACATTTAAAGTTCTAGCAAACACAAAAATACACCAGGAAACCAGAAGTTTGATGACGTGACACTATCTTGGCCATAGTTTATTTTCAAACATGCTGCCTCTGCAAAATGTTAGGTAATGATGATGAAAGCCCTTTCAGAATAATTACAGTCCAATCATTTGGCTCCCAGCCCCTCTTGAATTTCACTGTCACTTGTTTGGTTCCTTAGAAATTAACATCTCTTGCTACAGTGAAGAAAGCACTGCTGCAGACACTGTTGCATATTCTAATAATGAGAATGTGAATAATGAAGTATCATAGCATTAGCTCCCCTGGCTCATCTGTATTGATAATTGATGGTTGTAATCGTTATTCAGTCTTCCCTGGCCTCTTTTTCACCAGTTATTTTCTCCTCAAGAGCAAAATATTTTTAGTTTGTGCCTGTTGAAATCTACCTAATAGTTCCTTACTCATTTCAATAATATTGGTTTGAACTCAGTCTCACACATTCATTTAATTAGGGTACATAGAGCTAAGATACAGTTTCTGGAGCCTACACTTTGCCTAAAATATTTTTTGCATTTAGTATAAGATTATGGGGGCTCTGTCTTATTTATGTCATTAAGCTTTCCTCTGCATCTCCACTAGTCTTATATTTAATGTATGATAGAATAATTCTCAATGTCTCCCAAAGGTGTTCATTCACACCCTGGACTCAACTAGATTCATTTGTCCTTTGGTTTGTTATACATTCATGAATGACAAGGAATAACAAAAGTCAGCACTAGCTCCTATCACAACAACCAAGCTTTGTAGTGACTCTGTTAGACTGTGAATGAGACAGACATAGAAAGAGACCATTGCAAAGTTATTAGGTCATGCTGAGCAAAAGGTGATCCCAGAGAGAATCAATCAGAAGATTTATAAATGGTGATCTACAGTCTTAACCTTAAGGATTATCTGAAACTTGAAGGTTGTGGAGCTTTGAAATGATTAATACACAAGATGAATCCTAGGTATCTTCATTTTCTATTGGAAGCAGGAGAACTCCATTCATGTCCATTTTACTTGCAAAAGTATAAGATATCTTTGAAATATGCACTGCTGCTTTAAAGAGTAACCCTTGTCTGGAACAAAACTCAAGACTACAAGGATTCTAAGCTGATATGGAAATTCCTTGCTGCATGCCTTGAAAATTGCATCTCATTTTCGAGTGACAGGGAAGCATTGACTTGGATAGCATTCTGTTTACTATGTGTACTTGACTCATTAGGTTGTTACTCTTTGAGAATAGATATTCTCACTGCATTTCACATAATTCACTTAAGTTTCTGCTTCAGTGTCAGCATATTAGAGAAGTCTTCTATGAGTCTATCCATCTGAACTACCACATACTCCAAACTCTCCAGCAATGTATGTAAATTTATTTTTACGCATGCAACATTAGCACACTATACATTTTTATTAGTTCATTATTGTCTCATGCTTATGTAAGTTTCACAAAAGCAGGGAGTTGTTTAATTTATGGATTTGTTATAGCACTGGAATACTGTATTTATGTATCTATACACATATACACATATACTCTATATATTCACATTTGTTATATTAATGAGTAAGTTTCTTTTATTTAAGCACATTTTATGAAATAATAATCACCAAAGAAATTTTTAAAAGAGTTCAAGTTAACTACAGGACTTTCCAGATTCCAGTCCTCTTGTTATTAGAGATGCTGTGGATTGCAAATGGCTACTCAATTCATCTCATTAGATGAAAGGGAGCTGAGATTTTATTTAAATAAATATAAACCCCAGAAACACCTTATTTCCTGGTACCCATACTTTTATGTCTCCTCAAGTGTGAATATAGTCTTACTTAGAGTTTCTATTTATGTGATGAAGCACCCTGACCAAAGCAACTTATGGAGCTTATGTTTCCACATCATGGTTCATCATCAAAGGAAGTCAGGACAGGAATGAAAGCAGCAGGAACCTGGAGGCAGGAGCTGATGCAGAGGTCATGGAGGAATGCTCACATAGCTTGCTCAGCCTGCTTTCTTATAGAACCCAGGAACACTAGGCTGAGCATAGCATCAGCCATAATGAATTGGGTCTTAGATCATTAATTCAGAAAATGCCCTACAAGCTTGCCAACAACCCTATCATGTAGGCACTTCCTCAATTGAGGTTATCTCTTTTCTGATTACTCTAGCTTGTGTCAAATTGACATAAAACTAGCCAGTTCAAATACAAAGTAAGACTTCCTTCTATACCATAATCCCTACACATGGGATTATAATGTCAATCTTATTAGACTTCCTTCTTCTCTGATTTGATGAAAACATGTAGCTGTGTTAAAAAAAGTTCTTATGATTAGGAATACGGAGCCTTCTTCAAACTTACAGCGTGTAAGAAACTAAGCTACTTCGTCATAAAACCCACCAAAATTCACAAGTAAGCCAGCATGTTCATCCTTGCCAATCAAGCCTGATAGGCTATCTCAGCCTTAAATAAGAGCTTAATTGTAGTCATGTATTGCTCTTGAATGAAGCAAGACAATGAAAATCATACTAGATTCCCCTATAAAAACTGTGATATCATAACGCATAGTGTTTCAACATATTGTGTACAGTAACACTGCTATGTGAGCATAGACTATTGATTTTGTTGTGGTGGAATGTACTTAGCACGGTAGTTATGGAGGGGAATCAGCTGACCATGAAGTTAACTACGGAGACTCTGCAGCTGGAATATCTACTTTTACAGAGCTTATGAAGTATACAAAGTAGTAAGCTTCATTAAAAACACACACACACACATATGAAATCTTCATTTGACTTCATAGTTTATCTTACTGTAGAGTGGAAGAATATGTGCTTCAGAAAAACTTTCTACTTTATTCTAATGCATTTACTTTTTTTGCTACAGGCCCCTCAATATCCTTTTTCCAATTTTATCCCTTCAGGTATTAGCATGACAGGCATTTTTTCTTTTCTTTTGGTTAACAAAACAAATCATACTGTAGGAAAGTGCCCTTTGTAAATTGCTCATCACGTTAAACATTATTTAAATGAGCTTCCTCAGGACCTGACTCTTCCTTTCACAAATTCGAACTACACAAAACATAACCAGCAGATAATCACAATTCGGGCTCTGCTAAAAAAGCATTATTAATCAGTATGCCTAGATAAAGTCAGTTGATTATACAGAATTATTAACACTGTGAAAATGTCATTTTTCTCCTCGGCTTTCAAACTTGGCAGGTTTTAGAGATAGAAAGCACACTGGAAACACCCAGCATGAATATATGCAGATTTTATTCTGCCTTTGCTTTTCATAAACTTCTTAGGAATGTGTGTTTGAAGGCAGGCAGGCAAAATAAATAAATCACATGAAAGAAACTGATATTGAGGTATGAACTGGGTAATAGTCTGCGTACTCCTTTGATATTCCCACAAAGCAGATGCAGAATAACTAAAGGATACCGTCAGAACATGAAGCTTCCTGTAAGTGGAATAGAGAAGAGTCTGAATTTGATAATGGTGTGAGCAAGCATTCAAAAATGTGAAAACATCACTTTTAAGAGCTTCAATAAATATCTTGGAGTATTGGCACATTAGAATAAAAGAAATAATTAAAAAATATTTTACACATTATTAAGGTGTGTGTGTGTGTGTGTGTGTGTGTGTGTGTGTGTGTGTGTGTGTGTGTGTGTAATGTACATGTAAGTTGTGCATGTACCAGGCCATATGTGTAGAGGTCATAGAAAAACACTTTGGTGTTGTTTCCTTCCACAACTACATAAATGTGGAATTACCTCAGGCCTTCAGGCTTAACCATCAAAGTGCCTATACCTTCTCAGTCTCCAAGATTCATACAATACAAGTACATGACCACATGGCAGAAGATGCAGAAGAGATGTCTCTTCTAAAGATATGCTGCCCACTAAAGATATGTTATAGAGGAAATACAGGAAATTCAAATACCTTACCTAAAGACACTCATAAGTATCGTCTGTGTGATGACAAATACTTGACTCATAATTTAAATAATCACAACTATTTATCAAACTAAATTCTTTAGCTGTAGATATGGGATGAAAGAGCAAGACCTCACATCATTGAATAAATTAACTGATTATCAGTATCCATCATGATACTAACCCATCACTTGCCTGTAGGTCTCACTTTGGGCAGATTTACAAGAAAAAAAAAGGTGGATTTCTCCATTAAAACAAAGACAGATAGATGGATTAATGGACAGATGCAGAGATTGATGGATGAACACACATATATGCTCATGGTATTTTTATGATTTCTCAAGTTTTCCTTTTCAGTTATAAATCATGTTAATCAGGTTTGGATATAAAGGGAATTAATGCCTATATATCAAATCATATATTTTTGTAGAAAGAAAACTAAATGTGTGATGAAGAGATTAATTCTTTTTGTAATACCATATATCAAAAAGAAAATATCTTTTACACTGTTGAATTGTTATTTTGCTTTTGCTTGAAATTCCCTCTGTGACTTCCAGGACTAAGCTGTAAGAAGTGGACTCTTGGTCAAAATCAAGGAAAGTCTTACATGAAGGTTTCATTTTTCAGGGACAGCAACAAGTTACTGTTGCACCTTCATCAAATCCTAGTGCTGCCATAAAGTAAAGGCTTTTGCTGTTGTCAGTTAGTGGAGTCATCTGCAGATGTCCGCACACAGCAGCACCCTTCATGGGCACAACATAAAACAACACTATTTTAGAAAATAAGCTCTTTAGCAGATAAAGTTCAGATTCAGATCTTTCTATTTCTAAAAGGCCCTTGAAGGGTTGGATTTTGATACCTTTCCTGACATTCAGTAGGGCAGCCTTATTTTATTGCGTTTTGCAACCTGACTGGTGCTGCGCAAAATTAAAAAAAAAAAAAAACTGTCAGGATATAAGAAGAAAGGAAATCTATCCTTGTCCTATGTGTCATTGTGCTCCATTCTTGAGAAAACTTGCAGGTGTTAAATTATTCTCCAGAATGTAGCTGAGCACTGAACAGCACCTGTTTTAAGGAGACCTGAAGGGCCTCCTCAAGCTCTTTCCGGCAAAACTGAAACTGAGACAGAGATTGTTTCATGGAGATGCAGACGGATGCCTTGTTCTGAATCATACACCCTAGGATGTGCTGCGTTCTAACCAGTTGCCCATTGGTTTCTCCATGTCTTTCAAGGCACTTCTCCTCAAGGCTTATGCAATGTTCTTTAAGTCAATGGGAACTCTCAGCAGCTTTAGATGCATATTTTCATGTGTAGATGAAAGTCAGCATTGTCATTCTATGTTAATAGGTAAGTAGGGCAAATAAACAGCTCATCACAGTGTCTAATGCCCAGGAAGCGCTCAGCACCCAGAAACTGACATCAATGGCTATAAAATCCATCCTGGGCTACCATTCACTTGCCACCATCACATTCATCTTGACCTCAAGACCATACACTATCATATCATCTCATGGAGATAGGAATAAACACTTTCTATGTATAAAACAGACATATGGCATTTAGGGTACTCCTCATTTTAAAAATTATCATAATTTGGTCATAGGGTTTTGGATGGGAACATCGAAATAGTAACAGGCAATTTTTGGGAAAAAAAACAATTCCACATATTTTTGAGCCAATAAAGTGATATTATTTTTATGTGTTATTTATTAGCTATTTTCTGAACTTAACCTTCAAATATAGGTGCGTTCTACATGTATAAAATTGTTTTATAACTCTTGACAATAGTATGTTACAGCCTATTTTTGTATGTATAAGCATGCCAGTTACCAAGTCTACAAATATAATTCTGGATATAATAGCAATTTTTTTCAGGAAATGAAAAGTCAGAAAGTATTTAAGTATTTATCATCATTTCTGTTGTAATAATCAAGACATTTCAGGGCTCCGGAAAATGTCAATAAACTAGAGTTGGTTATAACATGAAGCAGTTATTTCAAGGAGGGGGCAACACATGAACTTGAGATTCTAAAGAAAACTTCAAATCCATAAAAAGGAATCACAACGCCCAGGTTCCATGTATAAGATAACACTTACAAAAACTGTGCGCTAAAGAGAAGGTGTACATGAGTTCCTGCGAAGCAAAAGCAATACCTAGTGAAGGTCTGTAGAAAGGAGAATTTCCATGGGAGCATTCCCCTAAAAACATGAGCTGCATGAGTATTGGCGAGAAGCATGCTTTTATTCATATACCAGAGGACTCAGAAATAACCCAGAGACTAACATGGAGCTCAGATGTTACAAGATTATAAAGAGAAAGTTGGTCTCCTGTAAGTAATACATTTAGAGACTGAGGGAAAAAAATCTAGAACTTGGTTGTAGCTCTTGTTTTAGTTATTTCATCTTCAGTAATCCTTTTCTTTTTCTACAAGCAAAAGATAGTAATGAGCATGTGTAAAGAAGCTAGCTTTAATAAATTCTACATGACAAACAACTGTTGCGTGAATGTGGGTCTTATGCCATTTCATGTCTATAATTATATTACTTTATATTAATTTGTGAAGGTGTTTTTTAATTCTGTGTGTGTGGGTATACATATATGTATGTGAGTCAAGGCACTCAACAATGTCAGAAGTGTCATATCTCAAGATAACCGTAGTTGTAAGTGATTATGAGCCACCTGATCCTGGTACTTGAACTCAGGTCCTCTGGAACAGCAGTATATGCTCTTACTATCTGAGCTATCTCTCCATCCCCTATTTTATATTATGGATTTTTAAAGTAATATAAAAGATGACTATTTGCCATCTATTCTATAATTGAATGATTTCTTCCAAACAGTGGGACAAAAGATGGTTGTACCTGGATTTGTCCAGTGGTTAAATTTCATCGGCAAAGGCCACAGGTCTTTCCATAGGCTCCACATGATCAGCTTTTCACAACTCTTGTGCAAACAATTAGATCATGTGTGTCCTGTCCCAGCATTCCCATTGCAATGCCTCAAACCAGGAATTATCTGGACATTTAAGTGTTTCTTTCTCAGACTGTAAGCATATAGCTTTATCTTCTCTCATTGTCCAGAACTGCACTCCATACCAATTCATGGTGATGAAGGGACTGAATATAGAACTGGTGATTGTAATCACAAACACACAGAGGTGTACTGTATTAACATGATCAAACAGGGCTGAGAAAGGCTCACAGTAACTAATAGTGTTGGTCATAGTGTGATTCCACTTCTAGATTAATTTGCAAGGCAATTAAGTGTACAAACTTCTAATAATGCAAAGGTTGACATGAAGATACAATGATTGGGAAGACCTTGTCGGCTACAATAACGAGTGCAGATTTTATCATATACTTTGGGGGTTTGTTCATCATGCCATTTTGGTCTTGGCCTGTGTGAGAATAATTCACTCGGATTATTTAATATACTTTTACATATTCTTTTTTATACACCTTTCCTACACAGGTCCATGCTTTGCTTACAACACTCTAGCTAAGGAAATCCTCCTAAAAGGAACTGTTACTGTGACATTCTATAAAGGTCCAAATACTGAAGTTTTTTCACTAGTTGTATCTGTTCCATATAAGCAAGGACACAAAGCTTGTAGTTGGCTCTGTCTCAGAATTCAAATGTTAACTATAAAGTTATTTCTTAATTCATGTTTTCTAGAGAGATTTCACAAAATATAGACTTTCTTTGTCCTTCAGCAAAGTGCCCATTAAAAGATGAATTAATCAAACTTTTGCTACATACTCAAGATGACAAAGACAGTGCACCTCCACCTTCTTCCTCACTTTCATTGTTTATTTTCTTCTACAAGAGCTTCAGTGAGAAACTGCGTTGTCTCCTGGTATTCCTTGGCTTTCAGTCCTTCCCTGTTCTCCTTATACTGCATAGACTTTTCACTTTGGTGTCTGCTTTTCCAGTTAGAATATAAGGTTCACAGAAATTTGGCCACTGTCCAGCTGATTCCCATGCATTGCTTTCTTTTTTTTTTAATTTTTAATTTTTATTTATTTTTAATTAATTTACTCTTGTTACATCTCAATGGTTATCCCATCCCTTGTA
This sequence comes from Acomys percivali, assembly GCA_907169655.1. NCBI lineage: Eukaryota > Metazoa > Chordata > Mammalia > Rodentia > Muridae > Acomys > Acomys percivali. The sequence goes on from OU015742.1 coordinate 50,330,781, forward strand.
TCCTCCCATTCTTCCCTCCCTCCCATTTTCCCCTTATTCCCCTCCCCTATGACTGTTCCTAAGGGGAATTACCTCCCCCTGTATATGCTCATAGGGTATCAAGTCTCTTCATGATAACCTGCTATCCTTCCTCTGAGTGCCACCAGGTCTCCCCCTCCAGGGGACATGGTCAAATGTGAGGTACCAGAGTACGTGAGAAAGTCATATCCCACTCTCCACTCAAGTGTGGAAAATGTTCTGTCCATTGGCTAGATCTGGGTAGGGGTTTAAAGTTTACCTCCTGTATTATACTTGGTTGGTGCCTTAGTTTGAGCGGGAGCCCTGGGTCCAAATCTGCCTAACATAATGTTCTACTTGTAGGTTTCTAGGACCCTCTGGATCCTTCTACTTTGCTATTCTCCCATGCTTCTCTGAGATTCCATCTAACACCCATCAGAATGGCTAAGATCAAAAATTCAAGCGACACCACATGCTGGCGAGGATGTGGGGAGAGAGGAACACTCCTTCATTGCTGGTGGGAATGCAAACTAGTACAGCCACTTTGGAAATCCATATGGTGCCATCTCAGAAAACTGGGAATAATGCTTCCTCAAGACCCAGCTATTCCACTCCTTGGAATATACCAGAAATTGCTCCAGCACACAACAAGAAAATTTGCTCAACCATGTTCATAGCAGCCTTATTCATAATAGCCAGAACATGGAAACAGCCTAAGTGTTTATCAGTAGAAGAATGGATAAAGAAACTGTGGTACATATACACTATGGAATACTACTCAGCTATTAATAACAAGGAATTCCCAAAATTTGTGGATAAATGGATTGAGCTAGAAATGATCATAATGAGTGAGTTAACCCAGAAGCAGAAAGACTCAAATGGTATATACTCACTTATATCTGCATACTAGCCCAAGGGGCATGTCCCATGAAAGTCTTCACTTACCAGGAACCTGGGATAGAGGGGAGGACATCCTATTGTTTTATTTTTAGTAACCTGCTGCCTAAATTACCAAGTATGCTAATTAACTAGTCTAAGTGTGCCCTCAATCAGAAAATGCCTTGGCAGTGGAATAAACACTGTTGCATACAGGGAGTCCTTCCACTATTTACTCTGTATTCTGATCCTAGGATTTTGTGCATACAATAGTACACCTGAGCAACGGCGTTATGTGCTCTAATTATGCTTATAGTTATACATATCTCACGCAGATTTTTTCCTGTGTAAATTACATGCTTCTCTTGTCCAATTGCTTTACTTTTCTTTGGTTAGATTAACTCCAAACTTTCAAAAAGAGCAAAGCAAAACACAGCAAAAGCTTTGACTTGCGCTCCACAGCTGCAGTTAAACATCTTCATATGCCTAGAAGCAGAAGGTCACCTATGACAAAGTCTGCATGCACTTATTTCTACGACAGAGCCACCTGCCTACCTTTGGGCTTCCAGCTCTTTCTGTTGTCTCTGCCTTTATCTAGTTTAAGGGTAGTAAATTGTCATTCTCTGAGTTGAAAATTTTGCCATCCTACACCAACTCCATGCAAAACACAGTATATCAGAAGTGAGAACACATTATATGTATTTCATTATCTAGAAAAACTGAGAAAAGAACTCACTGGAAACTCATTGGCATGATGAACACTTGCAGCTGTTTCACAATTTCCTCATAGTGAATTTTATCTCTATTGATGGTTAAACAGCCAAAGCAAAATGAGTTGTGAGCTTGCGTGTAAACTCCAAGTGTTCTATGATGGAGAATAAAGATGGTTATGGGGATACTGACAAAAAGAATTCTCCCCACAAACCTTGACCCCATTAAATCACACCTCTCATTCCCAAATGTCCCTCCTGTGAGGTTCAGGCTGGGATTATAAGGTTAAAAGCTTGTAAACACGTGTGAGACAAAAAGGAAAGGTTTCAAAGATTTGACATATGCAGAGTTAAATCTCTATTTAAGGAAGCAACACCATAGCTGAAATGAACAGAGACCCTGTCTGTTCTCATTTAAGCCAGTCAGTTAGAGCCAACAAGTTCCCAAAACCAGTCCCACCCTGCCACCTAGTGGCGACCAGAGGATTAACCCTTTACATCCTAATGGATTTATTGGATTCCAAGGCTTTTCTTTTTCTTTCTTTCTTTCTTTCTTTCTTTCTTTCTTTCTTTCTTTCTTTCTTTTTTTTTCTTTTTCTTTCTCTCTCTCTCTTCCTTCCTTTCTCTCTCTCTCCTTCTCTTTCTCTCTCTGTCTCTCTCTCTCTCTCTCTTTCTCTCTCTCTCCCTCCCTCCCTCCCTTCTCCTGATGACTGCAGTTGCTTCTGTAGGAGGGAAGGAATTCATTAATTTGACAGAAAAAAAAAAATCACTTACACAAAGCGATCCATAAAGGACAGTGCTAACGCCGTAGTTTTGAAGGAGGTACCCAATCTCATTTCCACAGGCCCCATGTGTAAATATTTTCTTCCTCACCTAACATCTACCTATTGACAAATTCAATGATCAGAAGCCTTTCTTTTATTCTTCAAATAATAATTTTTCATCCTTAATAAGTGTGATAACCATCTCAGATATATATCATATTCTTTGAAAGATTTCAGCACTTGCAAATTTCATGCAAAAAGTTAATTATTTAAACGTGCTTATACAAAAAGGAGTCAGGTTGATTTCTTTTCTTTAGCCTTTGTGTATTAAGTGGGTTTTCTTTTCTTTTTCTATTTTTTCATTATTGCTTAGCTTTCTTGCAACATCACAAAAACACACACATAAATACATGCATGTATACATTTTCATATATAAATATATGTATAGACATATACACATATGCATACACATAGATAAATACACATATATTTATATGCATATACACGCATACACTCAGGCACAAACATGCACACATAGACATGAACATACACACACACACACACACACACACACACACACACCTGAAAAGTGTGATCATATTTTGGTACTCAGTCCTCCTAGAAGACTCTCCACACAAGTTTTAGCAATTGATATTTCTTTCCTTTCCTGGAAACAGTTCTTGTCCAATTTGACACAATAAATCTTTCCTGAGTAATGACTATTTTAATACTTTATCTGTTTCTCCTTTCTTATCTGGTAGTCATCAGAAATACGTTGATGAAGCCATGAAAAGCTTCAAAATCCTGTCTTTAATAATGGAGTAGCATTGTCCAAAAATGATTATTCTGATATTGGCTCAACTTTTTCTGTCTACCAAAATATTTTTTTAAGTCAGGAATGGTTTGACTTTCCAATTCCAAATTTTCATTCATATAACACTAGTCCCATTCATCAGTTAATTAGGAAATGAATCCAGTAGCCTTCTCGCAAATTTACCTATACACTCTAGACAAAGTTGTAGTGTCTGTTTAATTAACCCTATCCTTTCTCCAATTTTGCTTTAATAAGGAGCTTCTAAAGTTCCCATTTTATGGAGAAGGCAGCTGAGGTCCAGTGAGTTGTTAATCCTCTAATGGAGAACCCTGAAGCCACAGTGCTGTGCTTCAGCTCTGGTGACCTTTGCAGAAACATCTCTGAATATTTAGAAAGATGAAATGGAAATTCCAATAATGATCTACTTAACATTAAACTGATTGTCTAGGAAACCCAAGTGCACATAAATACATACACAGATGTATAAACATGCCCATTCAGACAGTTGAAAAGCTATTAAAGGAACATTTGTATAGTACACAATCAGTAGAGAGCCATGCTTTGAAACTATATTCCTTCCCATTTCCTGGGATGTAGCCATAATGGAGAATTTGACTGTTTCAAGGAACACTTAAACTCCCTGCATGTTCCGTGCTCCACTACTCATTTTTCTTTTTTTCTCGAAGGTGGAATCTACATAGAAATGTGAAGCATGACAACAGGTCGTGCATGACTTATCTTTCATTCTAAAGATGACATATATTTCACTCTCCATTATAAAAAATCTACCATAATATACAACATAAGCCTTATAGATTTTGAAAATCTCACCTCAGGGGCTAAGGGAAAAGCAGTTGCTTTGGTCATAACCTTCACATACTGGGCAAAGTTAGATGTGTAATTATAAATTTAAGCATGAAATATTGCTTAGAGGTACACAAAAAGTCCCTTTGAAGATGCTGGCTTTAGATAAGTATCATTAAAAATTAAAAAAATAAGTCTTTACTTCTACAATAGAGCATCTGAAGCCAGGTTGCCTTGTGACATTATTGGATAACTCTAGATGACATATTAAACTTTTTTTGTCTCAGCTTTTCCATCTGTTGAATATGAACATTTAAAGAACTAATATTTATGATGGCTAATATTTATTAGAAGGGTGCTTATAATAAAATTAGCCATCAAAGTGTCAGTGTCAATATGGTTGAAGATATGTCTGCATACACAATATACATAGTTGAAAATGTCTGCCCTTCAAGAAAGCTTGGGAGGATGTGGGAGGATTGTCATGTGGAGCAGTCACTGACAGGAAGAAGGTATTTGCTAGGCATGCCATTCTCTCTGTGCATGTGAAACAGCCATGCACAATTTTTAGATCAGGAGGAGGCTTCACATTTCTCTCAAATGATAGGATGACAAAACTAAATAGGTCCTCTTCAGATTGTGTTTTTGAGTGTCCAGCTGGTGGAGGCAGAAAAAGCAATTTCAGTGAGACAAGAGCCTCTGAGAACAGATTTGGAAGAAAGTATGATCCAGGCCTTCTGGGAATAGATATGCTATGATACAGACTGTCAGGAATTAAGATTACCCTCTTATCTATTTTACTGTTGAATGGAAGAAGAAATGATACAATACAGAGGTGTTACTGGCAAATACCAGCCTGGCTAACCAGCTTGCCAGAACAAGTGTTGGTCCAGAGGAGGTAAAAATCTCATGCTTTCAACACTTAACCTGGGGAAACGCGATGACTGTGGCAGAATAAATGTGGTGTCATAGTCCTTACCTATGCCCATCTTCCAGTAGCCTCACACTGACTGAACTGACAAACTCAAAGTTGGCAATCAGAACCATGACCTGAGAAGACACATCCTTCCTCCTCTGAGCAGGTGACAAGTCTCAGATTCCTAGCTTCAGAACACTGACGGTGATTTTTTTCCTTCCTTCCAGAATCCAGACTACATGTTGAATGGCATTCACTGCTTGTCAGTGAAACATGTCTACACAGAGCTTAATCTTCTGTCCCAACTTCTTTTAGTAGTGCAAAAAGGACATTAGGGACATTTTATGTGATAACATCCCCTCTCTTTTTGTCCCAATTTCTTTTTTCTAATTATATTCATTGAACACCTACTGGGGGTGACCCAGGAGCAAATATAATATAAACAATTCAGGTAATATCTACTCCTCTATTTGTCAGAGAAGAGATAACACGCATATGTAAAGATACTAATGAATATGGTGTTTTTAAAATCTGACAAGTGATGCTAAAGGTATGAGAAACTGTGGATTAACCCGAACAATTGTCTCCTTTAGATGGAATAATAAGAAATGACATTTCTAAAGTGATACACTTGAGGAGAGGCATAAAAGGAGTACCAAATCTTTCTGGATTTTAGATAAGTTATTATTGAGTGTGAACATCTGCAAATGACCCAATCACTTTCAAAGATTCAAACTGAAAAAAAAAGAAGCATGCATATTTGCAGTGGGGTAAACAAAGGAAGAACTTGTAATAAGGAGGGTGATTTTGGTTTGGAGATATTGTGTAGAACCAAATAGACTACCTATATAATCGTGACATTCATTTTTAACATTGTAGAAAATCAATGCGCATGTTATGCAAGGACATCTCCTATTTCATTGTGTAGTTTATTCATACTGTTGTGTGGCAAATGAGTTATTAAGTGATAAGACTGGCAACCAGGGTATCATTTGGAAAGTTATTAAAGTCTTCAAGGTGAGAGATGATGTTGACAAATGATTTCATTCAACCTAAGCCAAGTTGAAAAAGTAGATATTGTATTTTACTAATTTAAAACACAAAATAACAAATATGTAAATCAATGCTACCTAAATTTATATACTTTCTAAGTAATAGCCGGGATCAAAATTCAGACCAATGAAGATCAATAGCAGAATCTCATACCCCACTGCTTACTGTTTTTTCAGTTGGTTTGGCGTCAAAACTTCAAGCTTCAAGAATCCTTATCTTGTGTGTGTGTGTGTGTGTGTGTGTGTGTGTGTGTGTGTGTATGTGATTCTAGTTTTGAGTTCAGCAATATTGTTTCTTATGTACTAGCAAATCTCACATTCATGACAGATCTATGAAATAGATGCTATTATTATGCTCACTTAACAAGAAGTGATCTGAGTTCTGGAGAAGTTAAACTCCTGGAGAAATGACAAAGGAAGGGCTTTAAATCATTCAGGATAGCTTTGAGGCCCTGAGTTTTATCACTTAAGAAGCAACTTTCATAGCTGGCTGTTGTTTCTACCCTGAAGAGAGGTATAGTCCACACACTCCAGAGGACAGCTACCAAGCTACCAGTAATCCCCATAAACTTCCAAATAAGAATTTATAGGAAAAACAACAGCTTTTTATGGTGAATTCATCAAAATGCTAAATATTCAACAGGCACAGCTTCCCACACACTTTGGAGAAGAAAAAACAGATGGAGAGAGAGAGAGAGAGAGAGAGAGAGAGAGAGAGAGAGAGAGAGAGAGA